>CM037873.1:58606800-59150988 GCA_021292105.1 Anadara kagoshimensis | reverse complement strand
TACACATCTACGGAGTAAGTATACAACCCCCGGGGAGGTACATATGTGACGTGAATGACTCTGAAACTACATCCTTTTTAATTACCCCGGGGATTACACATCTACGGAGTAAGTATACAACCCCCGGGGGGTACATTTGTGACGTGAATGACTCTGAAAACTACATACGATCTTTTAATTACCCCGGGGATTACACATCTACGGAGTAAGTATACAACCCCGGGGAGGTACATTTGTGACGTGAATGACTCTGAAAACTACATCCGATCTTTTAATTACCCCGGGGATTACACATCTACGGAGTAAGTATACAACCCCCGGGGAGGTACATTTGTGACGTGAATGACTCTGAAAACTACATCCGATCTTTTAATTACCCCGGGATTACACATCTACGGAGTAAGTATACAACCCCCGGGGAGGTACATTTGACGTGAATGACTCTGAAAACTACATCCGATCTTTAACTACCCCGGGGATTACACATCTACGGAGTAAGTATACAACCCCCGGGGAGGTACATTTGTGACGTGAATGACTCTGAAAACTACATCCGATCTTTTAACTACCCCGGGATTACACATCTACGGAGTAAGTATACAACCCCCGGGGAGGTACATTTGTGACGTGAATACTCTGAAAACTACATCCGATCTTTTAACTACCCCGGGGATTACACATCTACGGAGTAAGTATACAACCCCCGGGGAGGTACATTTGTGACGTGAATGACTCTGAAAACTACATCCGATCTTTTAACTACCCCGGGGATTACACATCTACGGAGTAAGTATACAACCCCCGGGGAGGTACATTTGTGACGTGAATGACTCTGAAAACTACATCCGATCTTTTAACTACCCCGGGGATTACACATCTACGGAGTAAGTAAACAACCCCCGGGGAGGTACATTTGTGACGTGAATGACTCTGAAAACTACATCCGATCTTTTAACTACCCCGGGGATTACACATCTACGGAGTAAGTAAACAACCCCCGGGGAGGTACATATGTGACGTGAATGACTGTAAAAACTATGTACTGGTACAGAATAATGTAGCTGGAAATGGACGACGGAGCGAGGTAGTGGTGTTTTACATCTATTTAATATTTTCCACTTATATTGAGACGGTTTTTGGCATGGATATGGTCTAGCAACCGGAGTGACAAAAAAAAAGAAAAAAAAGAAGACCACCCACCTTCAGCAATCAAACGTTATCACACTAGGATATGTACATGTCCGACCTAGGCTTTGAGAGGCATTGTGACCCGTTAGCGCGCATGGTCCACTCTATCACTGAGGTCCAGTAAGCTGGATAGATAATGATGCTATAAACTGCATTCTATCCAATCTTATATATAAATATATATAAATATATATATATATATATTATATATATATATATATATATATATATATATAGTGTGTGTGTGTGTGTGTGTGTGTGTGTGTGGTGATATCGATCCTAGGCTACAGTTTTTATACGCCCGTCAATTGACGGAACGTATTATGGTATACCGTTCGCCTGTCTGTCAGCCCGTTAACTTTCAAATTGCTTGTGCATCGAACTGCTTTTATAGTTTTGAAGCAAAAGTTTTGAAACTTTGTAGGTCTCTTACTAATGACTTGAGGAGGCTGTGTACGTTTTTTTCTAAATTGAAACATTCAAGATGGCCGCAACTTGTATGTCCTTCCTATTATTAATATTACATACCCCCCCCCCCCCCCTGCTCACAACGTGACTCGCGTATTTTGCTCCGCTAAGTGGTCGGTGCTCTTGTCTATGTTTTCTCTACTAGCCTACTGGACTCGGTTGTTCAAAGCCTGATTAGTTTAATTAGATTAACAAAAAATTAAAAAGACAATAAAATCAATATAACATTATCAAATTGATAGATTTATAATGGTATGATTAAGTTTGATTGAATTCTATTTATTTTCAACTTTAATTTCACAACAGATCTGAAATGATAAGAAATTCTAATTTTGACTAATCAATTGATTAAACTAACCAAGCTTTGTGCAACTGGCCCCAGGTATTTGTTTTTAAAAGAAGATGAAATCTCAATTGAATGATTAATTGTATTTGTAATTTCAGTAATGGAGATTGTAAGATCAGAATTTATGTAAATGGAAGTTATTTAATAAATATAACCATAAATGGCTATATCAAGCGATCATCTGGGAACAACCTCAAGTTTTATGATGGTGAGTTAGTCACGGTTACACATTACAATGGAAGGAATTCCGTTTGTACCATTCACTAAACAAAAGATTATTTTTCAATGAAATGACGAAATCGAAACCTTTTTAAAACATTTCTGTATAAAGTTTTTATAAAATTCAAAGAGTGGGGTACAATTGGAAGTCCTACCTTTATTGCTAGCACCTTGTTAGCCGTGTTATGCCTCAAAATATTGAGCTTAAAACACAATATTTTAGTATCAATTTTCAAGGAATTTTTGTAAGCCGGCTAATGCCACCCAAAACCCCATTATTTTTAACACCTGTTTTGAAGTTTTTGCTAACTGTTCATATGAATCAAGCCGATGTTTGGTAGTAAATTGTTTTTGTTAGACTTTCTCACTTTTTTTTTTGCAAAAAGCTTGAAAACTGCAATGAATATCATAACACTAGACACACCCCCACACTTCTGGACACAACGGGACATACTTCTAGACACAACGTGACATAATTCTGGACACAACGGGACATACTTCTGGACACAACGGGACATACTTCTGGACACAACAGTACATACTTCTGGACACAACCGGACATGAAATGGAGTAGACTCTTAGTTTTTGTTTCTCTTTTACATCATACTTCTTAGATATTTACAACTACGGAATACGTACGTAGCTCAGATGGTAGAGTGTTTGTTCTGTATTTTGGAGGTCGTGGGTTCGAACCTGGGTCTGAACAAGACTTAAAAATAGGTAGTTATTGTTCTTAAGTCTAGCACTGGGCATTTAGAAATGAAACTCGCTGGTCCCTTCGAAAGAGACCATAACAAGTGAAATGCTGGACTGATTCGGACATAAAACCTCCATTTAATCAATCTAAGACATTTATGTTTGTACTTTGCCATCATTGCACTCCATCATTACCAACAGCTTAATGACACAGAAATGCAAACAAGCATATCTTGCAATTATTGTATGACATAACCGCCCCCTCTCTCTCTCTGATTTAAATCTTGTATATTTTACAGGTATGGACGATACTAGTGATATATTGTCGGATACACGGTCTTTGACAATCCATCAGTCTTTCTCCTCGTCTGGAGGACGCCCCCCCCCCCTCTCTCTCTCTCTCTCTGATTTAAATCTTGTATATTTTACAGATATAGACGATACTAGTGATATATTGTCGGATACACGGTCTTTGACAATCCATCAGTCTTACTCCTCGTCTGAAGGACGCCCCCCCTCTCTCTCTCTCTCTGATTTAAATCTTGTATATTTTACAGGTATAGACGATACTAGTGATATATTGTCGGGTACACGGTCTCTGACAATCCATCAGTCTTTCTCCTCGTCTAGAGGACGCCCACTCTCTCTCTGATTTAAATCTTGTATATTTTACAGGTATAGACGATACTAGTGATATATTGTCAGGTACACGGTCTCTGACAATCCATCAGTCTTACTCCTCGTCTGAAGGACGCCCCCCCCTCTCTCTCTCTCTCTGATTTAAATCTTGTATATTTTACAGGTATAGACGATACTAGTGATATATTGTCGGGTACACGGTCTCTAACAATCCATCAGTCTTACTCCTCGTCTAGAGGACGCCCCCTCTCCCTCTCTGATTTAAATCTTGTATATTTTACAGGTATAGACGATACTAGTGATATATTGTCGGGTACACGGTCTCCGACAATCCATCAGTTTTACTCCTCGTCTGGAGGACGCCCACCATCTCTCTCTCTCTCTCTTCTCTCTCTCTCTCTCTCTGATTTAAATCTTGTATATTTTACAGGTATAGACGATACTAGTGATATATTGTCGGGTACACGGTCTCTGACAATCCATCAGTCTTACTCCTCGTCTGGAGGACGCCCCCCTCTCTGATTTAAATCTTGTATATTTTACAGGTATAGACGATACTAGTGATATATTGTCGGGTACACGGTCTCTAACAATCCATCAGTCTTACTCCTCGTCTAGAGGACGCCCCCTCTCCCTCTCTGATTTAAATCTTGTATATTTTACAGGTATAGACGATACTAGTGATATATTGTCGGGTACACGGTCTCTGACAATCCATCAGTCTTACTTCTCGTCTACAGGTCGCCCCTCTCTCTCTCTCTCTCTCTCTCTGATTTAAATCTTGTATATTTTACAGGTATAGACGATACTAGTGATATATTGTCGGGTACACGGTCTCTGACAATCCATCAGTCTTACTCCTCGTCTAGAGGACGTACACCTCTCTCTGATTTAAATCTTGTATATTTTACAGGTATAGATGATAGTAGTGATATATTTTCAGGTACACGGTCTCTGACAATCATTCAGTCTTACTCCTCGTCTGGAGGACGTACACCTCTCCTCTCTCTGATTTAAATCTTGTATATTTTACAGGTATAGATGATAGTAGTGATATATTGTCGGGTACACGGTCTCTTACAATCCATCAGTCTTACTCCTCGTCTAGAGGACGCCCTCTCTCTCTCTCTCTCTCTCTTTGATTTAAATCTTGTATATTTTACAGGTATAGACGATACTAGTGATATATTGTCGGGTACACGGTCTCTGACAATCCATCAGTCTTACTCCTCGTCTAGAGGACGCCCCCTCTCTCTCTCTCTCTCTGATTTAAATCTTGTATATTTTACAGGTATAGACGATACTAGTGATATATTGTCGGGTACACGGTCTCTGAAAATCCATCAGTCTTACTCCTCGTCTAGAGGACGCCCCCCTCTCTGATTTAAATCTTGTATATTTTACAGGTATAGACGATACTAGTGATATATTGTCGGGTACACGGTCTCTAACAATCCATCAGTCTTACTCCTCGTCTAGAGGACGCCCCCTCTCCCTCTCTGATTTAAATCTTGTATATTTTTACAGGTATAGACGATACTAGTGATATATTGTCGGATCACGGTCTCTGACAATCCATCAGTCTTACTCCTCGTCTAGAGGACGCCTCTCTCTCTCTCTCTCTCTCTCTCTCTCTCTCTCGCTCTGATTTAAATCTTGTATATTTTACAAGTATAGACGATACTAGTGATATATTGTCGGATACACGGTCTCTGACAATCCATCAGTCTTACTCCTCGTCTAGAGGACGCCTCTCTCTCTCTCTCTCTCTCTGATTTAAATCTTGTATATTTTACAGGTATAGACGATACTAGTGATATATTGTCGGATACACGGTCTCTGACAATCCATCAGTCTTACTCCTCGTCTGGAGGACGCCCGCCATCTCTCTCTCTCTCTCTGATTTAAATCTTGTATATTTTACAGGTATAGATGATAGTAGTGATATATTGTCAGGTACACAGTCTCTGACAATCATTCAGTCTTACTCCTCGTCTGGAGGACGTACACCTCTCCTCTCTCTGATATAAATCTTGTATATTTTACAGGTATAGATGATAGTAGTGATATATTGTCGGGTACACGGTCTCTTACAATCCATCAGTCTTACTCCTCGTCTAGAGGACGCCCACCATCTCTCTCTCTCTCTCTCTCTCTCTCTCTCTGATTTAAATCTTGTATATGTTACAGTATAGACGATACTAGTGATATATTGTCGGGTACACGTCTCTGACAATCCATCATCTTAGTTCTCGTCTAGAGGACGCCCCCCTCTCTCTCTCTGATTTAAATCTTGTATATTTACAGGTATAGACGATACTAGTGATATATTGTCGGTACACGGTCTCTAACAATCCATCAGTCTTACTCCTCGTCTAGAGGACGCCCCCTCTCCCTCTGATTTAAATCTTGTATATTTTACAGGTATAGACGATACTAGTGATATATTGTCGATACACGGTCTCTGACAATCCATCATCTTACTCCTCGTCTAGAGGACGCCCCTCTCTCTCTCTCTCTCTCTCTCTCTCCTCTCTCTGATTTAAATCTTATATTTTACAGGTATAGACGATACTAGTGATATATTGTCGGGTACACGTCTCCGACATCCATCAGTTTTACTCCTCGTCTGGAGGACGCCCACCATCTCTCTCTCTCTCTCTCTCTCATTTAAATCTTGTATATTTTACAGGTATAGACGATACTAGTGATATATTGTCGGGTACACGGTCTCTGACAATCATTTAGTCTTACTCCTCGTCTGGAGGACGTACACCTCTCCTCTCTCTGATTTAAATCTTGTATATTTTACAGGTATAGATGATACTAGTGATATATTGTCGGGTACACGGTCTCTGACAATCCATCAGTCTTACTCCTCGTCTAGAGGACGTACACCTCTCTCTGGTTTAAATCCTGTATATTTTACAGGTATAGATGATACTAGTGATATATTGTCGGTTACACGGTCTCTGACAATCCATCAGTCTTTCTCCTCGTCTACAGGTCGCCCCTCTCTCTCTCTGATTTAAATCTTGTATATTTTACAGGTATAGACGATACTAGTGATATATTGTCGGGTACACGGTCTCTGACAATCCATCAGTCTTTCTCCTCGTCTACAGGTCGCCCCTCTCTCTCTCTGATTTAAATCTTGTATATTTTACAGGTATAGACGATACTAGTGATATATTGTCGGGTACACGGTCTCTTACAATCCATCAGTCTTACTCCTCGTCTAGAGGACGCCCCCTCTATCTCTCTCTGATTTAAATCTTGTATATTTTACAGGTACAGATGACACTAGTGGTATATTGTCGGGTACACGGTCTCTTACAATCCATCAGTCTTACTCCTCGTCTAGAGGACGCCCCCCCCTCTCTCTCTCTTCTCTCTCTCTCTCTCTGATTTAAATCTTGTATATTTTACAGGTATAGACGATACTAGTGACATATTGTCGGGTACACGGTCTCTGACAATCCATCAGTCTTACTCCTCGTCTGGATCATACCTATATATAACACACTGGAGTTATGGCACCACCAACGATGCTTTTGAAATAGCATATATAGCAGGTAAACTTTCATTCTCAAACATGGAGGGGGCATTACTTTTCTTCTCATCACCCTTCTCAGTCGGCTCCTTCCACTCGCTTGGACTGGTGTAAGAAAGTTTTTATTTCTGCTTGCAGGACGTCGGGTGTTTTGTTATATATATGTGCCCTAGTTTTAGGACAAATCGCACCCGGATTCAAGTCAAGTAATCTTCAATGGAGCTGAAGTATTCCTGCAGAAACATGGACCACCTTCAGTGTACATAAAGTTTTTTTTTTCTTCTTCTTTGTTATTTACCAATTTAAGATTTAAATCACATGGGGCAGTTTCATGATAAAATTTTTAAAAAATACCCGTAAGCATAGCATGCATATATGTACTAGAAAAACAAACTGTGAGCCACAAGCTCACAAAAAATACCTCCCCCCCGCTCCCAAAAATCCATCGGATCAAATTTTTAAATAGGAGGTGCACATCTACATTATATCACAAAGATCGTGAGTGTTGCGGATAAGAGATAGGTACCCTAGATGTAACGGAAGGACGGATGGAGACACGGACTGACACCCCTATCACTATATACCCCCCACTTTTAAGCGGGGGGGGGGGGTGGGTATAATAACAAACATGGTAATGATTTGCTACTGTATTGCATTGTACATTGTATATACCTCTAAGTGTATGAAGGATTAAATGGATAAAAAAACAGTACCCTTTTTCATATACGTATGGGTAATATTTTTAAATTCCAATATGAAATATTAAATTCCAATATGAAACTGGCCCATGTGGTCACGGTTTAAATACCACAAAAATATTGAAACATATATAACTAATTAGTCCTATTAATGAGCCACAAATCTCGAATTCATCGTAATAAATGTTTAATTTCGCGTGTATTTATTTTCGCGGTATAGGACACATAGACATATTCGCGCAGTTTTTGCGTTTTTTAAATATTTATTATGACACAAATAACATCATATGATTTTCACTTGTATTAATTTTCGCGCAAAACAAACGACCGCCAAATAAACGAAAATTAGTACACCGCAAAAATAAATATGTTTACAGTATTCAAAAGAAAGTCATTTGTTAAAACAAATGAAGCAAATACATTGACTGGCTCAAATGTCCAAAATAAATCTGTTTCTTATGTAAGGGAATATAATTAAAAACAAACGCGACAATCAGGCTTATATCACTGCGGTAGCTCAGTCGGTAGAATGCTCGCTTCGTACACATACGTGGGAGGTCTTGGGTTCAAACCCCGACCGGGTCTGACCCAAGACTTGAAAGTGGGTAGTGACTGTTCTTTCGCCAAGCGCTCTGCATTACGAAATGAAAATCTTGGTTCTTTCGGATGGGAACTTAAAATATACGGGCAGGTGTGACTCGATAATTACAAAGACCCTGATGTGTAACGCCACCAGCTCAACGCACAGGCAAAATTTCTGCATCTTCGCCTATAGCTGTCAACGTCTCGATATAAGTGAAATATTCTTGACTGGGACGTTAAACACCATTACTCACTCACTCACTCGCCTATCGGGCATACATATGACTAAAGCTATAACTAAATAACAACTTATCCAACGCCCTTTCATTTCGGATACAAACTTTCTTCCGTTTGTAGGAACATTGAAACATTGCTCGGTCCACAGGGGCCAGTTTCATAATAATTTTTTTAAAAAAATACCCCTAAGTCTATAAAAAAGAGTAACTGGCCCCTGTGACTCCTGTCAACATTTAACATAAGTGGGAGATGAAACTTTATAATTATCTCAAACCGTTGTCATGGTGATGGTTGTTTTAATTTTCTTGATTTTATAATTTTCCAGTTGAGAAGTCGGAAGATAAGGACAGTGAAGAGGAGTACAATTCCCAATGGATACTCGTGTTCATTCCAATAGGGATCTTTATGATTTGGATGTGTATTTCCATACATGACAAGAGAAGGAAAGCAGAGGAGGCAGCCAGACAAGCGGCGCAAGCACAGGAAACACAAGTTAATGAAAAAGACCCAGTTACTGTTCAAGAATCAGGAAATACGGCGTATGGTAAACAAATCGGTTCTGTAGAAACTGTAGAAAAGGATATAGTTATAGATGTACCTCCTCCTTATGTCCTATCGGCAGAAATCAGAAATCCTGTCCTTGGTTACAGCCGACCCTCACCTTCCGCACCCTCGCTACCTAATCCCTCGGCACCCCCACCCTCGCTACCTAATTCCTCGGCACCCCCACCCTCGGTACCTATACCCTCCACACCACCACCATCATACTCCAGTATAGAACATAACTTTTATATAGATGAAGGTTTTAATCCATCACAGCAAGGCTACACCCCTACTTTACCGGACGTAGAACGTTTTCCTCAACCAGTGGACGCGGCTCAATATTTGCTAACACCTACCAATAGGCACCCAAAATAGGCACGCCTTCTGAAACCAAGCTACTCAATATTCGCTAACACCTCCAAATAGGCACACAAAACATTCCATGCCCTCTAAAACCAAGCTGCTCAATATTCGCTAACACCTCCTCCCAATAGGCACCCAAAACATTCCACGCCCTCTAAAACCAGTGGAAGCTGCTCAATATTCGCTAACACCTCCTCCCAATAGGCAATCAAAACATTCCACGCCCTCTAAAACCAAGCTGCTCAATATTCGCTAACACCTCCCAATAGGCAATCAAAACATTCCACGCCCTCTAAAACCAGTGGAAGCAGCTCAATATTTGCTAACACCTCCCAATAGGCACCTAAAACATTCCACGGCCTCTAAAACCAAGCTGCTCAATATTCGCTAACACCTCCCAACAGGCATCCAAAACATTCCACGCCCTCTAAAACCAGTGGAAGCAGCTCAATATTTGCTAACACCTCCTCCCAACAGGCACCCAAAACATTCCACGCCCTCTAAAACCAGTGGAAGCAGCTCAATATTTGCTAACACCTCCTCCCAATAGGCACCCAAAACATTCCACGCCCTCTAAAACCGAGACAACTAACTTGTAACAAATGCTAATGAACTGAATTTGTGGAAATTAAACACCAGGCTAATTTATATCAAGTGCTTATCCACACAGCTCAGCAATGTAATTATCTATGAAGCAACCGAGACAGTTGCCATGACAAATATTGGACTTTAAAATACTTTTTCCTGTATCTGGTTGAGGTTGTGAGAACTATAATTCAGGAATTTTAAAATATAGTTTTGAATCATGAAAACTAATTGAACCACCACTACTCTAAAACCTTAAATTTCTACTAGGTTCCAGTGCGGACAAACTTTGGTAATTAATTTTTAAAGTTACCAGATTATTCAAAATGTTATTGCGAAAGCAGAAGAAAAATATTTTTGTTTTGATTTTTAGGAAATAACTCTAAAAATAACAATTCATCACATGTGATACTAATCTCCTCGCAATAGAGCACTGTCAGAAATACCGGTATTTAACACAAATAAACAACGGGCTATAACTCTGTCAAATCGGATGCGCCAGTTACAAAACACAAACTTGTCCAAGATATTACCATAATAAACCCTTGTACCAATTTATATTAAATTCTGCTGAGAATTTAAGTTGTAAGAGCGCTGACAAGGAAAGTGTAACACACGTACGTGCGCACCTGTTAAATCCTGTATACCATCCAAACTTCGTTGCGAGGGGATAATAAAAATAAGTATAGTTGTATAAAGAGCATCAGATTTTGTGCCCAGAAAATATATGACATATGATATTTAATTAGATGATGATTATTATGTAATCCCAGATGTCAGTTATGATGTATTTTGATAATATTTTATCGTGACATGTATTTTATGTATTGGTGCGTTTTAGTGCTATGATTGTTGTTATACTCTTATTCATGTGTACGTTATCATTTACCAGTCGGCAGTCAAATATAACTCTTGATCAGTATGAAGGATTTTAATGAAACTTGCCATGAATATTTGTCATATTCAGAAGATATGCACAGTGCAATGCATGAAGGTCAAAGGTCAAGGTCACAACATGTAGAAAATGATTGCTGATTTTTTTCCAACTTGCTTCATAGCTCTTAAACAATATAAAGGATTAAAGTTGCTATGAATGTAAATTTCAGGTTTGTAGAATACAGTGCACTTGGGTCAAGGTCAAACTCCAGTGTCTACCTCATAATTATTATACAGCGAAAGAAGTTTTTATGGAAGTCATGAGTTTGTCAGTTTGCAGTGTGCTCTCAATACATAAATGTACCGTGTTCAATAATTAAAGGTCAAGCCGGCAGGTCAATGTTGTTTGTCTATGTATAATTTCTTTATTGTTTTTGTTTTAATGATGTAAACACTTTGACCTGTCCGCTTGACCTTTAATTTAAATACAGTATATTTATGTACAGGGAGCATAATTGTTTATTGCGCTTACATCGAGGATAAGAAAATATTACCTTAATCTTATGTGCAAGTTTGTGCATTGGTTATGTATTAACTGCAAATCCTAACACTGCCCTTGCATTAGATGGGTCAACTTGTATGAAAGGTCAAGCGGGCATGCCAATGTTGTTCGAATATATGTCAAAACTATACTGAACTTATTTTTATAATTTATAGTTTTACCACAGTAATCAGTGAATTTTTGAGAATATATAATGAGATATATGTATTGATTTGTAATTTGTTCCTTTTGTGTTTTGTCATGATCAATTTGTTATGAGTAAACAATAAATATTTATTTTTGTAAAATTGTTGGAGGTGTTATTATTCAATCTCCTTGAATTTTTGTTTGGTTGCTATAGCTGATCCCATAATGTCTTGCTGTTTGCTAAAAGGACAAAAGTCCACATATTTTGCCTCATTGGTTTTGCCCTGTACAACCAGTGTTGTGCTAGTGCCTATCCACTCTAAATTCGTCCACTTCTCTATACTTTATTTACCCTTCAGATAGCAAATCCCCTTCAGTCTAGTGTTTAACCTAATTTGACAGTTTTAAATTTTTTACTTTGCTTTTGGGAATGCGGTATGGATGCTTGTTTTTGATTTAGCTCTAACCAACCAGTGTTAGCTTACTAAATTCATTCGCCCTTCCAGTTGCAGATTTCAATTGACCCTATGCAGCTGCTAGCACCCAATCAGTAGCTTTTACTACAATTGTCTCCATTGGCTATTGTAACCGCCGTATTGATTGGCTATTGTCAAGGTTGCATGGATTGGCCATCCCCTAGGTTGTGTTGATAGCCATTGTGTTATTATATCTGATTGGTTATTGCCACGGCTGTATTAATTCGTTATTGTCACAGATTAATTTCCTATGTTGGAGGGCTCTAACCATCGCAATGAAAATGTTATAAAAGATGTTTGATGTACCATATAAACAATATAAGCACTCTGTCAACATATCCCTGAGGGACTTTAATTATAATGTACTGAAAAATTGAGTTTAGAAAATAAAACTGATCACCATAAAGCATTTAATATCTTATTTAACTACAATGAAAATATGTTATCCTGGTATCCAAGTTTTTGTTAACCATTTGTTAACCATTTGGCAAACAATAATTTAAAAAAACTTTTTAACATTTTTGTCAAAAAAATTCATACAACTTTTGACTTTTTAATCATTTTATTTCTATATGGTTTTTTTCCTTTACAGGAACAAGTAGCAGAAATTAACAGGACCATGGACCCACAGGGGCCCTGTGCATGGACCTGTCTATAAAGCATGTACAACTACAATATCCCAAAACATAAAATATCGGGTTATGTCATTTTAGACCCTTTTTATTCCAACATCTAAGATAGACACTTACTAATGCCACTATCACCCATCTTGTATACTATATATAATGATACACTCATTCTCTTCCAGACACTCAAATAATACAAGCTAGGTAAACTGAAAGAGGACTTGACTGATGATGAATTTAAATTTAAACAATGAGAGAATAAAATTACTATATGTTCACAAAGTCACTTCAGTAATAAATGCCCTATAGTCACATGACTTCATAAAATCCTCATCTACCAAATTGAGACAAAATTATCGAGTCTGTTCACAATTTCCTGAGATTTCAAAATTTAAAATATGTTATGAAATGGTTTTCAAGGGGGATCAAAATTGTATCGGAACCTTTTTATAGACATTAGGTGTGTTAAATCAAGGTGATGGTGGTGAAATTCTTCAACAAAACATAAGTTGATGTTGAGCATTCAAATGCATAAAATGACTAAAACAACTTATTTAAATCAATAATGTTAGAACTATTTTTCTTTGAAGTATAGTGGAGCATCTATTGGGTTTTAGACCACTGCGGTAGCTCAGTTGGTAGAGTGCTCGCTCCGTAAGTGGGAGGTCGTAGGTTCGAACCCCGGCCAGGTCTGACCCAAGACTTAAAAGTGGGTAGTGATTGTTCTTTCGCCAAGCACTCGGCATTACGAAATAAAAGTCATGGTTCTTTCAGATGGGAACTTAAAATAAACGAGGTCCCATGTCTTGGTAGGCTTGGCATGATAAAGAACCCTGCTGTATAATGCCATCAGCACAACGTACAGGCAAAATTTCTGCACATTTGCAAATAGCTGGCGACGTCTCTATATAAGTGAAAAATTCTTGACTGGATGTTAAACACCATTACTCAACTCAACTCAACTCTATTGGGTTTTATGTCCAAGTCAGGATTCCTTTACTTATATCACATTAGGCTACTCGGCTACATGAAATATGTAACAGTTTCTTGCTCTGGAAATTTTTTGGGAGACAAATACTGAAACAATAGATTTGCCTAAAACCTGTTTAAACAAATTACAAAGATTTCTGGTTTACTTCTGGTTAATAAAATGTCATGGTTCACTGTATAGGGCTGACTTTAAGATGATGTGAAAATGAATTGACATTAACAGGATGCTGCTGCACCATTTGGTCAACACCACTTCAGGTTTGTGTGGGACGTTTTGGAAAATGTACAAAGTAAATTCCCAGAATAACATTTTTACAAAAAAAACCTTATCAAGTGGCATCACATGGTACAGCAGTGAGTCCCAATTATTCATCAAATAAAAATATATGTATCCCAACATACTTGATATATAGATAGAACAAAGAAACAAGAACAGAATGTTGTTCATCATGAAAACAGATCAAAATATACACTTTTTGAGATTGGGCGAGGTATAGGCAAACAACACTGACCTGTTCGGTTGACCTTTTTATTAGGAATTTTCATATAGGAGGATCACCTGATACATGGGTAGCGTTAAGATCCAAGTCAATACATATACACATTGCTCAGGGTTACTCTATGACATGAATATATCTCATGATGTATACAAAATAAAAACCTGTGCTCCCTATACATCGGTGTAATTGGTCAGTGATTAATATTTAAATAAAAGGTCAAGCAGACAGGTCATAGTTGTTTGCCTATACTTTGTGAGGTTGGATAAGTTATACAATGGTATATGTTTTGTATATGTTTGTTTCACAATCTTTCTATCTATATATCATGTACAAATATAGGCAAACAATACTGACCTGTCACACGGACCAGTGCATTTATGTATGGAGAATACAGCTTTGCTATTTCTTTTACATCATGGGAAATGTGAATTGCTTCCAGATATCCCTAATGAAAGGTCAAGTGGACCTAATATAAGGTCAAGTGGACAGGTCAATGTTTTATACCTATATGCCATGTATATACATGTAGATATGATGAGTATTAAACATGTTAAACAATGATTCACACTGAAATGAGACCTTCTGAAATATTACAACACAAACACATTTCATTTATGCCCCCATAAATGACTGGAGTTTAAATAATTCTGAGTCATATTCTCCAAATGCCTTGTAGAGATTTCTTTTTGGATGACATGTAAGGACATTTTAAATTATGTATATATAATGGGACCTGTGAAAGCAAACCCTGAATAAACCAGAAATCTGTCAGAATGAAGTTAGTGAAGCATGTTAAAGCATGACGTTAACTTTACCAAAAAAGGTTATCACTTAACTACAATGGGAACTGATGAAGACCAAACCCTCTTTAAACCAAAAACCTGTCTAAACTAATCTTATTTTCTTGAGTTCAGTATTTGAAGTAATTTTTAAATATGGGATTTTGAGCTCAAAATTTCTTTAATCAGAATACCCAAACCCACACACACATCATCAACAGGCACTAGTAGTGGAAGTAACTACCGTAACTTAAATTATCCTAGCAACAGAACTAACACATTGCACATTGATCTTTTATTGCCACCAAGCCACTGTCTCGCTGAACATTGCACCTTGGTCTCTGTGAATTAAGAAAGTTGATGTAACAAAATCATACTATATAACAAGTGATACAGTGAACACTTTCATATCCACGTCCATAGTCGGGAGATTTACGAGCACTTAGAACAATCAACAGCTGAACAGATTATTGCCAGAATGGGGTTATCCACTGTACCACATGGTATCCTCTAATGTTTGTGTGGAACACTTATTAATATTTCCATTGGAAATGGAATCACATAAGATGACATTTTCTAGTAAAAACTGTTATTCTAGGAATTTGAAACTTTAACATTTTCCAAAATGTTTGCACAAATGTTAAGAGGTATTGATCAAGTGGTACAGCAGGGAACCCATTCCTGGTAAAAATTGAATTACATGTACAACCAATCATACAACAGGTATATTATAAAGCTAACAAAGTAGATATATACATGTATACATATAACATATTATGCTATAACTAAGCTCATCTGACTTATTACATTCTTAATGTACAGCCTCATAAAAACATAACAATTTACCATGTCTAAGCTAGTTTCCATGACGATACACAAACATATTAATTTAACATGTCTTAGCTAGTTTCCATGACAATACCGGACATTTTAATTTAACATGTCTTAGCTAGTTTCCATGACGATACACGAACATATTAATTTAACATGTCTTAGCTAGTTTCCATGACAACACACAAACATTAACAATTAAACATATGCAAGGTAATTTCCATACCATATCAATAACATTACAGTTTACCATGTCCAAGGTTGTTCCCATGACAATTCACAAACATACAAATTTTTCATGTCCAAGGTAGTTTCCATGGTGATTGACATATAACAATTTACCATGTTCAAGCTTGTTTCCATGATGATTTACTAACATAACAATTTACTAAGTCTAAGGTAGTTTCCATAACCATTCATAACAACAATTTACCATGTGAAAGCTAATTTTCATGACAATTCAAAAACATTACAATTTACCATGCCCAAGCTATAGGTTACATCATAACAATCATGACCAATCACCAACTAATATTTCTATAATGATTCAAAACAGCTGTAATGCTAACAATGAAAATGAATAATGAGTAAATTTGTTCCCTTTTATAATGAACAGTTTTTTTATGAGTGACAGAACTAATGAGTAATTCAGTTATGTCCCAGACAAACACAAATACAAAGACAAAAAAAACCAAGTAATATATGTTACTGTGACGTGAACAGGAATTTTTTTCTTAGGACTTTTTCTATTCTATTGAGTCCTTTTTCATTCCTAGTAATGGGGATGGCTCTTGTACCACATGATCAACATTATCATTTGTATGGGACAATTTTGAAAACGTTTATGTCGCAAATTACCACAATAAGGTCATTTTACAGAAAAAAAAATGTGAACTGATATGTTTCCATATCAAATGGAAACCACTGTTCCGCACAAATGTTAGAGGGTATCATGTGGTACAGCAGTAAACCCCATTATTTGTGTTTTTTCAAACTTTAGAAAAAGTGCTCCTTAAAATACAGGATAAGCAGCATCAGGAAGACAAAATATACCTTACTTTACATATACATTGTAGTTTGTAAATATGTAGAAAACACAAGGTGCTCATAAAAATAAAGGATTTAACAAAAACAAGAAGCCTTAGCCTACAAATAAAAAATTAACAAGGTCATGGAATTGAAAAGAGTGGAAAAATGGTGTTTTATGTCCCAGTCAAGATCCTTCCATCATAGCAAGGAGGTTCGTTCTGGGATGGTGGTTTCCTAAGCATGAAGTTCTGGGATGTTAGAGAAGAACATGGAGAAAGCCACCAACCAATGTCAAGGCAGCTGACATATTCTTTCACACTAGGATCTGCATGACTTGGTTTTGAACCTAGGGGTGAGAGGCACTTGTAATGTGCTCCTTAGACAACTCAACCAAGACCCTTAAAAAGATTAACACAATATAAAATCCTTAACAAAGCATATATAAAAACTTAGGGTGTGCAAGAAAAAAAAGAATAAACAAAATCAAGAAGACTTTATGTAACAGTACATATTAATTTATAGATATGTAGTAAACTTAAGGTGCTCAGATAATGAAAGGATTTACAAAAGTACGGACAATGCATTTAAACCCAACAAGACATATAGTTTAGGTTTGTCTAACTCATGACTTATCAGCTTTGGTTTCACTTTTAATGGTAAAATTTAACTCTTAATGACATTATATACTTCAAAATGTATATACAACCATAAAAGTGAAGTTGAAGGTTGTGGAACTCTTCTGTAATGTAAGGTAAGAAAGTTTAAGTGTTCCTACTGTCTTTAAAAAACAAAATAATAGTAACAAATAAAAACACATGAAGAAACAACAACAATAACTCCTATTATGTTATATATATTGTGTAAAAGTTGACCTTGATTTGTATATCTTCGTTTCCATTCCAGGTATATGAAATCACAACTGGCTATTTTTGATAAATTCTTTAAAAAAGTAACCTTTTTTCAGAAAATTAGTGAAACAATACTTAAAAAAAGACTATATTTTCACAATTTTTAAAAAAATTTGGTTACTAATGATTATAATTCTGTGAAAAACTAGGTATACACTATTTTGGCAACATATATAGTGTGTGATTACGGATATATATCAAAGATAGCCATGTCACTTCAAAGATAACCATGACAACTATTTGAGCTATTCAATGTATTTGTTGGCAAAACAATAAAAATTTCAATGAACAAAAATAAAAAAGATGAGTATTGCACCATCAAAAGGAATGGTTGACTTTTATAAGTACAAAAATATATTGATCATAAAAGTTACCAAACATGAAAAACAAATTCTTAAACAAAAAGACCACAAAGTTTGTTGAGTGTGATATTGATAAAGGTGACAATAAACGAAAATAAAATAATAATTACCATAAAACAACAGGGGTACTCTTGTAACCATAGAGATGTCACATCAAAATTGTTGCTGAATTAAAGTGAATATCCGTCACATTGTGACAAAATAAATCTGTTCCTCATGGAAAAATGATTCAATTGATCATTTTAACTTGTAAATCAGAAAACACAAACTTGGTTAAAAGTTGCCAGGGATAATAAGGATAGGTATGGTTAGATACCTCTGACACTAAATTTGCTTAATACATGTATATATATTCAGTCATATGTCATAGATATAATAATCACTATAACATGTATAAATGCTCCGCTAGGAAAAGTAACTTTAATTTCAGTTTGCACCATTTGTGATACCATAAAACATTAAGCTGCTTAGAAATAGCATCATTTCTATAGGCTTTCTCAACAGCTGCTTAGAAATAGCATCATTTCCATAGGTTTTCTCAACAGTGTAACTCCATGTGACTTTTGCTGCCAAATAACACTAAAAATACCAACCAAGAAATGTCTTGTATTAACGTGAGCAACTAGTGACTATCCCACAGGTTTGAGAGTTCCAATGTTGAATTACAGCATGATAATAAATCTCAATGGTGATTTGTTCACCCTGTGTTCCACGTGATTTACATCAGCATTTCACAGAGCTATTGTTTTCATTGGATGCCATAGCAATTTTAGGGAAAAGCAATATTTTTAATCAACATCCACTGGTTGATCAAATGTTGCCATAGCAATTTCAGGGAAAAGCAATATTTTTAATCAACATCCACTGGTTGATCAAATGTGGTCATAGCAATTTTCCAGAATAGCATTTTTTCTAAGAATCCAATGAAAACAAAAGCTCTGCACAAATTTAAAGAGTTATCACATAGTATATGGGTATTAATTTGAAAAAAAATATATTTTACATCTGCCCTAAAAATACATGTAAACAAATAAAAAGAAAAAAATAATATTTAAACAATTCATTTTCTTTCATTTCAATAAGATAAAGTAAAACAAATATTATATAAATTGTTCCTTAAATGCTTTATGGACACTTGTGATATACAGTGAAGTCTTGTTATAATGTCCATTGTTATTTTTGCCCGCTCACTTATTGTCACAGTAAAACCTCATCATAATGCCCCTCTAATAACTTTGTTTATCACCATAGTAATTTGGATTTCTAAAATCTATTTCTTTTATGTTTTCCTTTATGTCTCCCTCAACTTATCCCCATAACCCTTTATAGTGTAATGCAGAGATGGTGAATCAAGGTTGTACTGTACTACAGGCAAGCTGTTAAATGCTCACTTTTAATTAGATAATACAATATGTTTAACTCCATTGTGGACAGATAGAACACAAATTCTAATTTAGGACTGTTAGTCCTTTTCTGTACCGGGGCCATAGAACATAGAATAAGGGAAATAATTTTAAATTTTAAATCAGCCGTGGATGCTTTTTATATCATTTTGGAGCATGGAATGGAGCAATTACCTTTTACACACTTTTTTCAATTGATTTCATTATTTAGGAAAATATATTTTTCAGAATCTGGGTCATAAAACCATTTTTCTGACCCGAGATCGGACATATTGATAACCCTGTAACAATCCCTGACCAGATATCAGACTGATTGATAACCCTGTAACAATCCCTGTATAATGTATGATAAATGTAGGTCATATGTTAGCCCTGAGACAAGGTAAAAGAAACATGATCTTGACTTGAGTGTGAAACGATAAAATGACTGTTTATAATCAGAATGGATAGTGTTTAGTGACAGAATTTAAGTAGTGGCTTAAATTAAAAAATTAAAAATTAATATTGAAATTTAAAGCAACTTATTGCTATAAAGTTTGCCTATATACATGTATATTTGCACAAAAACAAAATAATCTCTAATTAGCGGTTTCAGTTTGAATCAGCAAAGTGTCCTACTTCAGGACAACTGTGAACTTTACCCACTGCTAAATGACTCTGCGGTTTTAAATTAGTTCTATTTGAAAATGGTGGTGGCTGATGAATCGGAGATGATGGCAAGCTAGGAGCTAAGGGAGGTAATAAAATGTCCAGTTTTTCAAATTCCTCTTCCGGTATCATATGTCTGAGTTTGGTAACTGCGTTAAGTAAAGCTTTCCGTTCTATTTCTAGTGTCTTTATGTGAGACTTTAACTTAGATTCCTGTGTTTGTAAGCTGTGGATTGTCATTTCTAGACTCCGCTGATGACTGTGTAAATGTTGAAGTTTCTCTAGAAGTTCTACGTTCTGGTGTTTTAAGTTTTGATTGGCGTCCTCCAGCTTGTTTATGACGTCGGCCTCGCCTCTCGACGGAGAATACAACATTTCCTCTCGTAACACGTGATATTCTACTTCATAAGCTTGTAACTGCTTTGATATGTCCATCTCAAACACCTGTTAAAAGTAAAAAAAATACATGACTTTAAAAATAATTTATTTTCAAAAAATTTATTTTATAATAGAGTTGAGTAATGTAGTTTTATCCCCAAGATAAGATTCTATCACTTATATGGAGGCCTTAAGTTTATCTATGGTAGAAGAAACCAGTGTCCAAAGAGAAGCAAACTACTGTCCTTCAACATGGGAAAGGACAAACTACTGTCCTTCAACATGGGAAAGGACAAACTACTGTCCTTCAACATGGGAAAGGACAAACTTTCTCACATTATATTTGTCCAGAGTGATATTCGAACTTATCAATTAAGAATAAAATATGGACCATGTTCTCCATAATATTTGTATCCAATCCAAACCTCAGTCTAACTAATAACGTTACTTATAACGCAACAAAGGAGTTGTATACATATATGTGAGGGTATTTCGATACTGCGGGCATCATCACCTAGAAACCATTAACCAATCACAGTAACCTCATAATATCAAATAAACCAAATTTTTTAGGGAATTTATAAAATAATTATAATTCCAAAATTTCATCAAAATTGGACAATCATTTTAGAATTCCCTAAAAAATAATTATAATTCCAAAATTTCATCAAAATTGGACAATCATTTTAGAAGTTACCATTTTAAAATTTATTCACTAGCACCAGACAATTAAACTGTAGTGACATCACAATGACATCAGAGTGATGTCTAATTACCTGTATGACATCAGACTCACCTGGTTTATTACTCGTTCCATCTGAATGATCCCCATTTCTGGGAGGGTTGTCTTTATGAATTCTAACGTCTCTTCAAATGACCGACATTGTAGTATGAGTTCTTTATGGTTCCCTAACAGAACTAGACCAACCTTCAGTAAAACTTCAACTCCTTGCATGAAGAACAAATCTGTAACAATATAAATATAGGATCTTGAATGAGTGAGCATACAGGGTTCATACAGCCAATGCCTGACAAAATTCAAGGACTTTTCAAGGACTCTTTGACCAATTTTCAAGGACTCTGAAATCGGAATTAATGATCACTGAAATCAAATTGTGCATCTTATTCTCTGTAGTTTCCTTCTTGTATTGGAACACAGCCTGGAATTCTTGTTACAAGTCGTAGACTCACAAATAATATTGACAGAGACAAGAGGGGTAACTCAATGTTTTTTTTATCTATTTATCATAATTTTTGCAGCTGCGTTTTTACCGTATGTTTCAGATTGATTAGTTAAAAATTCCAGGACTTTTCAAGACAGACTGACAGAATTCCAGGACTTTTCAAGGACTCTGCTTGTTTCTACTCATTTTCAAGGACTTTTCCAGTCATGGCTCATTTTTCAAGCACTTTTCAAGACTGTGCGAACCCTGTCATATTGATAATATGGTAATTATATTGGATTTATTAAACCAGTTGAATAATTTTTTTTATGTAAAGAGCCTTGTGCAAGTTGCATAAACAATGAGTTTAAAAAATTCAATATTACATTAACACACTGTATGATACTAAGATTTTGTTTTTTTTATAAGAAATTATATTTTTTGTATCTGTAAAGTGTTTTCTCAGTTATAACAGAACTTCCAAAATAGTTGCAAAACCACAAATCACGAGAGGGAGAGAGAGAGAGAGAAAGTGAGAAGTGCTTTCTAGAATATTCTGACTTTTGTTGACAAGTAGAACTTTCTGGAATTTCAATGCTCTTACTTTTAGAGAGAGAGAGAGAGAGAGAGAGAGAGGTCATCTAGATTTTCATCAAATCCTTACCAAATACTCTAGCCACAAATCCTAATGGGAACTGTGAGGCAAACAAAGTCAGAAACCATGAGAGAGAGAGAGAGAGAGATAGAGAGAGAGATGTCGTCTAGATTTTCATCAAATCCTTACCAAATACTCTAGCCACAAATCCTAATGGGAACTGTGAGACAAACAAAGATAGAAACCATGAGAGAGATAGAGAGAGAGAGAGAGAGAGATGTGGTCTAGATTTTTATCATATCCTTACCAAATACTCTAGCCACAAATCCTAATGGGAACTGTGAGGCAAACAAAGTCAGAAACCATGAGAGAGAGAGAGAGAGAGAGATGTCGTCTAGATTTTTATCATAGCCTTACCAAATACTCTAGCCACAAATCCTAATGGGAACTGTGAGGCAAACAAAGTCAGAAACCATGAGAGAGAGAGAGAGAGAGAGAGAGAGAGAGAGGGAGAGAAATGTCGTCTAGATTTTTATCATATCCTTACCAAATACTCTAGCCACAAATCCTAATTGGAACTGTGAGGCAAACAAAGATAGAAACCATGAGAGAGAGAGAGAGAGAGATGTGGTCTAGATTTTTATCATATCCTTACCAAATACTCTAGCCACAAATCCTAATGGGAACTGTGAGGCAAACAAAGTTAGGAACCATGGTGTGGCATAGAGGTTAGGTGCGATGTCATACTCCTCAAAATGATCATGTAGATCTTTATAGTTATCATGTATAAGCCTGGTTAACTGGTACAACTGGATCTGTAATGGCATCATGTTGGGCTGAAACTGCTTCCTTAATCCAAAGTTATACATCATATGTCTCATAGCTTCAAATGACTGTGTTTCTTCCATCTAGAAAAACAGATACAAAAAATCAAATTAAAACAAACAAATTCGATGAATTTGGATCCCCCACCAGTACACACTTTCTTATGATTTGCCTTATGTTAAAAGGCTTATAACTGTATTGCAATTAGGACAATGAGCAGGGAGGTTCTTTAACCTGTCACATCATCATGACATGAGGCATAATTTTTTATGGTGTCTTCCAAAGGACCCCATGAGTTTCATTTCTAAATGCCTAATGCTTGGTAAAAGAGAAGTCACTATATATGTATTTTCAAGTGTTAATAGGACCCCAGCACAAAGGATTCACACCCACGACCTCCAACATAC
This sequence comes from Anadara kagoshimensis, assembly GCA_021292105.1. Lineage (NCBI taxonomy): Eukaryota > Metazoa > Mollusca > Bivalvia > Arcoida > Arcidae > Anadara > Anadara kagoshimensis. The sequence goes on along the minus strand of CM037873.1, from coordinate 59,127,387 downwards.
CGAGTGAGCGCTTTACAAACTGAATTACCGTAGTTGTATACTTTAAGTTGTAAAGGTTTAACTGTAGATGTACTTACATGTATAAATAGTCTACTTAATGCATTAAGAGTACTCCAGCTATGAAGCTAAATAGTGAGTAGTGTTTTTAATTCATAGTTAATTTTTAGAATGTTTACAGTCTATGGAAGTTTTACTGTACATGTACTGATAGTTAGTCTACTTACATGCATTAAGAGTACTCCAGCTATGAAGCTAAGTCCCTGACAATATCCGACATCTTTGTCCAGTAAACTGTAAGCTTTAAGTATGTTATACAAGGCTAACTGACCAGGTCCAAGTTGTGTAGCAAAGTACGGATGTCCAGGGAATGTTCTACCTGTAAATGATTATAAATAATACAATTAGAATACTGTATAATGTAAAATATTGGCAGGTAGAAACTTTCACATGTTAACATTCAGAAACATGCTTGCGTGCATTTACTTTTGCAGTTGATGAGTGCAGTTGAGCTTGTAAGCAAGCCCATTTGTGTTTAACATGTAGAAAATTTAAGTGTACCTGGCCCCAGTTTCACAACAATCATTTCTTAGCTAAGATTTTCCTTAACTTCAATTTAGCAAATTTTGTTAATCTCTTATTGGAACTACTGATGAATATTTTTGTCAAAACTAAATACAGATGTTTTAATCTAGACGTGATCTTTAAATGACACCTTAAATTCCTGAATACCTTGAATATTAACAACATTATAAAGATTTGAAATTTTGCATTATTTAAGTTAAGGAAAATCTTAGCTAAGGAATGATTGTGAAACCGGAGCCAGTACTTATTTTCAGTTAAGACTTGACTGTGAAAATGGCAAATATTAACATGATTAATATATTGCAAATATTTTTCTTCATTAAGCAATTCAACTTTGTAGAAACAGGCCAATTAATAAGAGCATTAGTTATGATGAAATGAACAGGGTCAGCTTATAAATCTAGTGAAGCAGAAAAGTTTGTAGTTTCGTAAAGTCATAATGAGGTCTTTTGATAGACTTATGCAGATCATGTAAACAAAATAAAACAAAATACTTACCCAAGTCAATTAAAATATTGTGCTGATATTCAGTAAGATCTTTGAGTAGTTCACCATACTCTTTTGATGGTGTTCGCTCATGCATGTCTGGATAATGAAGATGGTGTTGTTCCACTAACAGCCACCAGATGTCACCTCTTCTTTGTTTAGGAACACCTAAAATGATGAATCCAATTACATAAATATTTTTCAATTACAATATATACATGTAACTTTTTTCCTTATTGGTGATTTCTTTACACAAAATGAAAAAGACAATTGCCAAAAACAAGTTGTAATGAAATGAGTTGCCATTTTAAAAGTGTCTTCAAAACAACCCCAAACTGGGAAATGTTTTCCCAAGCATGTGCATGATAAAACTATGAATAGCTAATGACACATTTACTCCACCCAGATATTGATCCTGGTTGGTTGGTTGGTTGAATGTTGCTTAACATTGCATCAGCAATTTTTCAGCTATTTACGATGAGAATTATTTTAATAATCTCTATGGATTAATCTATGAACAATTTTGTGTATGCATGTGAAGTGCGAGTGTGTTGTATGGTCTGCCTTGTACTAGCGCGCACTCAGGGCGACTTTAACATGCTAGCTCACAGAGTCAGTACGCCGCAGACAAGCATACCACTCCCCCAGTCAGACTATACTGATACCAGGTGAATCAGTAAAGGGCAAGGAATATTCACTTTCACAAGGGAAATTCACTTTCCCACATGTGGTCCTAGCGGATATTGATCATGTGGAGTTTCATAAATATATCTGTCAAATAGTTTTGGAGTAGATATTAATCAGAGAGAAATATGATATAACAGCATTGATTTATTTTTGTTTACAGACAGATTTTTGATTTTGTTGTATGTCACTCTCCATTATATACCGGTAATATTTATTCCATGAAATTATGAGAGAAAAAGAGAAAGAGGGGGAGAGGAGGAATAAAGCACACTTTAAACCACAGGGCCACAGAGGTCCTGAGAGGGTTAATAGTGTTGATGTGTGATTTGCTTTTTTAATTTTGTGTGTGTTTCAGAGAGAGAGAGAGAAGGGGGAGAGGTAATGGGGTAATTTACCTTTATTTACAGAATCTAACAAGGTTTTTGGACTGAATTTAGTGGTATGTCTCTCCTCACTATCCAGCATTTCCTCCCAGGTTTTTGTTACGTCCTTCAAACATGGCGTAATTTCCTCGTAATCTAGAGATGGCTTCTGCTGGGCTTCATGTTGTCTCGCTAAACAATAAATAAAACATAATTATGAAGTCACTCTAATTGCATATTAAAGTCAACACTGTTAATTGGTAATTTGATAACAAAGTCTCTAGGCATAAAGATGAAATATTGTACAGATGACATACAATGAAATTATTACTGTATAATCACCCTTCAAAGAAATTTCTAGCATAGTGACAGGTTAACTTGCTGAGGTACATAGAACTATACATGTATTTAGAAATCTGCAGGGGTATGTAAATGCACTCAATGTTAATTAGAAAAAGGGAAGTAACTCATACATTTCTCGTTATGAATTTATGATAAAGATTTAGTCACTTGAAGTTAAAATAACCAAACTAGTATCACTTTGAAGGGTGACAAACATGCTATACAGGATTTAAGCAGGTTACATGGTCCCATTTACCCTGTAAAAGCCTATTGCTCAGGGTACATAAATCTATGACAGGGTACATGGGGTCGTGTAACCTGCCAAAATCCTGTTTAACTTATAATATCACTACTGAAAAATGTTATATGAAATTTTAACTAACTCTACTGAATTTGGTAAAAAAAAACGGAGCTGCTAAAAATTCATTTTGTTATCTATAAATCTTATCAATGACAGAACAAGTCCGGCAATTATGAATCGTGTACAGCGACAAAAGTATACACATGTACACCATCCACAAAATGTGATTTTTACTTAAAGAAATTGAAATTGGAAACCACAAAAAATAATCTTACAATAATCTCAATTATCTATCACTGATGACCAAACATCATCTTGGACTTTTTGCAAGATATATAAATGTACATGTATATCAACAAAACATATTAATGTGCTAGTTGGATGTGTATTTGAGCACATATTGGCTAACGTTTACACATAAAACAACATTTTAAAACGAAAGAAGAGTGTCTATCCAAAATTCTAACATGACCTACTTTTTCTTTCATATGAAATATAAAGTTTCCTTGATTTGAAATATGAAGGTCAACTATGGTGAAAAAAACAATAAACCCTTGGCTGTTCCATCTTAATGACATACTGGACCCTGAATTGTGACATAATTTACATTCATAAAATTATTTACTTAAATGGAGGTTATCTCAACAGCCAAATGTTTCAATGAACCTTTTTTGCAAATAAATAGCAAAATGTACTTCTGAGAGAAAAATTTGCATGGTTTTTTCTCAATACCGGTACTTTCGATTTAAGTCATGTTAGAATTAAAACAATCAACAGTTATCCGTGGTATATCGCAGAATAATACACAAGTCATAGTTCACATGCTGCAAATATATCACTCAGTGACTTTGTCAATTTGTGAACTCAAGTCCGTGTATTATTTTTTCTATGATATAATAAGGGTAAATGTTGATTATTTCTCAAATGATAACCTAAAACCCTTTAAAACTTAACAAAATATTAACAAACTTATTTTTATGTAAAGGTGTAACAAATAGAAAATGAAAATGATTACAATATACAGTAAAACCTCAATTCATTGCTACAGATTTGTTCAGTCAAATAGTTATAGATGAGTTGAGTAATGGTGTTTAACATCCGAGTCAAGAATATTTCACTTATATCGAGATGTCGCCAGCTATAGGTGAAGGTGCAGAAATTTTGTCTGTTTGTTGCGCTGATGGCATTATACAGCAAGGTTCTTTAGTGTGCCAAGCCCAACGTGACGGGACTTCATTTATTTTAAGTTCCCATTCGAAAGAACCGTAACTTTCATTCATTTCGTAATGTCCAGTGCTTGGAGAAAGAACAGTCACTACCCACTTTCAAGTCTGGGGTCAAACATGGCCAGAGATCGAACCCACAACCTCCCACTTAAGGAGCAAGCACTCTACCAACTGAGCTACCGCATTAGTTCAAATAAGGATAGTATAAAAGGGTTACCTGGTGAATCATAGAACAAGTGGCAGAGTTCTTGCTCAATTGTTTCTGCCTCATTCAAAATTCAAATTCTTATGTTTTTTTTACAATCAGTTTTCCAATTTTCACAGTTTAGGAAATTTCAGCATTCAAACATTACATTTTGAGTTTTCTATTTTTCCCCCCACCATTTTGGCCATTATGATGCATTTCTCACAATTGCAAGGGCACTGGTTCTATTCACAAAAGGGTGGGACTTTAAAATAATGTGGTGATATGGTGGGTGGCATTATAATGAGGTTTTACTGTAAATAATGAATATGCCTTTATAATAATAATAATAATTACCGGGTAAGTACTAATTACAATGTTTTTAAAACAAAAGACAAAATCCTAATAACCCTTAATGAGGTCTCTAAAACCACATGATAATGATAAAAAACAACCTAACTATGCATGCCATTCATTTAATCTGACAGTGTTTAAAAAATCATAAAGCTTTGAAATAAATCCATATAGTTACCTAGTTACATAAATAGTGGGTAATAAGATATAAAATTGAGGGTGATAACAGGATAAGTTTACTACAATGTTCTTACCTCGGAATACAACAAGAGAACGTCGACCATATAATACAAAATATCCTGGCATGCAGATACATAAAGGGAGATAATTATTGTCAGGCGGCATGTAGTAAAGGGGAGGTAATTCATAAGGTATGACAATACATCAAACATGGAGACAATATGGATTGAAATGTTTGGAATTATAGATACTGATTATTATTTTTGTAATGGTTGAAGCTTAGTATTTATAACTGTAATGTTTGTAAAAATCATGCATTAAAAATTTTAAATTACAAGGCTAAGTGTAACTTCACATAACAAGATGGTAAATGAGGTCAAAATGGGAAATCATGGAACATGTATATTGTCAAGGACATGTATTGATAAATGTTTGAATATTACATGGTCTTACATTAAGCTGATGTGGTTCACTTGCATATCAAATATTAAATACCATTTAAAATCTGCCCAGAGCTATTGTAATAATTTCTTTTGAATATAGAAGTCGGCATAAATAGATATTTTCAAATTCGCTGTACAAGGTTTTTTCTTAATTTGAGCTAGTGACCTACTTTTTGACCGAACATGACCTGTATACAAACTTGACCTAGATTTTGTCCAGGGGATCCATTTAACCAAGTTTGGTGTAGATTGGATAACAATTAAAAAATCTAAAGTGTTAACACAGTATTTATGAAATATGCTGATAGAAGTTTCAATAACCAAGGAACCGTTTAGTTGGTTACATCTTAGTCAAGTCTATTTCACTTATATTGGATGTCATCAGCGATAGTTCAGGTGACTGAAATCCTACCTTTGCAGTGTGCTCAGGGCAATGCACAGCAGGGGTTCTTTTGCATGCTATACTAACATTGAAATGTGGCATTAGTTTTTTAAAATTTATCTAAAAGTGCATATGACTCATTTCTTGAAAGCAACTTTAGTCAGACTGCCAGGGTTTGAACTGCTGACTTTTCATACATAAAACAAGCATTCTACCATTTCTGAAGGACAATAGCTCTGTACAGATATTACCTGGTATTACAATAAACTGGCAAACATTCATCATAGTAATACAAAATACAAATATCTACAATGTTACATATAATTTTATAACAAAATTGCTTAAAACTGGTTATGAATCTGCTTTATATAAATAATATATACATGTATATGGGGAAGGAAATCTAAGTATATTATTATTATAAATTATGATCTAGACTTATCTTACATAAAATTAGACCACAACACTGAAATAAGTTATTATTTATCGTTAATAATAAATATTTTATTCATAAATATTCCAACAATAATTATTGTAATACTGAAATTTAAGACTATGCAGAAGGAATTAAAACAATGATGCCAACACCACCTAAATCCTTAAATGTTCAAGTTCAATCATCAATTTCAGAACTAAAAGTTCAATCACCAAATTTACAACTTAAGGTTCAAAGTTCAATCACCAAATTTACAACTTAAGGTTCAAAGTTCAATCACCAAATTTACAACTTAAGGTTCAAAGTTCAATCACCAAATTTACAACTTAAGGTTCAAAGTTCAATCACCAAATTTAGAACTTAAGGTTCAAAGTTCAAGCACCAAATTCAGAATCAACAAAACAAGCTTGGGAAATGTATACCCCCACCTTTAACATAAAACAAACAATATTACAAATACCAAGAGTGTGTGTGTGTGTGTGTGTGTGTGTGTGTGTGTGTGTGTGTGTGGAGGGGTGTTTTATGACAAAATCATAGCAAAAATAGCAGAAAATTTGATGCAGGATAAAGACAAGCGATTCAATATTACTTACTACCATTTATATATAAATAAAAGTTGCCAGAACACTAAGAATGAAACTTAGCTCCCAGACCAAAAATGTAAATGATAATAGCTCTTAGATTAAAGTGTATTAAACTCTTTATCACTGTATGTATGGGACAGAAGGGCAGGAATTGATACTATATTGGTCAGAGGGTAACAAAGTGACAATAGTTCTATAAACCACATCTGGGGTAACTGAAATGTTCATATGGTATGGTTATGGACTTTTTTAAAAATTTATTTAGTGTTGAATTTCTGGTACATGTAAGTTTATCTTTGTGTGGAAATTTCAAAGTATAGCAAGTAACGTGTGAATGTTATTAGAGCATGCAGTCACACATGTATTATTCAGAAGAGTCTTATGTTTAAATTGTTATGTAACAAGTAACAACAGCAGGACATTAAAACATGAACATTGTACATTGAAATTACTGTCTGACAAGTCACAAGAGGACATCAAAAATGTATGTGGAAAACTTGAGGTACTAAAATTTTGATGAAACATAAAAACATGAATGTGGTATTTTTTTGACATGTCACACTAGTGGAAGTCACAAAAAAGCATAAAAAATGAATGAGGAAAACTTGAGGTACTTTTTGATGGGTCACACTGGTAAGTCACAAGATGGCATAAAAAAGAACGAGGAAAACTTGAGATTTTTTTAAGAGTCACACTGGTTAGAGTCACAAGAGGGTATAAAAAATGAATGTGGAAAACTTTTTGACCAGTCACATGGGGACATCAAACATGAACGTGGAAAACTGAAGGTGTTCTAAAAATAATGGCAGGTAAGGATGAGGTGTAAAAAAATTGAAGAGAAAACATTCTCATCATACCTGATTCTAAATGCTCTGTAAACACAACAAACGTATTGTTAATCCACTAAGTGTTCACGCTAGGATTTTTCAAAAACATGTATAAAACTCGTCTTAAACACCAAAAATAAATATTTTTGTATTTATGTTAAATATGGCTCACAAAGACCCCTAACAATGTGGTCATTGTGAATATTATAGGGTCAATGCCCCACTGGCCTCTTCTAGAATGAACATGGAGCAATTAAATTTAAATTGATGTAGATGAAGTAATAATTGAGCTGGGACATTGAATCACACAGACTTATTCTGAACACAACACAATGTTGATAAGTAACAGAGTATTTGTTCTGCAAGTGCCAAAATATTGTTTTCAATGGTGATTAAGTAACAAACTTTCTTATCAACACATCAGATATTTATCTCCCCTTGATGCCTCACCTTTGATGTCTTGTTTTTCTTTCTCCATACGTATAAGCAGTAATGTCTGTAGTATTGCCTTCTTCCATAATGATCTGATTTCTTGTTGTGTTAACGTACAACCTCTCACTTCAATCTCTACTTCTGGTTTTTCTAAAATACATGTACAATCATACATACATGACATAGAGATACCATGAGATACACATAATTTTTAATTTTCAGAACTTCAACTACAGCACAAGATTTCCTGTACAATTAATCCAAGATCCATGTCCCACAAACACTTTATATCCTAAAGGGCCTTGGTGTCTTAGGTGGGCGTATCAACATCAAGTGGGGGCCTCAGTGGCCGAGTGGACTGAGGGACAACCTTATGGATCAGTGTCTCTTACCACCTAGGTTCAAATCATATCAAAGTCAGATCCTAGTGTGAGAAAGTTTGTCAGTTTGCTTGCTGAAGGTAGGTGGTTTTCTCCCTGTACTCCAGTTTCCTCTACCATCCCATAACTGACTATCTGGATATAAATGACACAATCTTGACTGGGGCATAAAACACCATTACTCCACTCCACTCATCAAATAGGTGTGTCATTATCATAATAGTTCAACTAAACTGAAATATCATATTTGAAATTCAATATTTGTGACTTGAGATCAACACTTCAAAATTAATGTTTTCTTTCCAAATTGTGAAATCAGAAATCACAAGATAGATTGATTGATAAAAAGGGGTTTTACATCCCAGTCAAGAATATTTCACTTATATGGAGACATCACCAGCAATAGGTGAAGTGCGCTGCTCATGGTGCTCTTAGAGAAATGTGTAGGGAGTGTTTTTTAACGTCCCACACCTGTTGTGACACAGGGCATTGGTTTTTAAGGTCTCTTCTTAAGGACCCTAGGACTTTCATTTCCAAATGCCGAATGTTTAGTGAAAGAACAGTCAATACCCAATTTCAAATCCAAAATTAGAGAAAAAAAATAGTCAAGATGGCGAAAGCTTTTTTAAAAGATTACATTGTTCATGCATGTCATTCTATATACCTTCAACAGCTGGTGTATGTGGTGACCTTACAGGTGTAACAACACGGTTAAATATTGCCTGTCTCCAGGATCCTCGCTGTCCTGGGGTGTAGTTAGGTGTACCATCATGATTGGAAGGAGATTTATGTGAAGAATGATGGTCACGCTTTCCTGAACCACTTCCTGCCAATAAAAACCTGAAAACACACAAATAATTTTTATAACATCAATAAAACATTAAATTTCTGAGTTAAGATTTTCACTGCAAAATGCAATTTTGGCGACAAAAGCCTGTCATGCTTGAAATACATGCAAAAAGAATGAAAACTCTGCCTACATCGTGATATTTAGTGATGTCACTGACGCCAGTAGTTGCCATGACACTGCTTTGGTACTGTGATGGCAGCCAGTGTCGGAACATAGAAAGTGTGGCCTGCGATATGTCAATTCATGACATACACATCAAGTAAACAAGTATGAACAATCATCATGTTATAAATAGACAAATATTTTAACATTCATTTCAAGGAAACAACAAAATACACATGGATAAAGAATGGAATTTGGTTGAAAATTTGAATTTTTTTTTTTTAAAGATTTCTAAAGATTATCCACATATAATCAATGAAAAATTAACACAAAAACAATATACAGTAAAACCTTGATTGATCGCCACCATTTGTTCAGTCAAATTTTGGTGTTATAAAGGGGTTTGGCGATAAATCGGGGGAGGCGGATAAAGAAAAACATAAACAAAATGGATTTTGGGACTTTAAAATAGTGTGGCTATAAGCGAGGTGGCAAAATTATTGAGGGGCATTATAACGAGGTTTTACTGTATATTTCTAAGCTTTAATCTTTTGTTTACAAAAATAAATATACTGAGATTTCTACTCAAAACAGAAGTTTAATAGTAAAATATATAAACATCCTACCTAATCAAGATAACAAAATTTAAAGGTGCAGGACTTTTTAACAATGACTTATGATAAAAATCCTCCAGCACATCACTAAAAAGCTTTCCAAATAATGAAAACATTTCTTTGACATTTAGAAAAGCCTAACACTTATTATTTGGTTTGATTGTAGATATACATTTCATATTTCATATCAATTCTATATTGATCCTTACTGTAGTACTTTTTACACAATCAGAGAACGAGTAAACAACTCATATTACACCAAAATATTGGACAAACATCATTGACCTGGTCACTTGACCTTTGATTTAAATATTTTAATTTATTATGGATGAGTACATTTATATCTGGATAACATAAGTGTTTATTTTGTCTACATAATAATAATAGCAATTATTATTATTATTATTAAAAAAATTCCAACACTACCTATAAATTAAGTGGAACCTCCTATTTGAGTATTCCTAATGAAAGGCAAGCAGACAGGTCAATGTTGTATACCTGTACTCTTATGTGTAATTACATAAGCTGTATACCCCTAATTAGTGACTACTAAGGTAAAATACCTGTTTTTATCAAAGCGAGTGCTATACCCTACCTGATTACACCTGTATATTAATATCAAGGTGTTATATCAGACCTAAAGTTAGACAGGTGATAGTAAGTAATTGTGTATTACATAGAGGATCTTACATGAATGATTATGTAATATTGGATTTAAGAAATAAGTTAAATAAAATTTTATGGAACAAGCCTTGTTTAAAAAGTAAATTTAATTGGCTGAGATATTAATCAAAATGGTACAGAAAATTTGTTTTCATAAAGTTATTAAAATACATTTTTAGAATAATATACATGTTTGACCTACAGTGCCAGGTCAGGCTCCAATTTAACAACTATGATTTTCCTTAAGTTTAGTCAGGCCAATTTTGACAATCTTGAACTTCAAATAAAAGTTTTTAACAATATTGAAATATAGATGTAATAATTTAACCTAAGAGTGACCTTCAAAATGACACCTTAAATTCACGAAATCACATCTTGAAAACAAACAAATTTTTTATTTTTTCATTTTTTTTTCAAATTTGCCAGATTTATGTTTAGGAATATAGTACTTAAATGATTGTGAAACTGCATGCCAGGGGCCAGGACATCTTTACTGGGAAAATAAGCAATCTAATGTTAAGCTATCTATCAAAGGGAGGTAACTCACATTTGTTTCATTGGACTATTTGTACTGGATCTCCTGGAAGCATGCTCTTTGAAGTCAACTGTGTGTGGAGTCTTGTCTAGGTGTCCGGTATCACTGTATCGAGATGCTAACCTTGGGTCCGGAATGGCTCCAACTGTTGAACTCCGAGGTCGACCTGGTTGAGGTGATGACGGGGGACTAGGGAAGTGAAATGACGTGTCTTTAATCGGAAATGCTGGTGAAGGTAACGGAGAAGCTTCTGGTGTAGACGTGGCCGAGGAATCCTGTTAAATTATAACATTATATACATGTATATACTTAGCTGTAATAATTTCCTAAAGTTTCTAAAACTTGATGTGTTATCTTATAGATAAAGTTTCAAGTTTCTATGCTTCATGACAAGAAGATGTTTAAAGGTTTAGTATATAAGGTTATATAAATTTACTCTTTGACTAAAGTAAATGAGAAACAAAATATGCTTAGAATAATATTTTTCCTACAGAAAACCACTGATCTTTTACAAGTAAACTAACAAACTTATTTTGCCCAAGTAGCTTGGAGTGGATAGAGCATATATTAAGGAAAGGAAACAATGAAAAAATTGCATTGACCTGGGCTCCGGAAGGGAAAAGAAAGAGAGGAAGACCAAGAAAGACCTGGAGAAGAACAACAGAGAAGGAAAGAAATGATATGGGCTGGCCAAGTTGGAGAACGACAGAAAGTAATGCTTTAAATAGGACGAAGTGGAGAGATCTGTGCCCCACCTTATGCTACACTAGCAGCAAAGAGGATAGGTAGCTAGTAGTGAGTAATGCAGTTTCATATACACCCCCTGTCAAGATTCTATTTCTTATATCAAGGCCATCAGTTCATAGATGATGAAGGAAACTAGAGTGGCCAGAGAAAAACACTGACCTCCGCCAAGAGAACTGACAAACTTTCTTAAACAAGATCTTTCCCAAGTGAGATTCTAACCTAGGCCATTAAAGCTACTATAATCCTGAAAGCCAGCACTAAGATCACTTGACCACTGAAGCCCTCGCTCAGTCATTGAGTAGGCAAAAAAGAAAAAAATTCTAAATAGATAATCTATACAAACATATTACATGTACATACATCATAAGAACGAGTCCAGCTACTTTCACTGTCAGTTGTACCACTTCTGTTTCTAAATGCTTCCTTATGTTCCTCTTTCTTACGGTTCTGAAATCAAAATATCAACAGTACATAATTAAACAATTAGTCTAAAATTCTGAGGTCCTAATATCAATTTCTTTCATGTTTTTTGTTTTATCTTTCTTGATTTATCACCAAACCTCTTTATAACACCAAAAATTAACAGTATTAATGATGACACCACAAACAAGCAAGTACAATACAACAATTAAGTCTTACATACCATACACACCAGTACAGTAATGTAGACCAACTTTTATATGCAGATATAAAATTTCGTGATTCTCTTGCCAAAACCATTTCGCCACAATAAACTTTATGGATATTGACTATGACTGAATATTCAGTATAAATAATATTACATGTATTTTCAAAAACATGTTGGTGTCGATTAACTTTCGCCATTACCGGTAATTTGTCCTCAAGAAACACGTGAAAGTTATTTGTACACAGACAAAAGCTGGTTTACAGTAATTGATTTAAGATGTGTATGGTTCCTGAAATGTGACTTTTCTATTGTTCCGAGATTGTGGGAGAAAATCCAGTGTGCCCAGAGAAAGCCATTACCGGTAACCATTGGCAAGCGACCAGACAAACTTTCTTACTGCTCGAGTGGGAATCATAGGTGGTGATCCATAAGAAGACACTTAAGACTACTTGGCCACTAAGGCACCATTTGATGGAACTGCCAAACAGTCTATTAATAATCATGTTGATAATACTAATACAGTATACATTTATATCTCAATACTTACCCTTGATAATAAAGTTTCAAATGATGTTGCTAGACTTTTCTTACATTTATTTTTCAAACTATCAAATGCTGATGATGCTTTGGTAACTTTGCTTTCCAGAATGTTAAACTGAAATGCAAAACAAGAATGTATGACTTTCCTGGTCTTCATGACAAAGTATGTAAACATTTCAAAACATGAGGACAGACAGTTAACACTTAAACTATCTCAATTTACTAAACTAGAGCAGTCTCTTAAAAGAATATACCCCCCCCCCCCCCCCATTACTAACATTGCTGAGTTGTTATTCCTAAGATTTCACCTTGTGACCATGAACCTTGACTTATACACATCTAAATTTGGTATGCAACTCACCATCCTATGTTGGTTTCCATTTATTCCAAGTTTGACCAAATCCATCTATAGACAAGGAAGATATTGAGCAGACACAGCATTGGGACAGATGGCAAAACAGAAAGAAGGATGGACTGACAGACAGGGAGATTCCTATATCCCCCCAAACTTTGTTTGCAAGGAGTATAATAAAATGCAGAATCCCATAAAAGTTTAAGATTTGATATCATGACCTTGACCTTTGACTGCTTCATCTGGTAATAAAAAGAAATCAGAATTAAAGGTTACTGTATGTAGGGCTGAAGCAAGTCAAGAAAAGTTTTACATTTAGTTTTGTTTTGCATTCTGATTGAATCAGAAGCTTAAAGCTGAGGGAAGGTTCAGCATATTTTGTACACTGATTCAAGTATGAATTAAAATATTGACAGACTAGGGATATAATAAAGATCAAAACTATAAATATTTTAATACCTCAGTTTTGAATGTATTTTTATTATGATCAGATATATGAGTATGGTCCCGTTGACGACCTTCACACAGCTTACGTAATCCAATCATCATGACCTCTACAGTTTCCTCATAGCTCTGTGGATTTTCTGCCTGAAATGTACAAGAGGATATAATCTTAATAAACATATATTTTATTAGTTTGCCCTAAAAACAATGTACAGTATTAATGTCAGTAACTAAATAATGACTGACATCAAATTATTATCTTTAAACTGCAGGGGTCTCGGTCGACAAAAAAATAAGAGGCGTGATGTATTGAACTATTTAAAAACAAAAAAATTTTGTATATATTTTCTACAAGATACGCACTTTACTGCACGAGATTTAGTGGATATACGCACGATTTGGGGTTACGAAGTTTATATGTCTTGCGGGAAAAGTAACTCTCGTGGTGTAGCAATATTTTTCAATAATAACTTCGAATTTATGGTTAAAAAAGAAACTAAAGATATTAATGGCAACTATTTAATATTAGAAATATTAATAGAAAACAAGTATAACGTTACTCTGGTAAACATATACGGTCCTAATACGGATGACCCATGCTTTTATAAAAAAATAAAATCATTAGTCCAAGATATTGAATATGATTTCTAATAGTTGGGGGAGATATAATTTAGTACAGGACCCAGTTTTAGATTATTATAATTATAAAAAAACAAATAACCCTAAGGCTAGGGAAGAAATTTTGGCATTTAAAGATCAGTTTAACTTAGTAGATCCATGGCGGGTTTGTAATCATGATAAAAAATGTTATACATGGTTTTCTTCCAATCCTAAAAAGAGTGCTCGCTTAGACTTTTTCATGATATCTGATGAATTAATGTCTCTAGTAAAGAAAACCGATATAAAAGCAGGCTATAGGACAGACCACTCTTCCGTAGAAATTGAACTCAGATTTACAAATTTTGAAAAGGGTAGGGGGTTCTGGAAATTCAACAATAGCCTACTAAATGATCCCGACTACGTAAAAGAAATAAAAAATATTATAGAAGAAACAAAAAAGGAATACAGTAAAGAAAGAACTAGTGATCAAATAAATCAGAGTTATACGATAAATGACAATTTGTTACTAGATGTAATCTTATTAGCGATTAGAGGTTTTACAATCAAATACAGCTCTAGAAAAAAGAGGGAACGGGAAAATATAAAAGCCGATTTAGAGAAAAGGTTAAATATACTTAAAAATTTACAACCAAACACTTACGATCCGATTAAAAATGAAAGTGAACAACAAAATATTAGCGAAAAACTCGAAAAAATAAGAGAAAATTATATGAAAGGACTTTCTGTAAGAGCTAGAGCAAGATGGATTGAAGAGGGAGAAAAACCCACTAAATATTTCTTAAGTCTTGAAAAAAGAAATTGTATTAATAAAAATATATCTGGACTAATTAACGATAAAGGTAAATTATATCGAATCAAAAGGAAATTTTAACAGAAATTGAGAACTTTTATAAGACACTATATGCAAATAACGATCATAAACTAGAGGATGTAGCTCTCGAAACTATTTTAAACTTTAATGATATTAAAAAACTCGACAGTAATCAATCTGAAAAGTTGGAAGGTGTAATTACTTATAACGAAACCCTAAACGCTCTAAAAAGCATGAAGAATGACAAATCACCGGGCCCCGATGGATTTACGTCCGAATTCTTTAAATTTTTCTGGAAGGATTTATCAGATTCATTAATTAGATCTTTTAATTATAGTTTTGAGAAGGGAGAACTTTCTATTACTCAGAAACAAGGAATAATTTCGATTTTACCCAAAGGAGATAAAAATAGATCATACTTAAAAAATTGGAGACCGATCTCGCTTCTAAATGTCACTTATAAACTGCTCTCTAGTTGCATTGCAAACAGAATAAAATCAGTCCTAGACTTCCTAATCCATGAAAACCAGCGGGGATTCATATCGGGGCGATTTATTGGCGAAAATACGAGGATCATATATGACACCTTACAATTAGCAAAGGAGAGAAACATACCCGGGGCACTTCTTTTGATAGACTTTGAAAAGGCATTTGATTCCGTTTCATGGAATTTTATTGATAAAGCTTTAGCATTCTTTAATTTCGGACCGGACATCTTAAAATGGGTAAAAATAATTAATAAAGATGTACAGCTATGTGTAATACAAAATGGAATATTTTCTCAATTTTTCAATATATATAGGGGGTGTCGGCAGGGAGACCCTATTTCACCTTACCTATTTATTCTGTGTGCGGAAATAATGGCAATTATGGTGCGTCATGATAAAAACATAACAGGAATCAAATTAGGAAATATGTCAGTTTGCTTACTGCAATATGCAGATGATACTTGTATATTTCTGGATGGTACAGAGAAAAGTCTTAAAAGCTCGTTGGATCTACTATTTCAATTTTCGAAATATTCCGGGTTAAAACCTAATATCGACAAAACAAAAGCAGTATGGATAGGTGCAAAGTTATTTTCTAATGAAATTCTATGTTCAGACATAAAATTAGAATGGACAAACTCAAATTTCACCGTTTTAGGTATAACTTATACTCCCGATCTGGAAAATATTACTTCATTAAACTATGATAATTATCTCAATAAAATAGATTATGAACTAAAGTCATGGAAAAGAAGATTGTTGACTCCATTTGGAAAAATAATAGTAATTAAATCGTTATTATTACCAAAACTAACACATTTATTTTCCGTCCTACCTAAACCCAATGATAATTTTATTAGAACCATAGAAACTAAATTTTACAATTATATCTGGGAAGGAAAATGTGATAAAATAAGTAGGAAACATATGATACAAGAATACAGAGTTGGTGGTTTAAACATGATACATTTGGAAAGCTTTATTAAATCATTGAAATTGACATGGTTACGCCGACTGTATCACAATAGTAACTATATGATAAATGGGTTATTTGAGGAAATAACAAGCTATAACATTAAATATTTTAACGATTTCGGGGATAAGTTTTGTCTTAATACAGCCGCCATAGTCACAAATAATTTCTGGATTGAGGTTTTAACAAACCTTGCAGAGTTTAAAAATAAACTTCCGATTTACGAGAAAACATATTCTGTCCTTAATAGCGCTATTTGGCATAACTCTCATATAAAAATAAACAGAAACACAGTTTTCATAAAGGGATTATACAATAAAGGAATAAAACAAATAAAAGATTTACTAAGTGCAGAGAAAACCTTTTTTACACTGGAGATGTTACAAAACATCACGCAAATAAATATTCCCTTCACAACTTATGAAGGATTAAAAAGATCAATCTGTAAATCTTATGATATTTCTGATAATATTGAGCAAGTAACTAGTGATTTAGAGTACATAAGCAGACAACCGAAAGGAACAAGACATATTTATAATATTTTCATTAAATCTTTTTACTCAAAACCAAAAGTCGAATCCAAATGGGAGAATGAATTTAACTTGCCAGACACTTTTGATTGGAATACAGTTTATATTAATATACTAAAAAACACAAACGACACAAAATTAAAATGGTTAAACTTTCGGATTTTATTTAAAATTTTTGGAACAAATAAATTATTAAAAAAGATGAAAATTACTAATAACTCTAACTGCACATTTTGTAACGCATTTGAAGAAAATCTATGTCACCTGTTTTTTGACTGCGAACAAGTAAGGGATATCTGGAATAACATTGAGACTTGGATCTTTGAAACTACAGGTACAATTATTACTATTGGTATAAAAGATGTAATATTCGGGATTCTGAGTCAAAATAATTATGATATTAACATCATTATATCCTTAACAAAACAATATATTAGTTTAAAGCGCTATAATAAGCAACAGCTTTATTTTCCGGAATTGAAAACATATATTGCAAAATATTATATCGTCAAAAAGAAGAATTCTACCATCTATCACAACAAATACAACTTCAACAAAACTGGAATCCTCTCAAAACTTTTCACGAATAACGAATAAAATATGCAACTTTTCTGTACACTGTAGTACGCCGTATGAATAAACCAGAAGTCAATTTCAAGCTGTTTGTTCTATCTGACTATTTGATTATATATAAATATATTTATCATAGAATCAAGAATATTGTTTGTACATACATCATACTTAGGATTGGATTATTTGTATATAGATAAACAACTTTGACCCCTTCTGCTTGACCTTTGATTAGAAAATTTAACGTGGACAAGTGCATTTAGAAATCACTTGGGTTTGTTTTTGTCTGCATGGTGCGAACACTGATCGCGCACATCGTATACACATTATTAACTGCAAATACTACTACTACCCAGGTATTGGGTGGATCCTTCTACATGCATATCGAAAGTCCCCATTAAAGGTCAAGCAGAAAGGTCAAAGTTGTTTGCCGCTACATATCTATATGTGGGTGTATGAGGGAGTGAAAGACTGTATGTGTCCTTGTGTTGTTTTTGTCACTTGTATATATATTGTAAAATGTGAAAAAATATAAATAAAAAAAAAAAAAAATTAATGTCAGTAACCAGTAATTGGGAGAATGCTCACTTTGTAAGTGGAAAGTCAGGGTTTGATTCCAAGCTGAGCCAGACCTGAGATCGCCTTTACAACAACCAGTTAGTTAGCTCAGTTGGTGGAGTGCTCACTCTGTATATGGGAAGTCATGGTTTGATTTCCAGTCTGGTGAGAACCAGAACTTGAACATGTTGATCACATTTTCTTAATACTGGACATTTTGATATCAAAATCACACAGCCTACAAGACCTATGTTGGTAAGCCACACAAGAGAATCTTTACTGCCTGCCAAATTGTACATAAAATGAAAATGTAGCTGTCATCAGTTTTAATGTAAATTTTGTTTTTATCTTGGAAAGATATATATATCTTTTAAATAACACATGCTGATTTCTAGACAATTGTAGTCTTTTATATGATTTAATGGATTTCGTGAAATTTTCTAAAGGATTAAGCATCAATATATATATATTTACTAAATAAATCATTTATGGTCTGTAATGTCAAGAAATCTCAGAAAATTCATCAATCCACAGTAGGCAGACTTGGTAATCATCAGAATATGTCAGTTTTAATATACTGTATGATGCGAAATACCCGCAGGTTTCATGGTTTATCATTTAGAAACATGTTTGTGTGTACTTACTTTCGTGGTTGATGAGCTCTTCCAGTTTCACAATCATTCCTTAGCTAAGATTTTCCTTAACTTTATTCTTGCAAAATTTCAAATTTTCATTATTTTGTTAATTTTAAAGATATTTAGAAATTTATGGTGTTATTTTTAAGATCACCTCTAGGTTTAAACAATTGCATTTAGTTTTGACAAAAATATTCATCAGTAGTTCCAAAAGAGATTACCAAAATTTGCTAAATTTAAGGAAAATCTTAACTAGGGAATGATTGTGAAATCAGGGCCTGGTAGATAAGCCCATTTGTAATTTTTTAACATGTAGAAAACAAAGCAGTGTATTTATTTTCATGGTTGAGACTCGATTGTGAAAATCCCAAATGTTAATACAACTGGAATATTTCATGTTATAGGGTATATAAATTCATGTTAGTTGAACCTTGACAGAGACATAGATGTAACTAACCTTTACAATAGCTAAGATTTCATGAGCATCTCTATCTGGTAAATTGTGTAACTAACCTTTACAATAGCTAAGATTTCATGAGCATCTCTATCTGGTAAATTGTGTAATCTTTTTGTTATTAACTCATAAGCTTCCTGTGGCTTTAGACCTGAAAAACAAACAACATAATGTTAATAGACATGTACACACTACCTCGTCCATATAAACTGACCAAACGACACCAGTCACCAGGTACACAGGCTTAAATAGTAAAAGAATAGTAATTAGTAGAGCTGAAAAGGAACATTAATGCTAACCTCCTTCAACCCAGACTCACTTATCTTCTTGCTCAGTCTGTTTCATTCTAGTTGTAAGTGCCCTCTGTAGCAGCCACACATGGCCTACTCTTTTTTTAACTCTACAGAGGTGTCTTTAGGGTGCACTGAGACACGGGACCTCGGTTTTGATTCTCATTCGAAAGACTATTCTGGTAATTAGCTTTTTACGGCTCTAGTATGGACAGGAGATGAAAATCATCTCAGAAAATTCCAAGTCCTGGGTGAGGTTTGAACCCACAACCCTTGACTTCGAAAGCCAGTGACAGTACCACTCAGTCATGTCCGCCCATAATGTAATGTTCGCTCACATTTCAATCATCCCTTGTATGAATGCAATTTCACATTACAATATAAACCTATGACAAAAATAAATTTGAATTGTTATTTATGGATGGGAGTGTTATATCAAAATTGAAAATGATGTCTTGATGTCAAATTATATATACCGGTAGTATACACTAAACTGAAAATTACAATACATGTAATCAAATAAATGGCTGATCAAGGCCCTAACAAAGCTTTATGGTCGTCATCACAATATTGTTGATAGGTATGATGTCTCTATATCAAAAATTAACCTGGATATATTTGACGTCTCATTGTTCCATGTTCCTTTCATTCTCAATTTTGATTTCACACATGGCAGGCGTTAGCTAGATAACCAGGAGGTGTGTACCTTAAGAGAACACCCAACCTCACTTCCCCGATGGAAGTTCATGTGTGTAACTTAATTTGTCAGTTTAAAATATTTACTTTGGTTTCAAATTGAAGTATTGCCAGCCATGTCTCTTATGTTCCGACACTGGCCACCATCATGGCACCAAAGCAGCATCACAGCAACTAATGATGCACTAGTGTCAGTGATGTCATTAAAAATCACAGTTCAGGTAAAGTTTTTATTCATTTTGTGTTTAATTCAAGCATGCTGGGCCTTTGTCGGAACATTGTGGGCGTGGTCGGCGATCCGTCAATTGTGGTTAGGACATGGATAAGTATGTTTCTGCTTCATATCATAAAAGGTCTAATTTTTCATTGTTGTAGATGTCTGATATATATTGTATTTTTAAGGCAATAGACATGATAGAGACAGCACTGACTGATGAAAACATCAATAAAGCTAGAAGCTTTATTTGTATATGGTAGATCTCTACATCATACCAAGTTTAATATATATAAACTGTCACTTACACACTTTTTAAATTCTATTACAAACGCACAAATTTAAAAATGTAAAATACTGATATATAAAACAATTGGATTTTTTTATCAAAAGAATAAAAACTACATGATTACTATATGTACACAACGTATAAGCACTTTATCTGATTAATTCATTTTCTGATTAATTACCGCCAATCATTAATTTTTTATATCAATCAGACTGTAAGCTTTTGATTGGTTAACAAGATATGTCTAACTTCCCCTGGAGCAGTAACAGGGAGTCTGGTCTGTGTCAAATCTCACAGTTATAACATCTGATGAGGTTTGTCATACAATGTCAATGCAGAACTTGAAAATGTAGCAGTTAAAACAGTGTAAATTGACGTCACTTCTCCCAACTGCTCTTTACTCATGTTATTTGAACTTGTATATAAAAGCCACATGCCAATAAATGTCACTTTTACTGATCTCCCCTGGGTGGCTTTGATGTAAAGAGGTTTGACTGTATTTAGATACAGAGTTTTTAACATGTTTTTGTTCTAAAAGACAAGGAGGAGTGGAGCTGAGTTTTACACTTCAGTTAGGACTCTTTTACTTATATCAAGGCAATCAGTTCTGGGATGGTTGAGGAAACCAGAGTTCCTAGAGAAAACTACCAACCTTTGCAAGCAAACTGACAAACTTTCTCACACTTAGCTCTGACCTGAGTGGGATTCTAACCTTGATAGTGAGAGGTACTGTGATATGAAAGCCTGTGCTTTAGACCACTTGGCTATCAAGGCCCCTAAAATACAAGTGGAACTTGATATATAAATTCATCATGAAACGTAGTACCAGTAATATTGTATACACAAATTGCTAATAACAATTAGATGACAACACCTGGATGACAACACCTAGATGACAACACCTGGATGACAACACCTGGATAACAACACCTGGATGACAACACCTGAATGACAGTACTTGAAATCAGTGTTTTCCATAAGAGGCATCAACAGGCAAATCTGACTATCTAAAACTCTAAATTGGCCAGTTAGAGTTAATAAAATTGGCTGGTTAGAATTTATAAAATTGCCTTAGAATACCTGAAAATCATTTTCTGCCTAGGAAACCCCTCTTGCCTTGTTGGATTAGTAAATCTACCTCCTGCTACAAATTTTTGGGGAAATCACTGGGAAATATAGTATACTCCCAATATTTTGTGTCCCTTGTGTAGAGATGATATAAAGATTTAGGTATTTACCATTGATTTCCTGACAAAGACGATGAAGTTGATGTAGTGGACACATAATACAGATCTGTTGTCGGTTTTGTTCATATGCTGACTGAAATGACATCTTTAGAACCGCCATTATCTCATCAACCTAGACGAAAAATGCAAATATATATATAACATACACAGTATAAAATGTTGAACAGTATTAATGAAGACATAATAAAATTGTGTTGTGTAGAGGACTAGTGTATCTGTCATGATTAATATGGCGGTTTGATGGCCAAGTGGTTAAGTTGCTAATTTTCAAGCCAAAAATGTTTTATCACTTTTTGTTTGATTAAGTTTGATCAAATTCGAAGATATGGAGCAGAAATGATATTATGATGGATGACCAGACGAACAAGGTGATTTCTATATACCCCTAAACTTTATTTGTGGGGGGTATAATGACATAAACAGAAACACTGCAAATGATTACAATCAAATTGCAACATCTCACAGTTTGATTAAAAAACATTGATTTCATTTCAACTACAACTGATATATTATCATTTACCAAACGATCAATTCAAAAAAAAAAAATTTGTCTTCGTGTTTTAAATCATGCAAAGCTGAAACACTAAAATGTGCTAAAATTTAATTATTTATCGTAATATGATATGAATTAATTGAGCCCAACATTAATCAGGTGTTAAATTTTTCATGTTTTAAGTATTGATTGTTGACAATAACAGGAGGACTACAGTGTAACTGTCATGATGTATATAATATATGGTAAGGTCTGAATTGGATTCTATTACTAACTCAATGCACATAGATGTAAGAGATCCAATGGGAATTTCATTTTCATTTTCTGATTAAAGCTTGCACAGCTCCTTTTTTCATTAAACATAAAAAGTCTTGATAAAGGTTTGCACTGGTTCTTTATTTAAATATGAAGTTTTTCTTTGAGTGATAGCAATGTAAACAATATTACTTTTTTTTGAAATGGCGTTTTACACCCCAGTGAAGAATTTTCATTTATATCAAGGTGATTAGTTCAGGAATGGTAAAGGAAACTGGATTGCCAAGAGAAAACCACCAACTTTTGGCAAGCAAACTGACAAACTTTCTCACACTAGGATCTGTCCTGATGGGATTTGAACCTAGGCAGTGAGAGGCACTGTGATTTTAAACACGCTTTAGATCACTTTGCCACAGAGACATCTTACAATGTTATAAGACAGTTAACAAAGAGCATAAAAAACAATGAATACTCTTACTTAGATCTTCTGTAATACAGAGTTGTATTTGAATAAGCAGTGCATGCATACTCAAAACCTATATATATACAGTCCAACCTGCCTTAAAGGCCACCTCTATATAAGGGTAACCTGCTAATAAAGGCCAGTAGAATTGTATCCCAATTGTTCTTCATTCATATTATTTGAATTGCTAAATGATTCTATAATATGATACAAATAATAAACTTTATACCAGTAATATAAATCATTACTAATATTCTAGCATGATTCCTTAATACTGCTTGAAAACCCCTTGAAAAACCTGTACATCAGCCCAAGCTGCTTAATAACCATTATTAACATTATCATGCTTATAGTAAATCAGATCTCCAAATTATCACAATGTTCTGTATGTACAAAAAATAACAGTATATTTTTCTAGCAGAAATGACGATAATTTAATTTTTTCAGCCTAAATGATAATAATTTAATTTTTTCAGCCTAAATGATAATAATTTGATTTTTTCAGGCTCAAATTGATATACCGGTAACTTTTTCCATTTTAAATGGCAACAATTTAATTTTTTTCAGACTAAAAGGCGAAAATTCAATCTATCGAGAAAACGTAAAGTATCACACACACACAAACTGTATATAACAGAATTTCACATCAATAAATCTATGTTCTGTACACGTACTCAGTATTATCAAGAGGATCTTATATGGATTTAATGGTATAGAATGAAGTTATATAGATTCAAATATGTCCAAATCACTTGGATAATGGTTAAATGAACTCTTATACTAACTTGATCGGAAAATTGTTCTCAATGGTTAAATGAACTCTTATGCTGTATCAATTGGCAAACTGGTTTGAATTACAGTGAAACCTCTATAAAAATAAAGATCACCCAAGGGAACTAAGAAATATGGACTTTATTGGTCCCAGATATATGCCAGTCTTGCTCTCTAGAATGGTCCAATATTGTTATTTAAGACCAAAGAATACATTACTTTGTAGGAAACCCTGTTGGTCTTCAGCGGTCTATAAAGTTCATGCTTACTGAGTCCACAGGGGGGGGGGGGGGTTTCTATCTATGCATAGTCCAACGGATGTTTTTTGGAAAAAGAAACAATGTACCAAACCATGTATTGCTTAATTAAATGGTAGAAAATAATAATTTCATAAATATATGAAAAAGACAATCAGTAATTAAATTTAATAATGTCGTACCCGATCGATTTGTCATTTCGGAGAGAGAGAAAGAAGTTTTGCCGACCCTACCGTCGCTATGAGGGGGTACATTCTAGCGGTTGTATGTAACTGGATCATTTGCTGTTAAATCTGGGTTTTAATAAACTGCTGATTATCACTCACAATATTCAGGGCGAAGTATATCACATGTGGTCATTTGCACACAACACTGTACGAATTATCTCCCTTTCACGAAAATGAAATCTAATCGATAAACAGTTTTAAAATATGACACAATTGCCTCAACATCAAAATACGTTATCATACCCTTCAAAATAAATTTTAATTACCATAGATTTCATGAAGAATTAATTATATCAACCTGCCATTGCTGTTTATTTCATAAAAAGGTATGATTTTACATCCTAGGATGCAAACGTCTCTGACTAATTTTTATTGTAAACACAAGATCAGTTTGCCAAATTGCAGAAATTATTGGATGCATTCCGTCGCAATATTTTACTAGATTCTGAAATGTATTCCGAAAATTTATTCCAAATGTGCATATGTAACCAAATGCATTACCTGTCTCAGAATACATATCACACAATAAAACAGATATATTTCTTTCACACTCATTTACCAGGCGCACTATTTCCATGTGTACTCATATCTTATAATTTAATAGCAAAGAAGCCAGATATCTTGGAAGAAAGCGATAGCAAAGTACGTGTTCACTATCGTGAAACGCCGTACAAAAAAAAGGTAATCCTACTAGGATGATTTTTTTTACCGTATCAAGCACCTGTGACCATAGTGCCTCTTATTACATAGGTATGAATTCAACTAGGGTAGTTCTGGGTAGTGTCAAAAAGTCAAAAATGGATGGTTTTCTCTAGCAACATCAGTTTCTTCCACCATTCCAGAACCATTTTGATATAAGTGAAGGAATCGTGACTGGGACTTAGAGTAGTAAAACACCACTATACCCTACTCCACTTCAAGCCAGTTTCTTTGAGTTGAGTTGAGTAATGGTATTTAACGTCCCAGTCAAGAATATTTCATTTATATTGAGACGTCGCAAGCTATAGGCAAAGGTGCAGAAATTTTGATGTGTGTTGCATTGGCATTATACAGCAGGGTTCTTTATTGTGCCACACATACCGTGACACAGAACCTCGTTTATTTTAAATTCCCATCTGAAAAAAACTGGGACTTTCATTTGGTAATGTCTATTGCTTGGCAAAAGAATAGTCATTATCCACTTTTTCAAGTCTTGGGTCAGATCCAGTCGGGGTTCGAACCAACGACCTCCCACGTAAGGGGTTTACTTTTTTCTTTGTAGTAATAAATAAATGCAATTTTACAAGCAATCCAAATAAACAACTGTACATCATTAATACACACTTATATAGGATTTATAGGATTGTTGTAATGCAAATGAAAATTCAGGACTTGGATGGGAGGCAAATATACAACCACGATAACCACCGAATTAGTATTATGTCTGCATGTTGTCTGAAACTAATTTATGAGGCCTTGGTCTAAAGTAATGGCTTATGATTAACAGCCCCTCTTAACAAGTAGATTTGACTTCCACTCCAGATTTTAATTTGAGAAAGATTGTCCGTTCCTTTGCTGAAGGTTGGTGGTGGTTTTTTCTGGGACTACAGTTTCCTCCAAGGTGAAACATGTTCTTGATGCCCTTAAAACCTAAAACGCTTGAATTTGGAGTTGGACAATCTACCAACTGACCTATATGCTTCTACATGAAATGTGATATTGAGTCTTTAGTCTTGACTCCCAGGCCATACATGTATAATGTCAATTGGTTCTTATCTGGACCACAAGGCCAAACCAAACAATGTTTTTAAGTTCTTATCTTGACTGCCAGGCCAAACAATGTAACTTAGTTTTAGATCCAGATTCTTTGTTTTTTTAATTACTATGAATGACTTATACATTCCTGATTTTAGTCACAAAATCAATATTTTCATCATCTTTTTTTATGTTACCATGACAACACTATAACAAAGAAGTTTAAATGGTAGATTGCTATCTGTCATATCACAATTACTGTAAACCACTCCTATTTCATGTATTTTGCAACAAGTATTTTTTTTAATATGAACCTATTTTTTGCGACATAAACTTTCACGATTTTTGGTAGACAATCCAATTACGAGTAAACATGTTACATGTGAATGTATATAATCATATATAATTATTTATTTTTTATTACTGTTAAAATTCTATTTTCGTTTTTTATTATTTATAAGTACTCAGTAAATATAATGACAATCAGGTGCTTGTAATAAAGATGTGATTTATAGTACGGGTATCACAAAGATCTATATATGAAATAATTTTATTTAAAATCACATTTTAACCAAACATTAAATACAAACATGTACTCTAGTGTACTTCCTCCTTCCTTCCTTTTATAAATACAGGCTACATTTAATATACAAATATACAAAACTTCTCTCTCCCTCTCTCTCTCTCTGAGACTCTCAATTTCTGACTCTCTTTCTTTCACTCCCTCTTTCTCTCTCTAAGACTCTCTCTCTCTCTCTCTCCCTCTCGCTGATCTCTGAGATTCTCTCTTTCTCTCTCTCTCTCACTCACATCACTATGGTGGCTCAGTTGGAAGAGTGTTCACTTTGTATGTTGGAGGTTGTGGGTTTGAACTCCAGCCAACCTTTGTCCCAAGACTTCAAAAAAAGTAGTGACTGTTCTTTTGCCAAGCACTCTGCATTTAGAAATGAAAGTCACAGGAGTTTTCGGAAGAGATCTATAAAATTGATGCCCCATGTCATAGCAAGCGTGGCATGGAAAAGAAACTCCCTGCACTTTGCTATAAGTAAACTGTTGAGGTCAAAATTTCTGCTACTTCACCTATAGTTGATGATGTCTCAATATAAGTAAAGTACCGGTACCACCATACCAGTATTCTTGACTGAGACGTAAAACCCCATTCAATCCATCAATCCCTCTCAATATAAACATGTACTCAAATGTACTTCCTTCTTCCTTCCTTTTATAAGTACGGGATAGGCTACAATCAAAATATGAACATCTCCATCTCTCTCTCTCTCTCTCTCTAACATGTGTTCTGATGTACTTCCTTCCTTTTCCAGCCATAGAACAGGCTACATTCAAAATATTAACCTCTCTTCTCTCTCTCTCTCTCAATATTAACATGTACTCCGATGTACCGGTACTTCCTTCTCCCTTCCTTTTCTAACTACAGAAAACTCTGAAAAGGCTGCATTCAAAATATCAAACTCTCTCTCTCTCTCTCTCTCTCTCTATTAACATGTGCTCTGATGTACTTCCTTTTCCAACCACAGAACAGGCTGCGTTCAAAATATCAACCTCTCTCTCTCTCTCTCTCAATGTTTTCTATTGTACTGTTGTCATTTTATATATATATACAACTACTGAAGAAGAAGAGTAACAATACTATTGACTATGTATCCTACATGTACATGTTTATATTCTGGAGTAAGTTTATTAAAGTCGGTAAAACATCACATTTTACAGGTCAATAACAGAAAAGACTTATTACTGTGACATATTCAATTAAGTCAACTGTTTTTACGGCCCAGATGCTAGCTGGTATAACAACATAATGTTCAAGATCTTTTTTAACAGATTTTTCTTCAATAATATAAAGTTTCCCTCTCACGACCCAGATGCTAGCTGGTATAACAACACAATGTTCAAGATGTTTTTTAACAGATTTTTCTCCAATAATATAAAGTTTCCCTCTCGCCACCCGACAACATAATGTTCAAGACTTTTTTCTTTTTTACAGATATTTCTTTAATAGAAAGTTTCCCTTTCATGACCCAGATGCTAGCTGGTATAACAACAAAATGTTAAAGATCTTTTTTAAACAGATTTTTCTTCAATAATATAAAGTTTCCCCCAGAAAATTTGCTACAGCAGAATTGTGATAAAATCGATATTTCAGAACTCAGCTTTTAACTATTGCAAGAACAATTACTTTCAATATAAATACATAGAATTTCATTTTATCTTGAAACTATTAGACTATTCCACTACTCCAGTTTTGGAATATTCTAAAGATGCTTTCGAAGGGGAAATAGGGTTAAAATTAATCAATATAAGGAGAAAATAATGTTAACCATCAGATAATCTTTGATTCTGAGAGTAATGAAGAGTAATTATGAAATGTATAAAGATGATAAGGAGATTTGTTATGTTAACACAGTTTTTATATTCGTCGTATTGTTTTAAACTAGACTGGATTAATTAATGACATTATGTGAACAGTAACAGGGCTAAGCATACTAGATAACAATATCATGTACCCAGATAGAAAATTTCATATAATAGAAGTGAAAGATAACTTCATCTTCCACCTCCCTGTTTAAGATATCAAACATGTCCTTTTCCTTGTAAAGTGAAATCAGAGTTGTATCATAACGGTTGGGAACTGCTTATCAATAATTGACATATCGCTGGCTATGCTTTTTATGTTCTGACACCATGGCTGCCATCATGGTACCAAAGCAGTGTCATGGCAACTAATGACTTACTAGTGTCAGTGACGTCATTAAATGGCACAACTCAGACCAAGGTTTAATTCTTTTTGTCTATAATTCAAGCATACTGGGCCATTGTTAGAACATTGTGGGAATGGCTAGTGATCTGTCAATTGTAGTGCAATATATTTGGTGCATAAGTAGTGATTACAAAATTGGAATTCTGACTGACTTTGTGACTTTCATTTCTAAATGTTAAGAGCTTGGTGACAACAAAATCATTACCTATTTTCAAATTTTGGTCAGACCTAGCCACGGTTTGAACCCTTACCTCCCACACAGGGACAGGACAGTGTAAAAAAGCTACTGGTACTTACGATGGAGTAGGAATGACATTTCATTAGGTGACATATAAAAACATTTCCTTTCTCTCTGGCTATAAATCCAAACACGTCCGCTTTGTCTTTACCCTGGAATGTAGTGTCAAATAAAAATACATTAGTATAATTATTGGTATAAAAGATACTGTATGTAATTTGGGAAATTTTTCATTCAGTTATCCTAATTTTGGCAACAATCATCATTTCAAGATTTTCAAGTTCTTTTCTTTTTTAATGTCGTTTGATGACGTTCAGTGTAAATGTTGAATATCCACACCACTTCACACTCTTCAGTCTTGATGTTACTGTAGTTCCCAAATGCAAGAATTTAATTGACAAATCACGTCCCTATCAACAGTAAACATATAAATTGACAGTGGGTTTTGTGAAGGCATTGAGTGTAGGCTATTTTCTTAGAATTTCATCTGTACACCACAGTTCAGGTACTTTTATATCTCAGCAGTCATTTTAACTGTTAATAGCTGAACTAATGCTGTTGTTGTTTAAAATTTATACCATAATTCACTTACTTGGATAAAAGGGGAAATTGGAATACCCAGAGAAAACTAATAATCTTTGTCAAGTGAACTGATTAACTTTCCAACAAGTTGATCTGCCCGAATAGGATTTGAACACACATACCCGGGACACTGATGATAGACAAACATACCTGTGTCACTGATGATAGACAAACATACCTGTGTCACTGATGATAGACAAACATACCTGTGACACTGATTAGACAAACATACCTGTAACACTGATGACAGACAAACATTCCTGTAACACTGATGATAGACAAACATTCCTGTAACACTGATGATAGACAAACATACCTGGGACACTGATGATAGACAAACATACCTGTGACACTGATGATAGACAAACATAGCTGTAACACTGATGATAGACAAACATACCTGTAACACTGATGATAGACAAACATACCTGTGTCACTGATGATAGACAAACATACCTGGGACACTGATGATAGACAAACATACCTGTGACACTGATGATAGACAAACATAGCTGTAACACTGATGATAGACAAACATACCTGTGTCACTGATGATAGACAAACATAGCTGTAACACTGATGATAGACAAACATACCTGTGTCACTGATGATAGACAAACATACCTGTGACACTGATGATAGACAAACATAGCTGTAACACTGATGATAGACAAACATACCTGTGTCACTGATGATAGACAAACATAGCTGTAACACTGATGATAGACAAACATACCTGTGTCACTGATGATAGACAAACATACCTGTGACACTGATGATAGACAAACATAGCTGTAACACTGATGATAGACAAACATACCTGTGTCACTGATGATAGACAAACATACCTGTGACACTGATGATAGATAAACATACCTGTGACACTGATGATAGACAAACATAGCTGTAACACTGATGATAGACAAACATACCTGGGACACTGATGATAGACAAACATACCTGTGACACTGATGATAGACAAACATAGCTGTAACACTGATGATAGACAAACATTCCTGTAACACTGATGATAGACAAACATACCTGTAACAATGATAGACAAACATACCTGTGACACTGATGATAGACAAACATACCTGTGACACTGATGATAGACAAACATACCTGTGACACTGATTAGACAAACATACCTGATGATAGACAAACATACCTGTGACACTGATGATAGACAAACATACCTGTGACACTGATGATATATCTTTAAACTTCCTCTCTAAGATGATAGATTTTTTATCTAGACTGATGAGTGATATTTCACTTCCTCCAAGACGGAACAACATGGTTTTGTTTGGATGCATGTCTATATGCTCGTCACTAGTGTGTGAATCACTAAAATGTACATGTAATTCTTTATGTGAATTTTCATGCTCTACGCTGTTGTGTGGTTTATTACTGTTACAAAGGTCCTCTTTAGAATCCTCTGAATTTGAATTAGACAGACCACCAGAACTAGAAAATATGTTTTTATTTGAGAAATTTCCAGAATTTTCTAAAATATTTTCCGAGGAGCTGCTAGGGTCACTTAGACTAGCTAATTCATCTATACTGCTGGATGGACTATCAGCGTAATCAGTACTACATAATTTTCTATGCTGGTTCTCCAGCTTGTTTTCTGTGACAGAAATCTCCTCATCTAACGTAGCTGGTAAACTCTTCACACTTGCACCACTCGGGTTTCTATGGCGACTATTTTTCTTTTCCACATTTAGCTGACTTCTTTTCTTTTCTTTTTCAGCTAATTTTTCACAAAGATCATCAATATTTGCACATGTTATTTTCTTGTTCGCGGATTTTGCTCTCCCCAGATAGAGAACTTCATAAAAAGCTTTAGCTGGTTCTGCTGTGTTTTTAGTTTCTCCCATTTCTTCAAAAATATCCCTCTGAGTGGCCTCACGGATACAGTTGAATAATTCTGGTACCTACAAATACACAATCAAAATATTAACTCATAATATTTAATAACATAGGTGGATGGGTTGGGATAGGTCACCAGGGATAGGTGGATGGGGTGAGATAGGTCACCAGGGATAGGTGGATGGGTTGGGATAGGTCACCAGGGATAGGTGGATGGGTTGGGATAGGTCACCAGGGATAGGTGGATGGGGTGAGATAGGTCACCAGGGATAGGTGGATGGGTTGGGATAGGTCACCAGGGATAGGTGGATGGGTTGGGATAGGTCACCAGGAATAGGTGGATGGGTTGGGATAGGTCACCAGGGATAGGTGGATGGGTTGGGATAGGTCACCAGGGATAGGTGGATGGGTTGGGATAGGTCACCAGGAATAGGTGGATGGGTTGGGATAGGTCACCAGGGATAGGTGGATGGGTTGGGATAGGTCACCAGGGATAGGTGGATGGGTTGGGATAGGTCACCAGGGATAGGTGGATGGGTTGGGATAGGTCACCAGGGATGCTTTATTACACCCCAGTCAAGATTACTTAACTTATATATCTAGATAGTCAGATCTGGAATGGTGTGGAAAACCTAAGTAATCTGACAAAACCATGACCTTCAGCAACATAAGCAAGGTTAGTGAAACATTTTCTTATACCATGGCCTGTTATAGTGGGATTCCAAACTACTATAAACATATTTATTTTCGCGGTGTGCTAATTTTCGCTTATTTCACAGTCGTTTGTTTTCCATAAAAAATTATGTTATGCTTATTGTGTTATATAGTGCATATTTCAAAAGAGTGAAAATATAGCTATGCGAATATGTCTAAATTTCCTATACTACAAAAATAAATACATGCGAAATTAAATTTGTTTACAGAAGTAGTAAAGAGCACTGTGATACATAAGCTGGGGCTCTAAATTACTCTTATCACAGGGATTTTTCTGACCTTTTTTGGGAAAGGACCTTGGGATGAAATTGGGAAAATGCTCAACAAAAATGTAATTTTGGGAAAATCACAACAACATATTAGAAGTTCTAGACCACTAGAATACTTGTAATTGAACAAATTATATCGGTTTCACAGCAAAATAGCGCTGTCTCTTTTGTCTCTATATAAATCATTTAGCAAAATGTGGGTTAATATAGATTGAAATCGTTATCAGAACAAAATATCCTTCGAATATGATGTTGATGATCTTGTGAAATTTTTTTTCTCAAAAAATTGATAAACATAGCTAATTGGGATTTTTTTACTACAGAATTGGGAAAAATGTATGTTTTTTTGCATTGGGAATGGGTCCCTTTACCGGACCCTGTGGATACCCAGAAAAACCCCTGTATCATCAGGGCTCCTTAAATTACAAGGAAAACTCTTTTTCACTTGAGGTTGAAATACTCAAAATACATTGGACTGCCCATATTTTAGACAGGTATGCAGAGTGTTCTAATAAATCTTAAAGTACACAGACTGCCATAAAATATATGCAATTGATTTTCAAGAAAATGACATTGAGAGTTATAAAAGTTCTATTGTGTTAACTTGACGTCATACTAATTCCGCAATATAGTTTTTATGTTGTGTGGGCTTCAAATGACTCTTATGTCATAACAATTTATTCAGACTTACAAACTCCTATTGCAACTGATGCCAACAGATATTGATATCTGTAGTGATTTATACAAGAAGACAATGTTAATTACTCCACTGGGACTTTGAATGTTTTAAACATCTTTGTCAATATACACTGCCATCCATAAATAACTATACAAATTTATATTTGCCATATATGTTTATATTATAAACATCATGTCAAATTTCATTCACAAAATCAAAATAGTGGAGGTTTTCGCATTATTGGAAAGTGATATCTTAACTTCATGATCTAAATGTTATGTATGCAAAAAGTTGGGTTTTTTTTAATTTTCTTGGAATTTTTTGAAATATTGAGTAGGAATTAAAATTTTCCAGATACAAACAACATTATAACTAAAAAACACTAGACTTTAAAAGAACGATGTATTCAACATTTTAATTTTGTGAAAATTTTCAGTCTGTTATAATAACACCAGTTTTAAGCATACTTGAAAATAATACTTTATGGAAGGCAGTGTATATGACTTAATTCCCATAACAGTTTGGGTTTCAAATATTAACATACATGAAGCTAGTTAAAGAAAATCTGAAATCTTACATATAAATTAAATGCAAAAGTTCTACTCTTTTCAGACAAAGAGGACTGGGTGGCCAAGTGATTTTTAAAGTGCCTCTCACTGCCTAGGTTCAAATCCTTAGGGGTGGGAGATCCTAGTGTGAGAAAGTTTGTCAGTCCACTTCACTGACCATCCACCTTGCTGAACTGACCAACTCATTATAAGTAAATAATCTTGACTAAGGACTTGGTAGCGTTGGTATAAAGTTCCTCTTACCAGCTGGCTTCAAATCATTGGGGAAGAACCTACGGTAATGTAGGTTTGTCAGTTCACTGAATTGTCCACCTCAATATAATGATTCTTTCCCCGAGGACTTGGTAGCCAGTGGTATAAAAGGCCTCTTGACACCTAGCTTCAAAACTTTGGGACAAAACATAGAACAAGATTAAGCCTGTCTGACTACATAAATATAAGAAAAAAATCTTGACAGAGGACTTGGCAGTTGGTGTCTCAGGTCCCCTAGCTTCAAATCTTTGGAGTAGAGATAAGCTTGTCAGTACACCACCTCACTGAACTGACCACTTCTATATGAGGTATAAAACTCCATCACTCTGCTTCTCAACCCCTAAATTCTTATTGGACAAAATAGACCTTACCTTCCTGGTCCTTAGTTCCTTGTATTATTAACAATATTATTATTATATATATATATATATATATATATATATAAACATGATAAATATACATATATAGAAATCTAAATGATCTTATCTGACAAAAACATTACAAAACATTTCCATGTAATCTGAGCCACCTTAGGGAGTCGATAAATTATTAAAATGAAAATAGACAGTTTGATGAGAACCAAACAACTACATTGTATTTAAACCAACTAATCATTCACATGCCAATCCTTATCATGATGAGCGGAGAGTGGAGTAATGCCTTTTATGTCCCAATGCAGGTTCTTTATTAATATCAAAGTGATTAGTTCTGGGATAGTGGAGAAAAATTGAGTGCCAAGAATAACCAGCAACCTTTGGCGAGTGAACTAACAAGCTTTCTCACACAAGGACCTGCGCTTTGAGAGGTGCTTTGATCCATAGGCACACATTTTAGATGACTCGGTTGGTTTACAGTAGTATCTTAATCCCAAAGGTTTCACCATCTTCAGTTTTATTTAAGTCGCTATGAAATCTTAGGGTCTCCATGGCCGAGATGTCTGAAGCGACTGCTCAAAAATCACAGAGCTTCTCACTGCCTAAGTTCTAACAACACTTAGGCAGGTTTTTGTGTGAAAAAGTATGTTAGACTGCTTGCTGTGGGTCAGTGGTTTTTTCCAGGCTTCAATAGAAGTGAAAAAAACTCATTAAGAGCTTGCTTGGTTTCAGGACATGGAAAGACTAAGAGTATATTACTCCCCTTTGTATTGGTTGTTATCAATTGTATGGTTAACCTCAGCATATCTGATGGTACCAAATCAATTGCTCTGTTACCACTGTAGCAATGTCAAATTAATTGTTTTGCTCAAGGGCATGCCACAAAGCCAACAAGATGCTTAAAGCCACAATCTTTGAATCATAAGTTTACATACAAGGATATATACATATTTATGTGATTAATATAAAGCTACTGTACCTCTTATTTCATTTTAAAAACATCAAAGATGAAACTGCTAAATTTTCCTGCCAATGAATGCAACACAGGCACCACCCCCAAAACTGATTGATTTAACTAATAATACTATGTACATAAACACCCTTTTCAGTAGTTAGTGAATGCAGCACAGAGTGTCACCCCCAATCTGATGGATTTTCTAAGTCAATAGGCTACTACATACATTAACACATTTTCCACTTACTAATAAATGCAACTCTGGGTACCACCCCCTATTCTGGTGACTTTTACTAAGTCAATAAGCTACTACCTACATAAACACCCTGTTCAGTAATTAAAGCGTAATTACAATGCTTGTGATAGAGAACACATGATTCTCCTCCACGTCCAGTAGTGTCCTGGGAAGGTAAATATTGATGATCTAAGGTTAGGTGGTCAACAGGGTACAATAAAACTCTACTGACCAATGGTCATTAAACCATACATGTTATACAGTCCTTAAATACTAGTAACTGATATTACTAGGTCCTCACAAGCTCAAAATTATTAGTAGCCCAATTTTCAAAATACATGAATTAAGACCTTTTTAATTTTTTTTTTCACATTTGCTAATATAGGTTACTTTTTGAAAGAAGTAAGAAATTAGTAGCCAACTATAGTCTATTGGGCATCATAAAACTCTGTTAGCCAATGGTCATATAACAGCACGTTATACACAGTTTATAAATGTAATTACATTGTACTTCAATATTCATTCTCTGAATAGTATAATATCTGATGGCCACTCTGACCAACAATTAATTTTAGAACTAGAAGTCGGTGGAAACAAATGTCTCGCCTAGAAATGATGAGACTGTCTGGACAGTGATAGCATTATAGTTATTTTAGGCATATAACACTGACCTGGCAGCTTGACCTTTGATAAAGGGTAGTGTTAGGGTTCACAGATTATACATAAACAACATGTTTCCAAAGGTGAAGATGATACCATGTACACCTTTACCAAGATATTTATACCAAAGGTCACACTGACAGGTCAAAGTGTTTACCTATACCTGGTACATATGCTATATAGGATGATATATCTATTTATAGTAACAATGATAAGATATAACTTCAAATATAGAACAAATACATGTACATACATTTGAAGATTAATTAAGAAATAATCAACATTTACACAGGCTAGAGTTTTCACATGTGATATATTTGCCGCATGTTAACAACAGCCCAGCCAGTGTATTATTCGATGATATACCATGGGTAAATGTTGATCATTTCAATTCTAACACGACTTAAATAAAAACGATTGAAATAAACATTCAAGCTCACTCTTCAGAAGTACATTTTACTGCCCATTTGCAATAGGCTCATTGAAACAATTACGCTGTCGAGATTACCTTCATTGAAATAAATGATTTTATGAATGAAAATTATGTAACAACCATTGTTCCTGACACAAAGCATGACATCACTATCTGAACAAGGGAGTATGTCATTAAAACGGAACAGTGATGGATATATTGTTTGTTATACCACAGCTGGCTCTCTTCATGTTTTTTTATATGAAAGAAAATGCAGGTCATGTTAGAATTATAATCACATGTACCATATATTTTATATGCCTCACTTCCCCAGTGGAAGTTCATTTGTTTAACTTAATTTGCCAATTTTACATTGCTTTGAAATTGTTATGTGATTTGGATTGGTATGTTTTTGATGTAATCTACATTGTATAGAATATAATTCAATATACAAATATTTATTAAATCTTTACACATTCAGTGGGTCTTTTGTGGCCAAATGGTCTTAAGCACAAATTTACGAATCACAGCACCTAGGTTTGAATCCCACTTGGGACACATCCTAATGTGAGAAAGTTTGTCAGTTCACTTGGCAATAGTCAGTGGTTTTCTTTTAATATTCCTTCACTAGATCTATACCTGAACTGACTGCCTCGATATAAGTGAACAAATCTTGACCAAGGCTTAAAGCTCCAAAGCACAACTCCATTCTTATCACACTCAAGACTTTTTCACAATGGCTTCTTTCTGTCATTTTTCAACTTCATCAGTCAAAATTAAGATTTTAATGGACAATAAAAATAGAAGTCTTTCCTAGATAGAATCATGTGGGTTTTTTTTTTAAATGTGTGTCAGTGTTGGATACCGTACTTCATAAATGTACAGATACATCATGTGTTTACCATCAGAAATCAATAACTGAAAAAAAACATAATTTGATCGTGCTGATCATCAGGTGTTTGAAGACAAGAATAGTTATCTTAAATCTGTTTTTAGAAAAAACCCACATGTAGAGATTATATGATCATATGATAAAGAACTGTCAAACTGTAGTTTGTTATACCAGTCAAATCATTAGTTCTATAAATCAAATACATCTAACAATCATCGAGGATAGGAAATAAATAAATACAAGTTTAGTCTAAAAATACTTCACATCAAATATATGTAATAACTCCATATACATTGCAGTGACAATCAGTCACATAATAACAAGATGGATTTGAGTTGAGTTGTAGAGTTTTATGTCTGTCAATATTCTTCACTCAATGAGGCAGTCAGTTCTGGGATGACTGAGGAAACACGATTACCCAGAAAAAAAACACAAACCTTCAACAAGCAAACAGACAAACTTTCCACACTAGGATCTGTTGAAGTGGGATTTGAACCCATTTCCTGAGAGATGCTTGAACCATATGCCAGCACTTTTAAACTACTTAGAATTTTACTTGTGTAATTTATTAAATTTTGGATGTTTCACAGGCATCTGAAACTACTGGTATACTGCTAAATCACTAATTTCCGTGGTTTTAGTGGAAAGTCTGAACCACAAATTTATGACCATGCCACAATATTAACCACCTAAAGGTGCAGATAAACCAACAAATGATCGACTTCCTACCTGTTATCAAGGTTCAAAGGACAAACTACGCTTTCAACTTTTCAGTAAAAAAAAAAAATTTATGTCCCAACGAAATGTTATTTTTTACCGATTAAACAAAAACTGGGCCCCACAAAAATAAAACCATCCACAGTAAATGTTTTCTTTTCTGTAGCCTAACAGTTTCTATCTGAATGGGCCAAGTTGTCCATCAGAAATACAAACAAGTTAAGACTGTGTTAAGATCATTTAATGTAGTGATAGTGGTGGATAAATAAAATATGAATGGATCTATTAATAAGTGTTTTATGCCGAAGTCAAGATTCACCGACCTTCAGCAAACAAACTGACAAACTTTCTTGAACTAGGGTCTGCTCAGAGCCAGTTCTGAACCTAGGCAGCTAGAGGTGATGCAGGTTTTAGACAATTCGTTCACCCGGAGGTCATCAAGCTGAACATATATCTGGCACTGCCACCACACTGATCAAGTACTCTTAACCAATTATGCATTCTTACAACACCCTTCCAAATACAAAGTACCGGTACACTGTACTTAACTAGAGGTCAGTAAACCAGCGTAGATGACAGGATGGACTTTTTATTACTCACTCTGATTGTAAGGATGTAAGTAGTACTATAATAATTAATAATTCATATATCATGTTTATTTTATCAGCATAAACAATAAACTTCCTATGTCATCTATATCTATATCATGTATAGGCAAACAAAACTGACCTGTCCCCTATGACCTTTCCT
Organism: Anadara kagoshimensis; assembly: GCA_021292105.1. NCBI lineage: Eukaryota > Metazoa > Mollusca > Bivalvia > Arcoida > Arcidae > Anadara > Anadara kagoshimensis. The sequence continues at coordinate 59,088,199 of CM037873.1, read as the reverse complement.
TGGGAATATTCATATAGGTGGGCCCACCCAATACATGGGTAGTGTAAGGATTCCTAGCTAATACATAAACAATGTACTTTTGCCATAATGTAAAGGAAATAAAGACCCGTGTTCCCTTATGCATAAATGTATACTGGTCTGCATTAAATATTTAAATTACAGGTCAAGTAGACAGCTCAATGTTGTTTGACTATCCAAACAGAGTAAATATTACTTGTCAATTTGTATGTTTACATTCAATTATCAATTAGATATAAAGTAAACTGCTAACAAGTGTTTAATATCAATATAATCTCTATAGTTATCAGGATCTGTTAGAAACAGATTTTGATGTATGGGATGGTGTAATAGTGCAAAAGCCACACCACTAGACAGTCACTCAAGTCCCATGTAGGTGTAGGTACTGGGAAGAAAATTGTATTGCAATATATTGCAAAATTTCATAAAATACTATTTTGTGTACCAGTATATTGTATCGCTCCCGTCTTACAGTGATTTATCAGTATACCAGTAATATTACATAACCCTACTTAAGTCATCATAAAAAGAAAACTTATAATCATTGGTTGTCTTTTTTGTCTTGTTTGGCTGCATTATCATTAACATGTATTGTGTTGTGATCTTAGTTATATTTGCTGTTTCCAAGTACAGTTAAATCTGCCTTAAACACCACCTCTATAAATGGACCACCAACTTTTAAAGACCAGTAAAATTTTATCCCAATTGCTCTTCATTCATGTTTTTGAACCTCTATACGGGCCATCTGCCAATAAATGTCACTTTTATTGGTTCCTTTATACAGATTTCAAACTTTCAATGTACATGATTTTCAGTCCTCTAGTCTGAAGTCCAGCTTTACATCTCAATAATTTGTAACTAGTACATTGGTTTCTTTTCAGACTAGTTTTGACAATTTATGGTTCTTATGGTTGTCAATGTTTATCATTAGAAGATAGATAAAAGTGTATTCCACCTAACTTAATATCAAGACAGTCAGTTTCAGAATGGTGGGGGAAGTACCAAGAGAAAGCCACAAACCTTGAGCAAGTGAAATTAAATGAACATTACCAGGTATCACCTGTAAGAGAAGTCAATGTTATACATGTAGTATTTGCAGATTTGAGATAAACATTTGCTTTTTGAGCTTTCATTGTGGCCATCTTGAAAAAGGTTAGTATTAAGATGACCAATGATCAGTATATGACTTGTAAGAATGAGTAACCTGGTATCAGTATAATGGCTTGTGTGGTGGCAAATGCTGTCTTGGTGGGCTAACACCTAAGTCACTGGAGTGTGGGCTAGTACAAAGCAGATATGCAGATCTCATCATTATAGTTATTATGGCCATCTTGGAAAAAGTCAGTATTAGGATGACCAACTTAGATTCAATATGTCACTGGTAAGATTGTCTGAGCAATGTTCTAAACTTCTCAGTTCTGTGGTAAATGACTAGTGAGATTGTCTGAGCGATGTTCTCAACATATCAGTTCTGTCACAGCAGCAATCCCTACGGCTACCATTACTTGATACTCACTACAAATCATCATTACCACTAACAAATGATCTGATACAGTGTGTTATTTGTCATATAACTGTTATGTTTCTATTTTATTGGATTGACTGATTAAATTTGTGTCATTCTGTCTTTCTTCACTAATTTGTTATAAATGAGTATTAACGTCTAGCTTCACAGGATTAGGTTCAAATCAATAATCTGTCGTGCTGGCTGCGGAAAACGTTCATAGTTTTTCCAGGAAATGTTCATGTTTTTTTCTAAATAATCATGTCGTGGCTTCAGGAAATGTTCATGTTTTTTTTTTCTAAATAATCTGTCATGGCTTCAGAAAAAGTTTTTTTTTTCTAAATAATCTGTTATAACTGCGGAAAATGTTCTTGTTTTTTTCTAAATAATCTGTTATAACTGCAGAAAATGTTCTTGTTTTTTTCTAAATAATCTGTTATAACTGCAGAAAATGTTCTTGTTTTTTTCTAAATAATCTGTTATAACTGCGGAAAATGTTCTTGTTTTTTTCTAAATAATCTGTTATAACTGCGGAAAATGTTCTTGTTTTTTTCTAAATAATCTGTTATAACTGCAGAAAATGTTCTTGTTTTTTTCTAAATAATCTGTTATAACTGCAGAAAATGTTCTTGTTTTTTTCTAAATAATCTGTTATAACTGCGGAAAATGTTCTTGTTTTTTTCTAAATAATCTGTTATAACTGCGGAAAATGTTCTTGTTTTTTTCTAAATAATCTGTTATAACTGCGGAAAATGTTCTTGTTTTTTTCTAAATAATCTGTTATAACTGCGGAAAATGTTCTTGTTTTTTTTCTAAATAATCTGTTATAACTGCGGAAAATGTTCTTGTTTTTTTCTAAATAATCTGTTATAACTGCGGAAAATGTTCAACACTTTAAGTGAATTCCAATGACTGACATATATACACTGCAATACTATTCCAAAATTTTTAGGGTGATCTGTTGATTTAATGGGGTTTACATCCCAGTCAAAAATATCTCATTCATATCAAGACAACTCCAGCTATAGGTGAAGTGGTAGAAATGTTGACCTTTGCTCTGTTTGCAGTGCACTCAGGGCAATGTGCAGGAGGGTTCTTTAACATGCCACACTTGCTGTAACAAGGGCCATTAGTTTTTAAGGTATAGAGTGCTCTGGGCGAAATAACAGTCACTACCTATTTTTCAAGTCTTGGGGTTTCGAACCCAAGACCTCCCACATATGGAGTGAGCACCCTACCAACTGAGCTACTGTAGTTAGATCAATATATTAAAACCCCAAAACTACAAAATAATTAATATTAATCTGAAATAAGTCTGAAATGTGATTCAACAGCAATTGCTCTATAATGGTCATGTACAACTATGATTTCTATATGATTATCTACTATGATTTTTCCATATCGTTTCACACCAACATTATGTGTATCAGTTGGCCTGGGAAAGGTCACTAAAACCACAAACAAATATCAAATTATTTTATTGTTTTCTATAAAAACATACGATTGATTGAATTGATTGATTTTATGTCCCGGTCAAGAATATTTCATTTCAGACTTTTTAGTCTATAAACATCCCATTTAATTAACATGAATTTCACATGACAAATTCCATGTGAAGTTCATGATAAAGTCATGTGACATTTACATAGCAAAATTTGGCTTTGTACAGGATCAACTGAAACATTATACAGGTGTCTCTTGCCTGCAGATGGGTCTATAATTTGAGTCCTGAAAAACTCCCAACTTTGGACAGACATTAAACATAAAGTAACCAAGGTAACAGTGTTCATCATCAATTCTTACCTGGTCAGTGATATCTTCATATTCAAATGGTAAATCAAATGACACTTGTTTAGACTTTTTAAAATGTTGTTGTTTATAGGCCTGACTATCGCCACCTGGTGGAGGGTTTATGTTACTGTTCTCATCAACTTCTACTTCATAATTCCTATTGTCCAACTGGGGCGGCATACTAAAATCCCACATGAAGAATATGTTGTCGAATATTGGTTCACATATAGATAAAATCACAGGGTCGTAAAAAACTTTAATTTGGTAGGTATTCGATACCTTATTTTGATTTTTTTTTTTTTTTTTTTGCTTTCACAGAATCTTGAAAACCTGACACTGAACTGATATTTATTTGGCAACAGATATTTAAAGTTAGAAATAATTCTTTATTAAGAACACTGATTTAAATAAAATAAATTTACAGTAAAACCTGGTTATAAGCACCTGACCACCCTCATGATTCAAACTTCTATACTATTATCCTGATATACATCCAGTGTGGTTAAAATGTATGTATTTTTTCAATTTAACAAAAAAAATTATAAAAACACTATAAATTCCTTAATTGAAATCACAGTAACTTAATTTTTCTTCACATTCAGGAGACTTCGTTTAAATCCATGTGTTAATTTTGAGAGTCAAAAAAACTTTTTTCCTTCAAATTCAGGAGACTTGATTTACATCCAGGTGTTAATGTTGAGTGTGTGTCTTTTTTACTAGTTACATCACGGCCGGTGTCACCTTCTAGAAGTGTGAAGTTTAAACTACCAAGGTACTTGTAACCAGTGATTAGTAACTTATATGTAATTATATTTACAAACAAGATAACAACTAACTTACTGATTAACAGGAAGTATGAGGTTCACCAAGGGATACACAACCAGATTAAAAAGTTTAGGCTCATCAATGAAGGGGTACATATTGAGATTAAAATGCCGGGGCTCATCAATGACGGGGTACACAACAAAATAGACAAAACCTGGGGTTCCGAGAATCACCAAGGGGTACTGTGATAATGACATTAGCAAATTATGGGCTTCATGGATGCAAGAGGCTCATCAATGCAAGGGGAACACAAGGGTATTTTTAACAAAGTCTAAGGATCACCAATGGGTACATATTAAGATTGCTTATCTGGGCTCATTAATACAAGGGGTACACAATGAGATCCCAAAGTCTAGGGGTCGTCCATGAAGGTGTACACAATGATATGAACAAAGTCTGGGGTTCTCATGTTCACCAAGGGGTACATAGCAAAATCTGGGCTTCTTCAATGCATGAGGCTCATCAATGCAAGGGGTACACAAGGGCATTTTGTTAAAGAGTCTAAGGAACACCAAGGGTTACACATTGAGATTAGTAGTATATGGGCTTTATCAATGCAAGGGGTACACAAGGGAATTGTTAACACCGTCTAAGGAACACCAAGGGGTACACATTGAGATTGGCAAAACATGGGCTTTATCAATGCAAGAGGTACACAAGGGTATTGTTTACAATGTCTAAGGAACACCAAGGGGTACATTTTAAGATTAAAATTTGGGGCTCATCAATACAAGGGGTACAAAACGAGATTTACAAAGTCAGGGGTTCTGAGGTACACAGTAAGAGGTTCACAATGGTACTAACAATGTCAAAGGCTCATAAATGCAAAAGGCAAATCAAGGTGTACTCATTGAAATGCTATTAATGCTAAAAAGCTACATAAACCCATGCTACACTTTTAATTTATCAAGTAGAAGCATAACTCTGCAATTATGGGACCAAGACATATATATATAATACTTTCTGCATGAAGTCATGATTTAATCAAAGTGTATACCAATATGATGCAGCTACCTTAAATACATTAGAAGATACAGCTTAGACAAGAATTAAGAAAGAACTGTCAAAGGGATATAACTCTATATACAGGACTATATGGTCTATAGTTGTTGGTAAATGTTCAAAATCTTTACCTATGTGTATGATTAATATCTATACCAGGTCAGAATGTGCTATCTTTTATATCTTGGACGACTGGGAGGTATAGCAAAAATAAAGTGAACTGACAAATCGGCAGGCAGACAGTGAGATTGATTGATTGATTGATTGAATGGTGTTTTATGTCCCAGTCAAGAAATAATTTCACTTTTATATCCAGATGTCACCAGCTTTAGGATATTAAAGTGGCAGATATTTTGAAATTTGCAATGACCTCATGTGCAGGGAGGATTCTTTAATGTGCAATGACTGCTGAGACATAGGGCATCAATTTTTAGGCACTCTTCTGAAGGATGACTGCAAGACAGCACTAGGGTGGCAACCAGAAGGGAAAATAAAAAGGAGAAGACCTAAGTCCACATAGAGGAGTATGACTGAAAAGGAAAAAAACGCTGTCGGATGGACCAGCTGGAACACAGCAAAAACAGCAGCGTAGGATACGCAAAAATGGAAAGATCGCATTACGGCCCTGTGCGCCTTCTAGCAAAGAGAGAATTAAGGTTAAGGGTAAGGTCTGAAGGATCCTGTGAATTTCATTACTAAATGAACCAATGACCTCTCATATATACAAACAGGGTGATTATATAATATTTACATCCCCAAAACTTTTTTTTTTTTTTTTTTTTGTAATCCCCAAAACTTTGTTTGTTTGAAGTATAATGAAAAAATAACTTCCTCTCTCTATAGATCTTCTTGTATAAAACATCTGAAATCATCATCCACTTGTACATTAAACTGATGATTCATGCAAAATATCAATTTTCTCACAATTCAAATATTATGTACATGTACTGGTAATATATGACAAATTCCTGCCTGTTACAAATTGTTCAGAAAAACAATACAAACCACAGTACTGGTCTTTTCAATTGCAAATATTCCCAGAAATGATAATAATGTATCTCTTAGTCCTTACATGTATTTTAAATCGAATTTTCACATGTGAGAATTTATGCTAAATATAAGAGATGGGAATCAGATTAGATTTATAATTAATGATGGGAACTGATCAAGTGACTAGTAATCAGAAAAAATCTATTATGAAGCACTGGAAATGAATAAAATATGTAATTTCAGACAATTTTGAACTTGCATTTTTCATTTTCCATTACATTTATCTATTGGTTATATGAAATTTGTGTCATGTATACATACTTTGGTAAAAAATAACAATAACCCATACTTTGCATCTATTCCTAGATTGCAGAAACTGGAATAATCACCTGCCATGCACTGAGAAGAGCAACAGGCAATAATTTTTTCGATATTCCTTGTTTTTTGCTCAGTTTCAACCAGTTAAAAAAGTAAACTAATCATCGATTATTCAACGGATCATGGACAAATCAGTATGAAATATATATAAATATATTGATTGAATAGGGTTTCACTTACATCGAGATTTCACCAGCTATAGGTGAGGTGGCAAAAATTGTTCACTTTGCAGTGCGAGGCAACTTACAGGGAGGGTTCTAAGGTCCTGAGAGCCTGGCAAAAGAACAGCCAATACCTATTTATAACATAAATCTTGGTCTGACCCCAGCCAGAGTTTGAACCCACAACCTCCCACACCTTAGAGCGAGCACTCTACCAACTGAGCTACCATAGTGGTATACAATTCTTTTGTGTCCAATTTATTCATGATTTCCATGCTTGACACTTTGACCTGTGATATATCTAGTACATAGAGAACAAAAACATATTGTTAATATAAATAATACAATATCAGTGCTATTTAGTGATATATACTAACCATGCATTCATCATGAGCAAGGAAAACATGGCATTCAAAATCACTCGTCAGGTTTTGACGGTTCAGATAAGCAAAACAGCGTGGATCCTGGTGAGTCTTTGCAAATCTTGACAAGTTGATTAACTTATGTTCAAAGACTTGTGTGTCTGTGTTGAAATCAGTCGCACGAATCACATGTGGTAAAACTTCCATTTTAATCTCATGAAACTGTCCTTTCCGTCGCTTTACTTCTGCCATAACCCAGGGCATGACAAACTGTGGTGGATACCTGCGGTCCAAAACAGCACATCCCAGGTACATGGCCATGTATTCTGGACTGGAACTTGATGCCATTTTATATTACTGGTTTGTTAACAGAACTTAAGTGTCAAATAACATCAACATAAAAGTCTAAGTTTTGAGATTCATACAAAGTGACAAGTGGCATATTATTCTTGATTATCAGAATTTTCAAATATCTAAATTAAGATACTTATTTTATATCCCTGTTTATTGTCAAGATGCTGAAATGATTTCCAAGATTTATCCAGTTTTGGCACAAATTGTTTTTGCATTTCTTTTTTTCAATTCTTTTCTGTTCATTAAACAGAAAACAGATTTTGGAAACTTTCTATAAGTTAAATACACATTTACATTAAACAATAATTGTCAATCAAAATGTACATATAAACGTTCTGTGCGAGTTTTCACTTTCTACCGAAACAGCTGATACAGATTTGTTTGGCACTCGCCATCTTGTGACGTAACGGTATTTTTTATAAGTTCATTTTTTGGATGTACTTTAATTGCAGCGATATGACGAAATGATATTTTTATTCATTTATTCTGATGCTTTAAAATTATTACAAATAAATTAATGCGTTTAAAAAAATCTATACACGTGCAAAAATCAAAACGGAAGTGTATTTCCGTTGTTATAAGCTAAGATGAATAAAATGTGTAGCAAGAACCTGCTGTCATACTTCTTCTTTCTTAATGGTTTCCTCTCATTTCTAGAGCACCGCGAATGACGTAAAGTAAAACTTAAAGAACTTAAAAAAATGTCAGCGTTAACAAGCCAACATCAGGAAGTCCTTCCTAGCAATAACTGCATACCTCGGGGACTCTGAGATTGACATGGGAGTGAGCCACCGTCAGAATCTAGGAGACTGGGACATGTTCCAAACAAAGCCATACTACATAGAGCTAGAGTTTCCAACGGCTTCTTCATTCAATATACAGTATTTCTTCTAAGCAGAAGACTAGTACACTGTCCAATATGCGAACTATAAAATTAAATATGGTTAAAATATAAAACTAAATGTTGTTAAAGTATAAAACTTTGACAGAAGAATAGATGAAACCCTCCGAAGGAAATGATATTACTTTATATATTATATTCACATTGGATACACAGAATTATATCATAATATGTAATATATTGACAATATACCATGGTACCACGGGATCATGGGACATTAAATAATAAATCTGAAAGTATTGGAAAAAATACACCATCGGAAACAGTTCGATCAAGCATAAACTTTCCATGGCTGTGACATGTGAAAGAAATGTTTCTGCCAAAAAAGGAGAGATAATATTGAAACTGGCAGACAAAACGAGCAACAAAGGAAACAATTACAGACAACACAAGAACGAAAAAAATTATATATACTACTAAGTTTTAGAGAAAAACAACAACAAACTATTTTGAAGATACATTAAAAAAATTGAAATAAAAATATAAATAAATATGATTCAGTTGGAGTGGCACTACTAAACCGGAACAGCGATACATGTCCAATTCACAATCCCAAAGCAAAGTAGAAACTTTGAAGCTGACATATTAGGTTAAACACGTGAACTTCCGCCAGGAAAGTGTGGCCGCGTGCTCCGGAAGTGTAAGTACCTCCTGTTTAGCTAACTGTACGTGTAATAAAAATCGGAAATAAAAAGAACATGGAACTATGGGACGTCAAATATATCCAGGGAAACCCTGGACACAGGTACCTTGTACTTTTCAACAATACAGGAAAGAGACGGCAGACGTATAACGTATTCTAACATGTACAATCTTGGAGTCGCAAATTGTTTCCGTTTCGCTAAAAATTCCGATGTGCTCCAGGAGGCTATGGAATGTGCATCTATACATGCTTATTGAAGATTACTATGCGTTTAAAATTAAACAAGATGACTTTAATTTATTAAGCTTTGCGCTGGTTGCAAAGATTGCAATTGTATTTTATTGTTTAAACCCTTTTCTGAACTAGCACTATCCTGTAGTCCGACTTATCATTCCATTAAACTTCCATTTTAATTTGTGACTTGTTGGGATTTTAGTAGGCTGATTAGTCGGGCTAGCACTACAGATGAGGAATTGTATTCCGAAACGGGTGTTTAGTGCTGTAAAATTAGCACTGGTGTAATATGTAATTCAAACTGCTGGGTCGGTATCTCTGATGGTGGAATAAGCATCCCCGAGATTATACGATTAGGGGTCAAATATTAGACAGTTCCTCTGATAGATTTTTTTTGTTGTCACCAAAAGTATTCGTCCCATAAATATATGTCAGAGTGTGACCTCCCAATAATAATAATAATAATATTTATAAAAATACCTAATATCGATATATTAAATAATAATTTTATATATCGATATAGGTATTTTTCACAAATCTTGTTTTAAACATAATTTATTAATGAAAAAATCAATCCTATCTATAATTATCTGTGACTAAGATTCGGTCTGGTTTCGGACAGAAAGAACTTATACTGTTATAAGTTCCCTAAGTACCTGTGGGTCAAAAAGCAGCCTGTCACGATCTTGCAGTTTACACATTGCTTCGCACAACAACTGTCAATAAATTTAATAAAATAACACTGTCCTCGCTGGAGTTCATGAGTTATGAACAAAATTTTAGTCTTCAACTATAAAGTGCTCCAAGCAAACAGTAGAAACTACACCGAATACAACAAGTTGCTACACCTTTTTGCCACTGCCAGTCATAAGCCGCAAAAAATTTCGTCTGTACTAATCATAGCATCGTCATGGCAGAAAAACAACATTGGATACCACTGGAATCTAACCCAGAAGTGAGTAGTCACTAAAACTGAAATCTGAGATCAATTTGTATCATTTGTGAAAAGATATTTGACCTGACACGATTTTATTTCTGTTTTTCAGGTGCTGAACAAGGTTGGTACAATGGTGTTTGGTTGGTAAAGGAAGACAACTCTTACAAGAACCAGCTCATATTTAGTCATGGGACAATACTTAACATAAGATATTCAATTGTCTCTGTTATTACGTAACTTATTGATTTGTTTGTGGTATTATAAGTGCATCACCAGACAACCTGCATTGTCTGAAAATAAATCGGTCTACATGCACATTCCGACACTGTAATGCTTTAGGTTATTCATACGTGTGCAGTCTGCATTTTTCATTGATCAAGAAATTAATCCACGACATCATTATCAAGATTATGGTCCATTAAATTTAAACAGAAGCAATTTGTCAATAATGTTAAAATGGTTAACATTTAGAATGCACAGCAATATATTTGCTGTTAACCTATCCGAAGCTTTCGTGACAATATTTTGTCAAGCACTGTTAAGTTGGCATCCTTGCACCATACAGTCAATATAAAAAACAAAAATCCTTACCTACTGACTATGGTTTTTCTAAGAGCTTTAGCAGAAACGCATGCATGTATTTTTATCTTTGGCCTTATAAAAATATTGATTAACCAAAATCACAGTGAATAGTGTAACATATATGCTAGTACAATGAAAAAATTCCTTTCCCCTCACCCCAGGAATTGAACCCGGGTTGCCCGTTTGTAAAGTGAGCGCTCTACTGTTTCGCCTAAAAGGTAAACCATAGGTGAGACAGTAGTAACATCTCTTAACCTGTACATAGTACATACTATACCATGTAGCTATATCACTTCAATATTTTATTGTACCTGGTTTATTGGAACTGTTCATCTAGCCAGTCATTTTGATGCTTTTAAATGTGTGGGTATCAAGAGACCAATGCCACCAGTCTTAAAAGTATTTCTGACACTGCAACTTTAGCAGGTGATGTCCTGATATTATTAATTTAATATTCTTGACTGGTGTGTAAAACTTGATCCAATCAATTAATTATCATTATGCAGGGAAATGGTAGGAGTCTTGCATGTAGAAAAAGAGTAAAGGGTTTGACTAGGCGTATGCATATGTAATAATAACTTGTATTCATTTAGGAATACATATTTGGCCTTAAAAAAGATCTACTGTGCTGTTTAAAAATTAACAATGTAGATAGAAAAATAGTATTTTTGAATACTTACCTTGAAAACAAGACTGTAAACAAACAAGTATTTATTTCTCAACAAACTTTATCGAAAAAGTTTATTAATTTTATTCATATAAATAACAAACAAGGGCGTAGCTGAGCATATGCACATACGACCGTGTGTAAGTTTATTTTGACAAATATCATATTTCAAAATGTTAAAAATACTTTGCTTTTGAAAAAATAATACTAAAAATTTATCTGATTTAATCAAAGACATATATTATTTATATGTCTCTGGATTAAATGTACTAGTTTTTATTCTTGTATAGATGGTGGAAATTCATGGAAAATGCACCATTTTTGTTATTTTTTCAAAATTTCGGGGGGGGGGCGGGGGGTGCAGGGTGGGGGGGGGAAGCATGTCCCCATACCCCCTAGAAAAACGTGCCTATGGCGCGTACATGAGCCTTCGGCCTTTTTCACATTTACAGTGTGTAATTTACCAACATGCTCAGCTACGCCCTGACAAATAAAAAATTTGAAAAATATGAGAAAAATTAAAAGAAAATTCAAAACTCGAAGAAATATGTTCATGAAACATGCAAAATTTCAAGTTTATAGAAGTTATAACTATAATAAGTAATTTATGTATTTTTACGTTTCAGTACATCTACAATCTTGGAGTTCCATCCTCGGCATGGGAATTTGTTGATGTATATGGGTTGGAGCCAGAACTTTTAGGCATGGTGCCACGCCCAGTTGTAGCTGTTATGTTACTTTATCCAATCACAGAGAAGGTATTAAGCAAGGAATTTACATATATCTGTTGTCATAACATTTGAGATTCCATATGGTCATTATCTCTAAGTTGTAAGGAGCCTTGGTGGTCGATTGGTCTTGAATGCACTTAAGGATCATGACTCCTCTCACTGCCTAGGTTCGAATTCCACTTGGGGCAGATCCTAGAGTGAAAACAGTTGTCAGTTTGCTTGCAGTAGGTAGGTGTTTTTATTTGGAGATTCCAGTTTCAACCTCCATCCCGGGAGAACTGAGTGCCTCAATACTTGACCGAGATGTAAAACACAATTATTCCAGTCCACTCTACCATCACTGATCTGATCACCTCTATAAGCAGATTGATATACTCAGTGGCTTCCGAAGTCAAGGATTATAGGTTCATTTGGAATCTCGCTAGGGACATTCAATATTTTCCAAAATGATTTATGTCTTCAACCAACAAAAAGCTCAATAGAAAAAAGTCTTTTGGATGAGACTCAAAACGGAAGCAATATATAGAACCAGTTAAAACAGATTGATTAAAAATGAGAAAGGAAAAAGAAATTGATGAATATCAAGAAAACAGCATCCAAGTTCTAGGAAATGTTTGTATTTTTATGCCCCCGCTATGAATATGGACGGTACATATAGTGTTACCTATGTCTGTACATACGTCCCAGAATTTGTTTCCACTCTATATATTTTGTATAAAAAGAGTTATCAAAGAGATATTAACAAGAGATATAAAGTATAGATTTGTTACGAACCAAATTGAGGTCATCAAGGTCAAAGTCACAAGACCATAAAAATTTTGAAAAATTGAGCGGGAGATTAAACCCCATTCACTCAATTTATTATCAATGAAGTGGGGCATATGTGTCAGATTGACACTTTACTCTTGTATTTTTTTAGTCTGAGGCAAGTACAATTGGAGATGTCCAGAAAGAGGTTGACCTATATTATTGTAAACAGACTATTGGTAATGCCTGTGGTACCGTGGCTATTGTGCATGCTTTAGCTAACAACAGAGATAAGATTACATTTGAAGGTAAGTCTTGTTATAATTGCACTTAACTGGCCAGGGTTAAGACCAGGGCTCCACAAAGGCTAACAATGTCATTCCACCGTGGGAATAATAAAAAAAATAAATAAATAAATAAAAAACTTACCAGGGTCAGACACTAAGACATTAATCCTAAGAACAACCCAATAAATTATGTGACTAATCCAGTGTAGTCCTAGATAAAGTGTATTCTGTTCAAGGCATTTCATGCTTAAGATTTGTGGGGACATGCACCTCTTTAGTAATTCTGGAAAAACGGTATAGAATTGTACAGTCTAACATCATCTGGTTGTTTTACCTTATTATTGTTTCCTCTAGGCAACAAAGTCATACAAGATCAAGAAATCTAGTAACACAAATGTAAATTTCCCCCAACTCAGATTTATTTTTGAATTTAAAATGGAACTACTGAATTATGTTTAATAATATTTTCTTTCAGATAATAAACATTTCAACAAGTTTATAGAGGACACATGTGGTATGTCGGCTGAAGAACGAGCCAGTTATTTAGAGAATGATAAGGTTTGTAAGCTCTATATATGAAGAGAATCTATTACGAGTTTCAGACAGAGATAAGGAAATTCCAATCGAGCCTTGTTTGAGATGTAAATATCTGACCACTCGATTTGAATTTCCTTATCTTGGTCTGAAATGAGTAATTGATTATTTCTCTCACATATACATGTAGATTCTACAAAATTTCCTAACTGCAAAGCAAAGATTTTGCTCTCGGATGAATACCCTACTTTAGAGAAAGCAAAATCGCAAATATCTTGCAGTTTGTCAATGCGACGGTTACAAATCAGTAAATCATTTACTTACCTAGTTAAGTTGTTGCTAAATATCCCAATTTCAATCCAATACATGCGTTATATCTCCTTTAATGTATCAAAAATGTTTTGATTAGATGTTTACAGTGGTAAAATATTGACAAAATGTTGGCGCCTTTCATGTGATGTTATGATTACGTAAGAATTTACTATTTACGTAGGATTGTAAGTGGTACAATGAAGGGTAGATTGAAGGTAGCATTGAGTTTAAAGTTTTAATTGACGTTATTTTTATAGAGTTTGATAATGCAGAAAGAATTTTCAATTTATCAGTTAATTAAATCAGTTTTGGACCATCCTATTTACACCAAACTATCAAGCCGTTCTTGAACTGCACTAACCTACATGAATAGTAAACTCTCCCGTTGTCGCTACATCACGTAGAAACTGGGTCATTAAAACTGACACATATTTGTTTCAGAGTGGATGAACATTGTATCATTTGTGATAGCCTAAACTGACTGTTGGGTAGAATCGACGAAATTAAAAATGTTCTTTCACAGTTTTGTAGTTATTGATCAAATTTGGACTTTTATAACTCTAATAAGTCACTGTAATTGAAAAAAGTAGTCCCTGTTGTACTGAGATACCCTGCACATGCTCATGCGGAGTGCAATATGGAAAAATATTGTATTATCTACCCTGTGAGATTAATCATCACATATAAGAGAAATACAGGAATATAACAAAAATTGTGTCTATAGTAACATAACATTGATAATAGATTTACTATAGAACTATTATCCATGCCAGACATAGTAGCAAAAAAGAGTGGAGTAACAAATTTATGCCCAGTCAAGATTTTTTCACTTATATGGAGGTGGTCAGTTCAGAATTGGTGAAGGAAACTAGATTACTAGTAAGTAACTGACAAATTTTGCATAAGAGGATCTATCCCAAGTGGGATTTGAGGGCGCGATGGCCTAATGGATAAGACGCCAGTCTTCAAATCCAGGGTCTCTCACCGCTGTGAGTTTGAGTCCCGCTCGGACCACATGTGGGAAAGTGAATTTTCCTTACCATTGGCCTTTACTGATTCACCTGGTATCAGTATAATGGACTGGGGGAGTGGTACGCTTGTCTGCGGCGTACTGACTCTGTGAGCTAGCACGGTAAAGTCGCCCTGAGTGCGTGCTAGTACAAGGCAGACCATACAACACACTCGCACTTCACATGCATACACAAAAATTGTTCAGAGATTAATTAAATAGTTCTCGTCGCGAATAGCTGAAAAATTGCTGATGCGACATTAAGCAACATTCAACCAACCAACCAAGTGGGATTTGAACATAGGTGGTAAGAGGTCCTGTGATCTGTAAGTGCTGTAGACCACTTTAGACACATAAAACTATACTTCAAAGAAGCTAGTTAAGGAACATTATATGAATAGACCAAACCAAAACATAAAAAGGTTAGTAATCTGTACCCATCATTTCTGTAGAGACAATCAAATCTAACCTATCATTATTTGCAAAACAGACAATGACATAGTAGTTTTATGTCGATGTCAGGTATTGAGCCAAAGAAATAGGTGTAATACCAGGTTTACTTAACACTCAGCAGTGATTGAAAAGAAGGGCGCCCTTTGAGCAAGATACAGTATCTTGGGGACAATAGATTATAGAGAAAATTCCCCTTCTGGATTGAACAATGTTTTAGATTATTATGTAACTTTTCATATTAAATTTTATTTTATCTAGGCTATGGGTTCAGTACATGAGGACAGTGCACAGGAAGGTCAGACCCAGGTATAGTAAAGAGGATCATACACAATTTATCAAAAATGTTGAATAAATCGTTATGAAACACATTTTCTGAAGAGTTGCAACTCCTCTCAGTCTGAGGAGAAGCAGCTTATGAATGTTCGGCAAAGCTTCCAGAAAAAGTAGCAAAATTAGATTTTTTATTGTTCAAATATTTGTGGTGAAATTTTGTTATCATGGTGTTTTGGGGACAGATTTTGTTAAGGGAGACCTGGTTTTAAAAAAGTATTAATTAGGAAACACAAAATTTACGAAAGGCTGGTTGGAAAAAAACCTGCAAAACCAAATACTTATTTATTGTACCTATTTTTTCCACTTGACAACCGAGGCCCCAGCTTTGTTTGGATAAGATAGGTATAGTTTATAAGTATTCAGTGAAAAAGGGTTAATTTATCTAACTATGTGATATTCTTGTAAAATAGTTTAGTTTACACAGGGTTTCAGTTGTTTACTCAAAGGTACCACTGTATATTGTAATAAGATTGGTTATGATGCAATCTCTCCTTATAAGAATTAAGATTATCTTCTTTTTGCGTCAGCAGGTTCTGTGTTATTTTAAGTCTAATTGGTGTTTGTAGATATATCTTTTCTGCTTATTGGATAAAATTAAATTAAGTGAACAGTTTTATTCCAAACCAGCATTTTTGCTTAAAAACCTATGTAATGTCCATTAGATAGAGGTTTTATTGTAATAGCTTATCAGCTATATACATTTATATCATTAATTATCTGTATAACTTGTATAAATGTACAGGATATTGCACACATTTTATGTTTTTCTTCTTAGGCACCTTCTCGTGATGAGAAAGTTAACACACATTTTGTAGCTTTTGTTGGTAAAGAAGGAAAGTTATATGAAATGGGTGAGTATTTTGTTTTCACTCTCGAAACTATTAATTATATGTCTTTAAATAGCACATGTGGATGTTGACTGCATATTGCTTGTACATTAACAGGGATTTACAGCCGTTTTCAAATGTGGGGGTCCCAGAGATGCAGGGTAAAAAGAAATGAGGGTCCAGATATAAATTTCAAGGGTCCATGTTTTCATGATAACAAAATAAGCTTGAATACTTTATAGTCTTCTATAAGTTATATGTTTTGTTTCAGCCAAAAGAACCAGCTTGTTTGGTTGACACAATGTTATTATGTGTTAATAATCATGTTAAATCATATGCTTACACTGAAGATAACTAATGTACAATTTTCATGTGTCCAACTGGATGTATGTACCAAATTTTGGAAAGTCCAAAGGCAAATATGTGTGTATAGTACATGCAAATGTGCATCCGATAAAAACCCTGCATTTATATCCTACTACTATTAGGCAGGCCTTAGATAGAATTTTTAATTCCACTTGGCACAGTGCCTAGTTAAATAAGAAAACCACTCGGCACTTGGAAATTTAACTTGGCACAGTCACCACAAGTGTAAAAGATAATATTGTGATATACATGTATGTACATACTGTAGTGTACTTTTACAGATGACTGACAAATATATAAACACTGGGAACATCGGTTGGATTTTACGTTACACTAAGTGACTTCTGAATGCGAAACGGTTTGCACATATGATGCAAACATTCAAATATTTTGTTGATTCACTCTTGTAACAGAACGGCAAGATTTTTACAAAGGGGCCTGGATCGTTACAATTGACCTCCTTATACACAATTTTCCTGACTTGCACTAAATTGTCTGTTGTTTATTAATCATAACAAGACCATGATGTATATGTCTGATGAATTTAACTCGGCACGGTGACGAGTGCAATAACAACATCACTCGTCCCAGTACACATTTACTCGTCAGGACAAGTGGACGAGTAAATAATCGAAGCCCTGTATTAGGGCCTTGGTGGCTATGTGGATCAAAATCTCGCACAGCCTTGATAAGAATCCCACTTGGTAAAATTTTAAAGTTTTTCAGTTTGCTGACAAATATAAGTGGTTTTCTCTGGTTACTCAGGAAAAACATAGAAGAACAGCTTTTAGACTTCAATATAGTGCTGTGATAAGCAAGGTGGCAAAGTTACCGAGGGGAATGAAAATGAAGTTTAACTGTATTACCAAAAGGACAAGAAGCAATACTAAACTTATAAGACCAGATTTTAAGAATATTTTTGTGATTAAGATCAGAAAGCTATAAAGCTGAATTTACCAAAGAAAAACCCATTTTAAAAACATTATATATTACAAATATCCTTAATCCTGCCAGGCTTATGCCTTATACATGCCATTAGTCTGCAATGGAATTTATTGTCATGTCCTTCATACTAGTGGCTAACACTGCAACTGTCTAAATGTTCACAATCTATATAAAGGTTGTATCACAAATTATAAAGGTATGATATGATATGATATGATAATTATTATGTATGCATGTATGTACAAGGAGTTATTCCCCTTTAACTATTTACTTGCATTGTATTGGAGCAGTTAATATCCTTCTGTTGTTCTGGACATTACCCTGTTGTGTTTTTTGTGTAGGTGTTGCCCTGTCAGTATCAACATTTATAAAGTTACATCATGATAGAGGCCAAGATGAAAGACGCCATATTTTACAATATGACCCAATTGTTAAGGCCATACACAATCTAAAACAGGGTTCGTACAGGCCTGGCAAAGTCCTTGAAGTATGCCCTAAAAGACCCTAAAACAAGTCTGACCCTAGAAAGCCCTCGAATTTATCCTGAAGGCCCTAAAAAGCCCCTGAATTTGGCCAGTTGGGTGTTTGTGTTTTGATATTAAGTGGTTGTGAATAGACTGATTTATATAAATAAAAAATGAATTAATGATTTGCTTTTAAATGGGCAATTTAAAGGTACCTGGCCCTCCAAAAGGCCTAACTTCAACCTCCATTTCAAGTGTGGTTACTATTCACACGCAAATAATTGTTTTATTTTATTGATTTAATTGCATTTGCACCAATATTTTTTGCTAAAATTGTCCCTCTGATTAGACATTAAATTTGCAGATAAGACCTCTAAAAAGACCCTAAAAAGTCCTTTAATTTGGAGTCCAAATGTCTGTACAAACCCTGAGGTGTAGATTTTGTATTTGGACAAGCGGTGTTGCTTATAATACACACTGTAGTGCCAAGTTGAATTTTTGTAATACATGTACATAGATATTTGAATCCAACATGTATGATCATCTTGCTGTTCCGTATAATCACTCAAAACATGAATGTAATGAAACATGGGCTATGTGAGGGTAAATGGAATGTTAAAATATCATTTCTACCTAAATAGTTATGTAATTGAATTAGATTAAATTCACATCAAAACATTCACAAGTGTACCGTAAAATTTTTTTTAAATCATTCTGTTAATGATGCCAAGTTAAATTTCTAAGTGCCGAGTGTATTTTCTAACCAGCTTGGCACAGTGCTGAGTGCTGTTCAAAATTCTATCTGAACTCTGTCTCATTGAGTTAGATCGTATTTATGGTGTTTTAGATGAATAGACGGAAGTTTTTGAAAGCCCTTCCCCCTCTAAAAAATCCCAGATTGGCCACAGCAAAAGGTCATTGTAGACACTTGGTTGCAAAGAAAATTGGGACAACACAAAAAAATTAATTATTTCACAGCAACCAAATGTTAAAGTAGTTTGAAGAAGAAAAGTAAGATACATCAACAGAGTAATAAAACTTAAAGAAATTAGGGGATTATACATGCTTTACTAATAAATGAGTTTATGTTAAAAAGACTTATTTAAATGGCAAATATAGATATATGTATATATTCATTTGAAGTTTAAATCTGAATATATACATATGAGTTAACTTTACCCTGAAAATGGCATAAAATATTGATCTAAAATACAAAATAAAACAAAGCACCTTTAAATTTAATGTTATATATTCTTGGAAGATAAATACTGAAGTACACTTTTGACAGGGATTCACTTCAGTTTGAAATGAGAATGACTGCCTCAGTGGCTAAACACAAAAGTGTCTGCTTCAAGAGTGGGAGGATATGGGCTCATAAGACAAAAAATTGAGATACTGCTTCCTAACATTTCACTTGGTATTAAGAGGATGGAGCATCAACTGGTTCAACTGGTGTCAGGATAATGTGACTGTGTAGGGGAGTGGTCTGCTTATCTATGGTATACCGACTCAGTGAGCTGGCACTTTAAAGTCACTCTGTGTTTGCACTAGTACAAAATGATCCATAAATCAAACTCAAACATCTCACACAATAATATCTTGCACAATACATGATCTTGTTCTTAAATTAATCCAGAGATTAATGCATTTGCTTCTACCATGTATAGCTGCAAGATTGCTGATGTGACGTTGAATAACATTACAACTAAAGCAATTTATTTTTTAAGTTGCTGTTCAGCAATATGATGTATTAAAGTAATTTTAATTAAAAAAAACAATTTGCCACAAATTATGGTTATGCTGAAATTTCTTTATTTGTCTTTGTGTTAACAAATACAAATACAAAAGCAAAGCTTGTTTATAGATAAATTAAATTATGAAAAATTATTATAAAATGATATTTTTCATGCACTTTCATTGGGTTAAAAGTTGTCACATGATTAAATTAAACAATGTACTGACCTGGCACATGCAAAAAAAGTTGATTGTAAAAATGTTATTGTCCTTGGATCCAATTTTAATTATGTAAGATCTGAAAAGAGCATTGTACTTCCTGTTACATGTATTTTAACATTTCAAACTAAACTATCTCAGTGTTACTGTTATGAAACAGTACAGCATTTTCTTATATAAGCCTGTATTCTTAAATAAAACTCATGCTACCTTGTATAAGCCTAATTTATCCTTATATAAGCCCTTGTCTCTATAGGTGGGGACAGCTGGCATGTGCAATATTTAATAAACAAAAAAAGATACTAAGATATATCTTAACATTACACTAGTTGTTCTACCTAATTTGAAGTACCAGTTTTATCAAACACATATGATAGAGAATTGCAGTAAAGTACACACACACATTCAAATGGATTACTCATTGTGACGTCATTGGGTCATCTCTGATTTGTCAAATGTAAATGATGATGTCATAACATAATTTAGTGGTTTTCTGTGGTAAAATATAATTTTTTCACATAAATTGTTGTTTTTATTAGGTTAAATAATCAGTTAGTAATTTTAGATAAAAATATTATATACACAGTGTGTATGTACAACCCTTCATATCAGGTAGAGTCTTTTTTTAGTAGTTGTATCACTTTTTTATTAAAAAAAAGGACTGAACCTGATACAGAGGGTTGTACAAAATATTATAAAATTAACCACACCTTCCCAAAAGTTGAACTGCAGTTGACTGGCCATTATTTTCAACACAGATAACTTGAAGGATAACAGTATTTGGTCAGGATCATCAAAATGCTTTTGGTTCTTATTAGTTTGCTAAATTCAATCACAATGTGCAAAGATTTAATTAACATCATATATAGGACTTCCATTGTAACAAAATGGAATGTAAAGGTAACATGATTTAAATCTAATGAAGAATGAACCCTTAACCAGTAATAGGTTTTAGTAGCAATAGCCATTCATAGATACAGTTTTCCAATGGTGATAAACTCCCATTTATTTTCCCTCCTCAGACGGAAAATTGGCCTTAGTATGCCAAGTGGTTGAAAGCACACACTTATAGATCATAGTGCCACTCACTGGCTGTATTTGAATCCCACTCAGGACAGACCTTAATGTGTAAAGTTTGTCAGTTCACTTTCCGAAGGTAGGTTATTTTCTCTGGTACTCCATTTTCCTCCACCATCTCTGAACTGACCTCATTGATATAAGTGGAAAATTCTTGACTGGGGCATAAAACTACATGAAAATTCTTCAGTTTACCAATGCATAAAATGCATAATGAAAAGTTTGACATAATGACACAGTATGTTTTATATTATGTTTTGGTATTGAAGAACAATAATAATCACTACATACCATGTTATTTATACAAAAAACAAAAACACTGAAAATGGTAACAGGGATGAAGATTAGCAGGGGCCCTGTAGCCCATGGCTACTAAAAATTAGTCTGAGTCCCTATATTTTTACACAATTTAGCTATTTATTACTATTACAACCTCTTTTCTGAAACGGAGTTGGGTTCCTTATTCAAAATCCCTGAGTATTGACAGATGTTTCTTATAAAGGTCTATGAAAGTTCAATATAAAATTTTAAAAAAATTACTAGAAGGGGAATATAATTTTCTTCATAAATAAAAACAACTTTTTTCAAAAATGTATTGCCAGGTCAACAAGTAATTAATGTATTAAAGTCTTTTTAAAATGTTTTTTTCTAACACCCCTTTTATTCTGCAACCCATGGACAAAGGGATAATTCAAAACCTAAAAGTTTCATTTTGCAAATGCCTTGTCATTAACCTGCTAAAAACAATGTTGAAATTTATGTCAGTGACCCGCTAGATATGACTAGGCACGACTGGGATCATCAGATGATGACCTTCCTGTGAGCCACTTATAATTATTTTTAATTGATTGTCCAGAAATGAAAACACTGACTCCATCCAGGAATTTATCAGTGTAGATTCAGAAGTTATAATTTCACAAACAATAACTGATGGGAACACTGTACCTAAGTGAGATATTGGTTGCTTCCCATTGTTTCAAATACTCTGTTAAGTTGAACTTCAGGTAAATTGAAGTGTATTTCTTTCTCCCATGAATTTCAAGTTAACTAGTTTTGAATCAATGTGCTGCAAGTAGGTGACAATTGTAGGGTTTTTGTTTGGATTCAAGTCAAGATAAAATACACTGCATGGCAAGAGGATGTAACAATATGACAATGAACAATTTTAAGATAGTTCTCAAACTTTTTCAAACTATTCAAAGACAGGTTTAAATCTGCCAGGATTCAAAATTGTTCTAGAGTTGGTAATAATTTTACTATATTTTTCCAATAAATAACACGAAAAGTCAGAGAAATAAGAAAGAAATGATCTTTTGAGACAAGTTGAATGATTAAAATTTATTTAGTCAAATTAGAAAATTTTATAGATTTCAATCATTTTTATTTTCAAAGTTATTTTCTTTTTGTTAGTTCATGAGACCATGACTTTTGTTATTTTGAGGCATACAGCCAAGCCATTAAGTAGCTATTTTTGTTGCTTCGCAACATAATATTTCTATCCTTGTGGAGGTTTGAAGTTTTTTACTTCCACCATTTAAAGAGCTGCGTTTTGTCTTTACAACTAACAATCTGTGAGAAGAAAGGCATGTGGTTTCCCGATGACAATTATTTTGTTTGCAATGCCACCATGCATGCTTACAACCAACTCAGTGATAATTTGATTGTTGCCATGCCAACCAGCTTTCTTGTGACATTTATGATATCACCATAGCCAGGTGTGTGGAGATTGTTTTTCTTCTTATAGATGTTTTGACATTTTAATTTCTTCAGGGATTGTCAACTGTTAATTGAGGCCACATGTACATCTGGGCAGTATCCTACAAGACTCTTGGCCCCCTTTTTAGCTCACCTGGCCTAAAGGCCATGTGAGCTTTTGCCATCACTCGGCGTCCGTCGTTCGTCAGTCCGTCTGTCAGTCAGTCCGTCAGTCTGTCAGTCCGTCTGTAAACTTTTCACATTTTGGCTATCTCCTCTGAAACCCCTGAACTAATTTTAACCAAACTTTACAGGAATGATGTATGGAAGGTCCTTTTCTTAGATTGCCGAAATTTTTTTGATCCGCCAAAAAACATGGCTGCCAGCGCAGAAGATAGTTTAACATTGGACCCTATGGGAAAAATGCATTTTTGACTATTTCCTCAGAAATGACTGAAGCAAATTTAACCAAACTTTACAGGAATGGTGTAAGGAAGGTCGTTTACTTAGATTGTCAAAATTTTTCTGATCCGTCAAAAAACATGGCCGCCAGAGCAGAAGATAGTTTAACATGGACCCTATGGGAAAAGCATATATTTGCTATCTTCTTTGAAACCGCTGAGCCAATTTGAACCAAACTTTACAGGAATAATGTGCAAGGTCATTTACTAAGATTGCCCAAACTTTTCTGATCCGCCTAAAAAAAAGGCCGCAGGGCCAAACAAAGTTTAACATTGGGCCCTATGGGAAAACGCACATTTTGGCTATCTCCTCTGAAACAACTGAAGCGAATTCAATTAAACTTTCCAGGAATAATGTATGGAAGGTCTTTGCAAAGATTGCCCAAATTTTCTGATCCGCCTAAAAATATGGCTGCCAGCAGGGACATAGTTTAACATTGGACCCTATGGGAAAAACACATTTTGGCTATCTCCTCTGAAACTATTGAAGTAAACTTAATCAAACTTTAGAGGAATGATGTATTGGAGGTCCTTTACATAGATTGCCAAAATTTTTCTGATTGGCCAAAAAACATGGCTGCCAGAGCAAAAGATAGTTTAACATGGGACCCTATGGGAAAAACGCATTTTGGCTATCTCCTCTGAAACTATTGAAGTAAACTTAATCAAACTTTAGAGGAATGATGTATAGAAGGTCCTTTACTTAGATTGCCAAAATTTTTCTGATCCACCAAAAAACATGGCCGCCAGCGCAGAAGATAGTTTAACATTGGACCCTATGGGAAAAGCATATATATGCTATTTCCTCTGAAGCTTGGGAAGCAAATTGAACCAAACTTTACAGGAATGATGTATAGAAGTTCCTTTACATAGATTGCCAAAATTTTTCTGATCTGCCAAAAAGCATGGCTGCCAGCGCAAAAGGTAGTTTAACATTGGACTTTATGGGAAAAACGCATTTTTTACTATGTCCTCAGAAATGACTGAAGCAAATTGAAGCAAACTTTACAGGAATGATGTATAGAAGGTCCTTTACATAGATTGCCAAAATTTTCCTGATCTGCCATAAAACATGGCTGCCAGTGGAGAACATTGCTTCACATTGGACCCTATGGGAAAAGCATATATTTGCTATTTCCTTTGAAGCTACTAAAGCAAATTGAATCAAACTTTACAGGAATGATGTATGGATGGTTCTTTACTTAGATTGTGGACATTTTTTTGATCCGCCAAAAAAGATGGCTGCCAGCACAGAACATAGTTTAATCCTATGGGAATAGCATATATTTGCTATCTCCTCTAAAGCTACTGAAGCAAATTGAACCAAACTTTATGGGAATGATGTATGGAAGGTCTTTTACTTAGATTGACAAATTCAAATTGCCCATTTCATTTACAATATAGGCAAAACACTTTCAAAATCTCAGAAGCTGAAATTTCATTGGACAATAAATGTTACAACAATAGCTCATTCACATATGCCCCTAAACGGTGTTTCCTCAGATCTCCCACTCCGAGCCTATATCAAAAATGGGGGAGCAAGTGAGAGATGTGATTTTAATCAGATTGAAAAAAACTGTGAATGGTACATATAGTTCTACAGTGATTTCCTTAGCCATTCTGTCTGATATAAACAGTGCATTTTTTCATCACTGGAATACAAATTTGCTTTAAAAGCATTTTAGTCAGGTGAGCGATACAGGCTCAGCCACACTGAGCCTCTGGTTACTTTTTAGCTATAAGGCAGCAAAAAATGTAACAAATGTTGGAAATTCAATACAAACTATATTACAAAGTGGCAATTTTTCATGCTCTGGAAAATTGGGAGAGGATAGATAACTAGCAGTTTATCCTACAAGCTTTTGAAAAACTTCACATATTAGTGTAAACTTTAAATTTTCTGAAAATGTATAGTTATAGCATACGTCCCCTTTCTTGATTTTTTGCTTTAGAATTTTAAAGACATAATCTGATGTGAAAATGTGACTAAAATTATCAATTTAAGTTCTTGATTTTTGACGATATTGTAAAATGATTGGCATCAATTTACAAACCTTAACATTACAGTGTAATAAACTTTAACATGACCGTGTACTAAATGGCGAGTGTTGTATTTGTGCTTCTAGCTGTTATTTTGCATCTTGCTGTTAAATTAAATATTTTATTTTTATGATTTGAATAAAAAACTTAGTTATTTGTATTTAGGGGATAACAAGACGGTTATCCCTATTCTAATTCAAAACATACTTTAAAGGATCTGGTAAGCATTTTCTGAAAACGATACTATAAATAACTCTGGGATTTTCCAAATCCATTTGAACTGGTTGAGACAGAGATCACACAAACCATTTCCCGCATTAATTGGATTTCTCTGACTGTTAAATCTGATTCTACGAAAAAGTAAAGTGCCTTCCGGATGAGACACGATCACTTACAGACACTACATTGATGACGTCATAATCATTTTTTGCAAGAACGTCAACAAAATTTGATGACGTCATTTTCAGAAGACACGGATAGTGGCATGATCTGATGCAAATATTTGTTTACAAATCGAGTTTTGGCATCTGAGTAAAAGAATTCTACACCACTAACAGTGTAATATTTTCAATGACAGGAAAATATTCATCCTTGATTGATATATCTCTGTCATACCCTGTGCAAGTTTCCATTAATCCATCAAGATGGTTCGGTACCGCATGCGTACGTGCAAGTACCCGAAAAATTTGAAGCAGTATATTGTGGTTTTACTGTCAGAATTTGCGACAGTATATCGATGGTTATACTGTCGCAAATTGTTGACGTCAGCCAATGAAAATGAGCGTTACATACAGAATGAATTAGAATACATTCTTTTCCTAGTTGCTAAAACAATCAAAATAATAATAATAATAAACATTATTACTTTGAATGCCAATAACGAAGTCTTATCATCCGATATGAGAATCTGTAACAATACTTTGAAAATGAAAGAAGACAGACTGGTCAGAGTAAGGGAAATCTTGTAAATAACTACATATGAATATCAAAATGATATTGAACTAATGAGAAATAAATCTTGACTGGAGTGAACAAATCATTTTAATTAAAAAATTGTTGTTTGTCCAGAGAAAGTGATTGAAAACCACCACATTCTAAAATACTTGCTGAGAAATCCAGCACAACATTAAAAAGATAATCCTTAATTCATTGTAAATTTTCATGACTTCATTGCAAAAATATTTTAAAAGCCATGGTGTATGAAAAATATGAAAATTCTAAATTTTAAAAATCTGAAAGAATTTTGAAAATCAGCACATATATGGACAAATATAGTAATAAAATCAAATACCTCAATAGTTGTACAGAAGTTGTAAAAGATAAAGCCATGTTTTTATAACAGACTATATTCATTGCATTCAAAGTCTGATTTCTTCTTGACAATTGGATTGTTCTAAAGGTCTTTTTCACTTACAGAACATCATGTAGAACACATTTGTCAATGTTTTCTTGTATAAACCATTTTCTTCCAAGAATTTGAAACTATTACATAATGGTATTTCATATTCCCTTCTAATATTAAAAGGATTTAATCATGGAAGTATGCTGGTGAATTTAAGGCTGTAACGGTACAGTAAAAATCGTATTGCAAACTTTGTGAAGTGTATTGCAATATTGAATATGTATTGTCACCATCAATTTGAATGTATAGCATAAAATCTATAACAATGAATGATTTTAGTTTAAATTAAATATACTCGGTTATCAACCTTTAATTTTCAGCAACTAGAGAAATCAAGCCTTAAAGTTTAACAAACATATTGATTTTGTAAAGAATATTGAAACAACATGACTAGAATAATTCAGATGTTTGACAGTGGCATATTGCCCAGGTGAACCCCACCATTCAAATGTTTGACAGTGGCATATTGCCCAGGTAAACTCTACCATTCAAATGTTTGACAGTGGCATATTGCTCAGGTGAACCCCGCCATTCAGATGTTTGACAGTGGCATATTGCTCAGGTGAACCCTACCATTCAGATGTTTGACAATGGCATATTGCCCAGGTGAACCCCACCATTCAGATGTTTGGCAGTGGCATATTACCTAGGTAAACCCCACCATTCAGATGTTTGACAGTGGATATTGCCCAGGTGAACACCACCATTCAAATGTTTGACAGTGGCATTTTGCCCAGGTGAACCCCACCATTCAGATGTTTGACAGTGGCATATTGCCCAGGTGAACCCCACTATTCAAATGTTTGATTGGGGCATATAACCCAGGTAAACCCCACCATTCAGATGTTTGACTGGGGCATATACCCAAGGTAAACCTCACCATTCAGATGTTTGACATGGCATATTGCCCAGATGAACCCCACCATTCAGATGTTTGACAGTGGCATATTACCTAGGTAAAACCCACCATTCAAATGTTTGACAGTGGCATATTGCCCAGGTGAACCCCACCATTTAGATGTTTGACAGTGGCATATTGCCCAGATGAACCCCACCATTCAGATGTTTGACAGTGGCATATTGCCCAGGTGAACCCCACTGCTCAAATGTTTGACAGTGGCATATTGCCCAGGTGAACCCCACCATTTAGATGTTTGACAGTGGCATATTGCCCAGATGAACCCCACCATTCAAATGTTTGACAGTGGCATATTGCCCAGGTGAACCCCACTGCTCAAATGTTTGACAGTGGCATATTGCCCAGGTGAACCCCACTGCTCAAATGTTTGACAGTGGCATATTGCCCTGGTGTACCCAACCATTCAGATGTTTGACAGTGGCATATTGCCCAGGTCAACCCCATCATTCAAATGTTTGACAGGGCCATATTGCCCAGGTTAACCCCACCATCCAAATGTTTGACAGGGGTATGTTGCTCAGGTGAACCTTACAATTCAGATGTTTGACAGGGGTATATTGCCCTGGTGTACCCAACCATTCAGATGTGTGACAGGGGTATATTGTTCAGGTGAACCCAACCATTCAAATGTTTGACAGTGGCATATTGCTCAGGTGAACCCCACCATTCAGATGTTTGGCAGTGGCATATTGCCCAGGTGAACCCCACTATTCAGATGTTTGACTGGGGCATATAACCCAGGTTAACCCCACCATTCAGATGTTTGACTGGGGCATATTCCCCAGGTAAACCTCACCATTCAGATGTTTGACATGGCATATTGCCCAGGTGAACCCCACCATTCAGATGTTTGAGAGTGGCATATTGCCCAGGTGAACACCACCATTCAGATGTTTGACAGTGGCATATTGCTCAGGTGAACCCTACCATTCAAATGTTTGACAGTGGCATATTACCCAGGTAAAACCCACCATTCAAATGTTTGACAGGGGCATATTGCCCAGGTGAACCCCACCATTTAGTTGTTTGACAGTGGCATATTGCCCAGATGAACCCCACCATTGAGATGTTTGACAGTGGCATATTGCCCAGGTGAACCCCACTGCTCAAATGTTTGACAGTGGCATATTGCTCTGGTGAACCCCACCATTCAGATGTTTGACAGTGGCATATTGCTCAGGTGAACCCCACCATTCAAATGTTTGACAGTGGCATATTGCCCAGGTGAAACCCACCATTCAAATGTTTGACAGTGGCATATTGCCCAGGTGAACCCCACCATTCAGATGTTTGACAGTGGTATATTACCCAGGTGAACCCCACCATTCAGATGTTTGACAGTGGTATATTACCCAGGTGAACCTCACCATTCAATTGTTTGACAGGGGTATATTACCCAGGTGAACCCCACCATTCAGATGTTTGACAGTGGTATATTACCCAGGTGAACCTCACCATTCAATTGTTTGACAGGGGTATATTGCCCAAGTGAACCCCTTCATTCAGATGTTTGACTGGAGTATATTGCCCTGGTGAATCCCACCATCCAAATGTTTGACAGGGATATATTGCCCAGGTGAACCCCACCATTCATATATTTGACAGGGATATATTGCCCTTGTGAATCCAACCATTCAAATGTTTAACAGGGGTATATTCTCCTGCCATTCTTAGCTCTTGTTGGCATCAAATCTAATTTACCATGTTGTAAATGAAAACACACTAATTAGCAGAAGGTCCAATTAACAAGTTTTTTCTTTGTGTTAAATACTCAGCAGGATCTGTCACTGTGATGTCCAGGATGTCTATAGGTGACTTGGTCCTACAGTATTTTTGTGATTATTAATTAGCGCATTAGTTATTTTTTCAAGTGGTAGAAAGAAACTGCAAAATTCTTATTTATGACACATCTTATGTATTTTTTCTATTTTGTATAAACATTTCTTATAATGAGAACAGTTTCTAGTCACTAAGGGACATAATTCACCATTAATTTATTATTTGTCATTTGATATTGTTTGGTATTATAGGAGTTATCTCCCATACTCCTGAAATCTTCATCTCTTGGACCTAATGCATTGCCAAGACTATAAGTCATGTCTTATTTAAAAGCTAATTTTTTTGTGGGGTGGCAGGTTACATGTAGATGGATTGGTTTCTGGACCATGATTAAAAAATATCTAAGATTAGTTTTAATTCTATTTGGTATGTCAAGCTTCAATATTAAGACCAAGGTTGATTTCTTGATATTCTCAGTGGATTCAACAAAGCCAGCGGGTGACAGAAGTTGTCTGCTACTTGTTTGGATTTGCATTCAATCTGTTGCCTACTTCTACTACTAAGTTTACAATTTGTTTAATATGTTTTAGCAATACATATATCTCCATACTTGCTGCCTACTTGAAGAGTGAGTGAGTGAGTGAGTAATGGTGTTTAACGTCCCAGTCAAGAATATTTCACTATATCGAGACGTCCCCAGCTGTAGGCAAAGGTGCAGAAATTTTGCCTGTGCGTTGCGCTGATGGCATTATACAGCAGGGTTCTTAAGCGTGCCAAGCCCACCATGACACGGGACCTGGTTTATTTTAAGTTCCCATCCGAAAGAACCGTGACTATCATTTCGTAATGCCGAGTGCTTGGCGAAAGAACAGTCACTACCCACTTTCAAGTCTTGGGTCAGACCCGGTTGGGGTTCGAACCCACGACCTTCCACTTACGGAGCGAGCACTCTACCAACTGAGCTACCGCAGTGGTTGCCTACTTTAAGAAATTTATCTTCTACCTTAAATGACTGTAGTGGTATAATTCTGATCATTTTCTCCGAACCATAAATAAAGAAAATTGCATTTCATTTCTCGAAGGGTTTCCATCATTTATGTAAAAATATAAGATTACTTATCTTATTCTTTTATGCAACGTGACAATGTCATTATTGACGATCATGTGACATGACAGAAAATTCTAATTACGTCAAAAGAATATTTATTATTATATTTTCACAGTATGTATCTTGAGTTTTAATTATCACATTGTAAATGTCATAGTCATAAGTCTTCACCTGCTTCCGTCTCGTGTTGTACAGCACAGGTACTGTAATGTAAATGAACTTTTATTTGTGGATATTAACTTTCAAGATTTTGTTTGCCAAAACCATTTTGCAACTTTTAACTTTCATGATTTTGACTATAACTGAATATAAGGTATAAATAATATAATTTCAAAAAACAGATTCACATCTATTAACTTTCACGATTATTTTGTCCTCGTGAAGCAGGCACACGTTAATTGCACACGAATAAACATTGGTTTACAGTGGTGGTACTTTGGACATAGGAACTAGTGCCGTTGTCTGAAATCACTGCCCACCTTTAGGCATATCAGCCTATTAAAATAAGTCACAATGAAAATTTAAAGTCTATTGTCGGAATGGAAAAAAGCAAATAAATTCTTCTAAGACCAAGGCCCATAATTTCTCCAAAAATCAGTGAACTGGAACAAAATTCAAACTTAATCTGCAATTCAAGATGGTAGACTCACATACCAAATATTAGTTCAATATCTGCAGGTGTTTAGAAAAAAGTACAGAAAACTGCAATGCTGTTTTAATAAAATGTTATGATGTATGATTCACATATATAAATTTAACTTCAATATCTGCTGGCGTTTAGAAAAAAATCTAAAAAAGTTATTTTGTAGAAATTCTCTAAGACTAAGGCCCATAATTTCATAAAAAAAATAGTGGACTGGAACGAAGGTCAAACTTGATCTGTAACTCTGATAACATACCATATATTAGTTCAATATCTGTAGGCATTTGGGAAAAGTCTGTAAGAACTAATAAAGCTCTGAGTACCATATTTAAAATCTTAAATTATGAGCTACACTTATTAGTTATTCTGATTTTTCCTAAGGGTTCATTTCTTTGTCTGAGAAGATATTCACCCGAGTCGCAGGCGTTAAGGAAGCAGGAAAGTAAAGCCTTTTTTACACCTCTGGAAATTATGTTTACGATTACACCTCCGAAGTTGTTTTTTCCGTTTTTCAAAACCAAGGTGTCAACTTGTTTACATCTCAAGCTGGTTACGTGGGCTCATGTTTATATTTAAAGCTGATTACGTGGGCTCATGTTTACAACTCAAGCTAACTACTTTGGCTCATGTTTATATATCAAGCTGGTTACGTGGGCTCATGTTTACATCTCAAGCTAGCTACTTTGGCTCATGTTTATATATCAAGCTGGTTACGTGGGCTCATGTTTATATATCAAGCTGGTTGGCTACGTGGGCTAATGTTTATATTTCAAGCTAGCTACTTTGGCTAATGTTTACATCAAAAGCTGGCTATGTGGGCTAATGTTTATATTTCAAGCTAGCTACTTTGGCTCATGTTTACATCTCAAGCTGGCTACATGGGCTCATGTTTATATTTCAAGCTGGTTATGTGGGCTCATGTTTACATCTCAAGCTGTTTATGTGGGCTCATGTTTACATCTCAAACTGGCTACGTGGGCTCATGTTTACATCTCAAACTGGCTACGTGGGCTCATGTTTACATCTCAAGCTAGCTATGTAGGCTCATGTTTACATCTCAAGCTGGTTACGTGGGTTCATGTTTATAACTAAAGCTGATTATGTGGGCTCGTGTTTACATCTCAAGCTTGCTATGTGGGCTCATGTTTACATCCCAAGCTGGTTACGTGGGCTCATGTTTACATCTCAAGCTGGTTATGTGGGCTCATGTTTACATCTCAAGCTGGTTACGTGGGCTCATGTTTACATCTCAAGCTGGTTACGTGGGCTTATGTTTACATCTCAAGCTAGCTATGTAGGCTCATGTTTACATCTCAAGCAGGTTACGTGGGCTCATGTTTATATATCAAGCTGGTTACGTGGGCTCATGTTTACATCTCAAGCTAGCTACTTTGGCTCATGTTTATATATCAAGCTGGTTACGTGGGCTCATGTTTACATCTCAAGCTAGCTACTTTGGCTCATGTTTATATATCAAGCTGGTTACGTGGGCTCATGTTTAAATCTCAAACTGGCTACGTGGGCTCATGTTTACATCTCAAGCTGGTTACGTGGGTTCATGTTTATAACTAAAGCTGATTATGTGGGCTCGTGTTTACATCTCAAGCTTGCTATGTGGGCTCATGTTTACATCCCAAGCTGGTTACGTGGGCTCATGTTTACATCTCAAGCTGATTACATGGGCTCTTATTTATGGTTCATCATCCACTGATAAGAAATTTCTTTGCAGTATTATAAAATCCATTATTGTCACCTTTATACATGTGACATTCTGTATGCAAAAAGGGCCCTTTGAAACACTACAATAGTAAAAAAAAAACAAATTTTAAATGTAATCAATATAGTTTGTTACGAAAAATGGTTATGTGTATTTTTACAATAGTGTTTGTGGAATATTGGAAATTGGATAATAAACATGATTGCCTGTAAAAAGTTTATTAAGTTATTTCTGTTCAAGGTGTAGATACCAGATCAGATCTACATTACAAGATGACCGTTACTTATTTCACAATACCTTCAGAAACTCCAGAAGTATATATTTAGATGTTTAGACATTGTACTCGCGGTATAAGGGTCAACATTCTGATAACCCAGCTATTTTCAAATATTGTTACACTATGTCTCATAAATGGTGTGACATTACAGGTATTACTA
The DNA here is from genome assembly GCA_021292105.1 of Anadara kagoshimensis. Classification (NCBI taxonomy): domain Eukaryota; kingdom Metazoa; phylum Mollusca; class Bivalvia; order Arcoida; family Arcidae; genus Anadara; species Anadara kagoshimensis. The sequence goes on along the minus strand of CM037873.1, from coordinate 59,054,611 downwards.
GACTCTGCCGTGGAAACACGACAGATGTATGGGACACGACGAGTAACACAACATCCTGATCATTGTCTTGTCTTTATATATCCATGTACTAAAGTCCAAGTTTGACAAAGTTTAATCTTAGTCAGCCGAGTGTTTGACATCAAAATTTAAGATTAAAAAACGCATATAGCTGAACTGGGACACCAATAAATACTATTTTTGTTTCGACAATTTTGTGACTTTTGGAATTTCAAGAAACGTTAAGATTGATATGTTTTATCCCCTCCTAATCCTGTAGTTAATTTTTGTTGATTCGTTTATAAAATTAGAGGTCAACTAGCCAGTATGAAGTTGTCAGGACGGGGGACGTACTTAGGTCTATGGGAACTGTCTTACTTCCTGTTCAAGGACATATTTGTTTACAATAAACTCTACGTCACTATCTTTTAAGTGATAACTTAATTCAGTGAACTTAACTTGTATGATTTTCAGAAAATTAAACGAGAGGTTGAGGTCGGAGATTGACAGTAAACATGGGTTACATAATAGCATTTTTCAAAATCTTAAACTGTGTTAATAATTTGATGGACCTTGAAAGTCAAGATGAATTTTAACTTCCTAATACATTCTATAGTACATAAAGTTCATCTACTTGTATTTGAAAAGGGTTTGGTTGGTATTTGAATTTTATTTGTGACACATACAAAGCAAAAATGACCCTTAGAACAATACACTCTTAATACAGAAAGCAACAAACAAAGAATATAAATATAGTCTGTTATGAAAAAATAACCTTGTGCTTTTTGACAGTTTCACCAAATCTATTGGAGTAATATCACATTTATTAATAATTATGCATGAACCGATGTTTGTGCTTAAAAAATATAACAAAAAGTGAATTCCAATTTTTTTTTATCTAAGGGCCCTTTTTATATTTCATGCAACATACTTGTTTGCAATGTAAATTATATAAAATGAAATTTTATAATTACCGATGGTTTTACAAAAAATAATCACTGTATTAAAACATTTTATTGAACATACTTATCACAACCATAGCAAATATTATAAACCAAATAGCTCACTGTCTCGGGTTTGATGGACCAGAACCACAGGCAATCATAGCTCACCATCTGGGGTTTGAATGGAGATTTTTATCTATTTATTGTCACTATGAAATCTTCAATACACTTAAATATAGGAAGCGACTAGATACCCCTAGTCTAACAGCATTGTAAACATGAAATTATACTACCCTGAGTATTAGTATACATGTCTTAAAGATTCTTCTGTAAACTTCTTAATAATATACTCTAGGCACGAAAGCAATGAACATGTTCTTAAACTAGAAAAACTGTGAGCCACAAGCTCACAAAAAATACCCCCGCTCCCAAAAATCCATCGGATCAATTTTTTAAATAGGAGGTGCACATCTACATTATATCACAAAGACTGTGTGAAAGTTTCATGAAAATCCATTAAAGAGTTTAGGAGGAGTTGCGGATAAGAGATAGGTACCCTAAGGTGTAACGGAAGGATGGACAGACACACGGACGGACACCCCTATCACTATATACCCCCCACTTTTTAAGCGGGGGTATAAAAAAGGGACCATGTTATAACATACGTACAAGTATTGATCAATTTTAATTTTAAAAATCAGTTTTGTAGTCTTGTCATTCATATAATCACAGTTTATTCTATAGTTATGCTTATAATGTATGTTGAAGTCAAGTTTTAAGAAAAAAGAATTAGAACAGCAGAATAATCAACTGATATTGAAAAAATAGACCAAAGTTGGCCTTCTAACAGAATGTTTTGGGCCCATATTTTTAATTTGGTTCAAGGACCCCATGGCCAAGGTTGAAGATTGCATTGAATTTATAATAATCTTTATCTATAGGAACATATATATATCTTCGAGTGCACTATAATTAAGTATAGACATAACCTTTTTACTTTTCTATAAATGTCATTTTAAATTTAAACATTTACAGATAAGGCAATTATACTTTGATGACGTCAAAACTGTGGTCAAGGATTTATAATACTTAAAGGACATTATTATCAATATTCCTTCTAATTCTACTTATTGTACAATGAAGTGGATGCCATTTTGAAGCCTTTTATAAAAGGGGGGGGGGGGGTTCTTCAGTGCTCCAAGCAGGTTTTGAAAACTGGTAGCCACGTGGCTAATAATTAAAAAATTTCAGTAGCCATTTCAAGATTTTTGTCGCCAGGTAAAATTCTTGGCGGCCAAACCTTATAAATATTTTTTCTAATCACACTGCCCGTCGCTACTACCGATTGAATGCTTTAGCGAGATCCTCGGATTGGTCCCACCACGGGAGGCAACTTTCGAGTGATGAGAAGACGACCAAACTTGATCATTTAGAGGAAGTAAAAGTCGTAACAAAACCCAAATCAAAAAGTGATTTTTGCCGTTTGGCTGCCATTATGCAAAATTAGATCAAAGTCAGATATCCCCTTTAAACTATAAAGTCACCTGCTTTGATTCAAGCGCTTTTAAGATATTATTGATGGCGAGACTATTTGTCAGGTTGGGTGACGGGTCAGTGAACAAAATTTCCGGATTTCCCGATTTTTAGTGGCCAAACTCAAAAAAATTATTTGACATAATGGAGATCGTCTGACAATATGTAGTCGCAAAATCCGATTTTTGGTTGCAAATTTTGAGTATTTACTAGGCTACTTGGAGCACTGTTCTTAGAATTGTTGTGTGATAGAATAGTAGAATAGTGTTTTGCATCCCAATCAAGATAATCTCACTCATTGCAGAGGTCAGTTCTTGAATGTGGAAGAAAGTGGCATACCCAAAAGAAAGCCAATCTTTGGGCTAGCACACTGAGAAGTTTTTAACAAGTATAATTTGAACACCTAGGCAGTGAGGGGCGCTCAATCATAATTTAGTGCTAATGATCACTGGGCAACCAGGAAAATCCTCATGACTGTGGCCATTGTTGTCATTTTGTTAACGTCTTGAACTTCTCCCCCAGGGAGTGAGCCTTGGTGGCCAAGTGGTCTAAAGCACATGCTTATGAATATTAGTGCCTCTAACTACCTAGGTTCAAACTCCACTCAGGACTAGATCCTAATAGGAGAAAGTTTGTCAGTTAGCTTGCCCAAGGTCGATGATTTTCTCTGGGCACACTGGTTTTCTCCACCATTCCTTAACTGACCATTTTAATGTGAGTGAAATTTTTTTTGACAGGGGCGACAGATGCCATTAAACAATGGCTTTATCAAGTACATGTCAAGTTTGATTTTCGACACAATCTTACATATGGTTAAAACCTTAAAAGACTAAAATATACAAAATTAAATAATTAATTTTAAAAAATTATATGTCAGCAGATTTATTGGTCTACAACATTGCGGGATGTCATTTAATGTCCCATTAATTTTCTATTTTGACTTTATATGTTAATTTAACATGAACAGACTAGACATTACAGGGTAACTAGATTGATTTTACATCATTAACATTAATCACGATATTCTCAATCGATCCATCAATTCATCCATGTTCCTGTAGATACTTCAAAAAAACTACCGGTTATATATTTTCAAATATAAACCATACTGTCTACAGAATGATTGATGCTCTAGTGTTCCTTACTTCTCATTTATGACTTGTTTCCTCTTCTCTCTCTCTCTCTCTCTCTCTTTCTCTCTCTCTCTCTCTCTCGCTCTTCTCTTTCTCTCTCTCTCTCCCTGCCAATAAAAGTACAATAATAGAACAATACATAGGTGCTAGACATGTCTCTTAACCTCTTTATTTCTCTCTCTTCCAATAGAAAGTTAAAAACCACTTGATAGGTGCTAGAAATCTGCCCCTCTCTCTCTCTCTCTCTCTCTCTCTCTCTCTCTCTCTCTCTCTCCCCTGCCAATAAAAGTACAATAATAGAACAATACATAGGTGCTAGACATGTCTTTTAAGCTCTTTATTTCTCTTTCTTCCAATAGAAAGTTACAAACCACTTGATAGGTGCTAGAAATCTGTCCACTCTCTTTCTCTTCTCTCTCCCCCCCCCTCTCTCTCTCTCTCCTCTCTCTCTCTCTCTCTCTCTCTTTCTCTCTGGCAACAAAAAGTACATTATAGAACAATATATGGATGCTAGAAGTGTTTCTTAACCTCTCTTTATTTCTCTCTGTTAAAAACACTCGATAGGTCCAAGATATCCTCTCTCTCTCTCTCTCTTCTAATAGAAAGTGTGTGCTGTTTAAAGATTAAGACACTTTCAAAGCCTGTACACATACCTGAATACAAAGAGAGATTGACAGATATTAAGATTTCCAGTAATTGTCTTCAGTCTATGTTATGTTTGTTTCTGTTGTGTTGCCTTAATACAAGGGTTTATTCATAACCATCTTCATTCATAGAAATCTCATTTTGTATCAGAGGGAGGGTAAAGGAACAGCATGTGGATCTTCCATGTGATGCCTACCAAAATAGGGGAACATATTTAACAATTAGGGGCTGAATTTGGACTAAAATATGAATATTATCAAACTAATTTAAGGCATAGTGAAAAGTACAAAAATGGGAGGGGCACAGTGGTCAAGTGGTCAAGTGGTCCAGCATGTTGGCTTGCAGTTAACAGTGCCTCACAACACGTGGCCCCGGTTTCATAATCATTCCTTAGCTAAGATTTTCCTTAACCTAAATTCAGCAAATTTTTGTATCTCTTTTTGGAACTATTGATGTATATTTTTTTCTCAAAACTAAACGCAAATGTTTTAATCTAGAAATTATCTTCAAATTGACACCTTAAATTCCTAAATATCTTTATTAATATCTTAATTAACGAAATTATAAAGATTTTAAATTTTGCAAGATCTAAGTAAAGAAAATCTTAGTTAAGGAAAGATTGTGAAACTGTGGCCTGGGTTTGATTTCCTTTCAGGATAAATGTGATGTGAGGAAGTCTTTTAAAATAATTGATGAAGGTCTGTGGTTTTTTCTATGGACACTCTGGTTTTCTCCACCATCCCAGAAATGGCTACCTTTAAAAAGTGAAAGATTCTTGATTCTAACACCATAACTACACCACTTTCTTACTGTGTGAACATAGTGGACAGCCCAATACAACAAAATTATTGAAACTCTATCTTTTTCTTTCTCTCTCTCTCCTTTTATGTTTTAAATCTCTGTCTCTCTCTCATGTTTTAAAGCTCTCTTCATTCATATTTTTAGCCAGCCTCTCTCACTCTCTCTCTCTCTCTCTCTCTCTCTCTCTTTCTCTCTCTCTCTGTTCATTCATGTATTAAAGCTTTCTCTCTTAGTTCATTCATATTTTAAGTCAGTATCATCAGATCAATACAACAGAATTACTGAATGGCATGTTTTCAGTATACCATCTTCAAAAATCACTTTAATGCTTTATTTCTGTTTGAAAATCAATAGAGTTTGTTGGCTCCGTTCCAGGGTTGATCATCTTCCGTCGCAGTTTCATTCATAAATGTACCTATATACTATGACATTATTGAGTTTCAAAATACAATATTACATTAGCTGTGTAATGAAGGCAGCAGAGAACAGAGAAAAAGGAAAAATCTATATAATTACATATATACCATATATATATATCACCAGTATAAGACATGATCAAGTCATATATAATATATATGGCTGTTGTTTCAGATTTATTGGTCTCCGTTTGAAATAAATAAACGAGGGGGGGGGGGGATGGAGTTGTTCCAACAACTAGATGCCTTAATTTGTTTACCGTATTCATTTATATGTTTACCAATTTGCTCTTTCTTAAGAAATAAAAAAGACATCTCTGTACTTAATAAAATGTTAGGTTTTTTAGTCCAAGGAAGCAGGTTCTAAAATTAACATATTTCCTAGATTTTTAGTCCAAGGAAGCAGGTTCTAAAATTAACATATTTCCTAGATTTCCAGGGATTTGTGATATGCCATTTTCTCAATATTCCTAGAACTGATTTACTAGAGAAAGCCGCCCCCCCCCTTTTATATGGGCCTAGAGGTTATCAGTGGTTGGAATTGTGTTTTACTTCCAAGTCAAGATTGTTTCATGCTTATCAAGATGGTCCATTCTGGGCTTGTTGGGAAACTGGAGTATCCTAGAGAAAACACTTATCTTCAGCAAGTAACAAGCAACTTTATCACACTTGGATCAGCCCTAAGTAGTAAATACACTAAGGGACACTTTTGTAGATCTGCAAGCAGATGCTTTAGACCACTTGACCTCTTGAGGCACTCACTCACACTTCCCTATACAGCACCAGCTGTGTTGGTTCATAGGCTACAAGGATTCTACATTTACTTCTGCCTTCAACATAGAATTTCAGGTCCCCTAAACATTAAGGATATGCCTGATTTGGATTGCTGCAGTAATCTGTAAGCACTCGCTTTAGACCAGTGGGCCAAATAGGCCTTTTCAATGACACAATAATCCCATTCTAGTACAAAAACAGATTAAGAATTGCTTTACTCAGGATATATGTACAGTCCAACCTGCCATAACCGCCACCTCCATATAAGGGTCACCTGCTTATAAAGGCCAGTAAAATTGTATCCCAATTGTTCTTTATTCATATTATTCCAACCTGTATATAAAGGCCGCCTGCCCATAGAGGCCACTTTTATTGGTTCCCCCGGGTGGCCTTTATAGACAGGTTTGACTGTATTTTGTTTTTTGTATTTCCAGATGGAAGAAAAGATGCCCCGGTATGTCATGGTAACACAACTCCAGACGGTTTGTTAGAGGTAAGTGACTTTGATATACAACCTGTCTAACCCAAATATGCTGGACTAGTGAGGTTTTGTTTGAATTAGACAGGATTTTAACTTACACAGGTTAAATTACTGCTCAAATAAGTTTACTTTAAACCGGTTTTGTGTTTTGATTTTCACAGTTCAGTTTAGACAAGTTAAGTGTTTCTTCACAGTTCAGTTTTGACAGGTTTCACTGTACTAAATACTAATTTAAACTTTTACTGTAAATGTGCAGCTTTATGTGGCATTTACCCATAGCTGTATCTGCCAATTAACAAACATATTTACAGCTATACATGGCAGGGCTATGTTTCAAAACTTTATACAGATATTAGATGGGTATAATTTTGCCTTAAGCTATTCTCTCTTTTGACTTTGGCCTATTTGGTCCTTTTTTGGCCCTCATTTGGACCTTCTCTGAGACAAGGGAGATAACAGTAATATAATGAAAACCCAGAAAGTACAATTTACATGTAAATACTACATACTAAATCAGAGCATAAAAAACTAACCACATTTTAGATTGTACACCTTCATTATGATGGCTACTGTCATACTATTTTGACCATACTTGTTTTTGTCACACAGGTTATAAAATTCATTCAGCTTGAGCTTTCTCTGTCTCTCTCAATTAGTGTGTGACACTGTGTGTGGGGGTTGGGGAAGAGGTTATGGTGACACAAGAGTTGACCATTTTATCAACAGGAAAATGACCATAAAAATTAGTTCTGTTGGGTAACGAGGCTTTATAATCGAACTATTAACACAACCAACAGAGTATTTGATTGCCAACCCACTACAAACGAACAGTGTAACAGACAGGTACTTGAACACCCAGACTGATCATAAAACTATAAAACTATATACTGTAACTGAGATAGCTATCGTCATCCTGCAGCCGTCATCCTGCAGCCGTCATTCTGTAGCCGAGAGTTATATTATAATGTGTAAGCTTACTGAAGTAATGTTTATTGTCTTTATTGCGTCTGAGATGAGAAAATTCAAGCATACTTGAACCAGTTTTATATCTGAAATATAAATAAAATTTATGAATAAAGCAAATAAAAGTTGTAATAAAACATGAATTAAAATAAGACTCTATGATACACATACTTTTATTTAGAGCTGTAACAATATACCGATATACCGGTAAAACCGGTTCAGAGGCCCCAACGTCGGTTATCGCGGTACGATTTTCAAATACCGGTTTTTTGCCGATACGGAAATTATACCCCTTTCTTTCCCTATTTGGATATTAGTTTAACCACAAAGTAATAATCACTCGAACGTTTTATCTCGTTGTTAAAAATTATGTTGATGGTCACGCTAGCGAAGCGCTTTAAAACAGTATGGTTAACACGTTTGTCCTGGAGTCGGACGACACGTTCGAAGTTGTCCCCAGGAAAAATGTTAAAAGCACAGTATGGACAACTTATGTTAAATTTTATTGTATACAAGTATTCATAATAAACACAAAGATGAACTCCAGGTGCTCCAAAAGATCGAGAATTTCCTGCTTCACATGTTCAACATCCAAGGCAATACGTATTCAATACGTATTGCAATACAGGTTTGACATTTCCCAATATATCGCAATACGGTTTTGCCCGTATCGTTACACCCCTACTTTTATTATTACTAAATCGTGATTTAGATCTGGTAAATGTTGATAAAATCAAAATCAATGATATTGTCGTACATTCTCAACAGCTGATGTCTGTATTTAACTCTCAAGTATGAAGTGCAGAAAGGTGGTTGATTGATTGACAGAATGGGGTTTTACATCCCAGTCAAGAAAATTTCACTTATATGGAGTCCTCACCAGCTGTAGGTGAAGTTGCAGAAATTTTTCCATTTCAGTAGGCTCAGAGCAATGCAAATTTAGGGTTGTTTTATGTGCCACACTTGCTGTGACAAGGGGCATCAGGTTTTTAAGGTCTCTTCTGAATGACACTATGACTTTCAATTCTAAATGCAGAGTGCTTGGTGATAGAACAGTCATTACTTATTTTCAAGTCTTGGTCAAACTCAGTCAGGGTTCAACCTATGACCTTCAACATACAAAGCAAGTACTCTACCAACTGAGTACAGTAAGATGGAGTGTAAAATCATACATGACAGTTAGGCTCTGAGTAGATTGGAGTAACGGTGTTTTACAATCCAGTCAAGATTCTTTCACTTATATGAAAGTGGTCAGTTCTGGGATGATGGATCTGAGTAGACTAATGGTGTTTTATCCTCCAGTCTAGATTCTAGGTGGCCAGTTCTGGGATGGTGGATCTGAGTAGACTAATGATGTTTTATCCTCCAGTCTAGATTGTAGGTGGCCAGTTCTTGGATGGTGGATCTGAGTAGACTAATGGTGTTTTATCCTCCAGTCAAGATTCGTTCACTTATATTGAGGTGGCCAGTTCTTGAATGGTGGATCTGAGTAGACTAATGTAGTTTTATCCTCCAGTCAAAATTCTTTACTTATACATGTTATATGAAAGTGGTCAGTTCTGGGATGGTGGGGGAAACTGGAGTACCCAGAGAAAACCTCACTTTTGGTAAGCATCCTAACAACTTTCAGTAGTATCTGACAGTGTGATTCTTACTGTAAAACACTTTATTTTCACGGCATGATATTTTCGCGATATTTGTATCAAAGTCATTTCGTGGCATGAAATTTTGGCGATATCCCATTGTGAGCCCAATCCCATCGTGAGCCCCTCATGTAAAAGTCCATTCATATTTATTCGATCAAATTTATTTTCGCGCATGTTATTTTCGCGATTAATTTTGAACTCGCAAATTACGCGAAAATAACATGCACACGGAAATTTCATGTTTTACAGTACTTAGAATATGAGAGGTGCTGTGATCAGTAAACTTGCTTTCATTGCAAATAGCTGAAACATTGCTGATGTGACATCAAACATCATTATTGACTAAATTATGGCAATATTATAAAATCCTGGCCCCGGTTTCACAATCATTTCTTAACTAAGATTTTCCTTAAGTTAAATCTGGCAAAATTGTAATAATTTTGTTAATTTTTAAGTAGATCAGTCAAGCTATAATTCAATTTTGTCAAAACATTTTAATTGTATTACCATAACATGTTGCCAAATTTTACCAGCTTAAATTTAAGGAAAATTTTAGCTAAGGAATGATTGTGAAACTGGGACCAGGTCCTATTTAAGTGTGAATAGCTGAAAAATGTTAAGAAATTGGTAATTTATTTTCTTAAATCATTGATAATCAGAGAGGTTTATGTATAAACAACCAAACATTGGCAGCATATATGTAAATATGATAGATAAATACCCATAAATTATAATAGTTAATGTTAGAAGATGATCAAGCTCTCTGACTTTGGATATCAGGTCATCCATCATAATTAGTAATATACATACAACTAGTACCCCCCTCTGGTAAAATGAGTTTTTTAACCTGATGGTTTGAGATCAGAATATATTATTTTTTGTCAATAGATATATATAAGATCATATTTAGGGAGTTGATAATAATGGGTTCTTTGTGAATTTGAAACTTAACACAAGTTTTAAGTTTGAAGAGGTATTAAATTATCTTTTAAAGCTTTTGTTCTGTTTTAAAAAGACCTGACAAGGGTTAAAAAAGATCCTACAAGTTTTCAATAAACAGCTCTGGACATTTAACTCATGTAAAAAGATCATGTTAAATGAGTTGGTTTTCTATATCTTTACGTTTCTCTTGTGTGAAATTGGTTTTGATAATAACTTATTTATGTCCTTAAAAATGGTAGAAAATCAAGTTTTTATAGATAAAATGCTTAAACTGGACAGTGGAAAGATCATTGACCCCCCTTCCTTACCTGTTGTACTTGGGTTGAAATATCAGGTTTTTCTTACTTCTGAAATGGTATTGATAAAAAAATAATGTTGATGTCCATAAAACATATTTATGTCCCTAAAATGGGTACAAATCATGTTTTTAAAGATAAAATAATTATATCAAACAATTAGTAGATCATTGACCCCATGTCCCAAATATACCCTTTAAACTAGAAAAGTTATGAAGTCAGGAGTTATGTTTTTATGGGTTTTTTTTTAGCTCACCTGAGCCAAAGGCTCAGATGAGCTATTGCAATCTATCACCGTCCGTCGTCCGTCGTCCGTCGTGCGTGTGTCGTCCGTCGTCCGTCGTCCGTCGTGTGTAAACTTTACATTTAAATCTTCTCCTCCAAAACTACTGGGCCATATTTGATGAAACTTAGTGATTATCATGCCTGGGTAGCAGCCTTTCAAAATTGTGTTCGGGGTTTGGCCACGCCCAACAAGATGGCCGCTGTTACTAAAAATAGCAAAAAGACAAAAAAATCTTCTTCTCTGAAACCAAAAGGTGCAGGCAAATTTTGATTGGATATTTGGATTCACCATACCTGGGAACATTAAAATTGTGTTTTTCATGAAAATTAGACGAAAAATAGGTTACGCGTTTTTTGCGTAAAATTACGTAATTTTAAAATGAGACATTTATTGTTATAACTTCATAACGGCTGAAGATAATTGTATGGAGTTTTCACTGTTGATCTTGTCTTGCAATTTTCTTCCAATTGATATCAAGGTCGAAGGTCAAGGTCATGTCCCAGTTTTTGACCTTTGATAAAAAAAGCTATTTTTTAACATTTCTCGTGAAAATGGCGTAGGATTTTCAGTTATTTGTAGGTATTAACATGACGATCATTTTGATACATAGATCAGGGTCATGGGTTCAAAGGTCAAGGTCACAGATGTCCAAGAATACCAAAATAGTTAATTATCTCAAAAACTATAAACTTTTTGTATAGGCATGTATATTGGAATATTGTAGGTATTGGCCTAACGATAATTTTGATATATAGATAAAGGTCATAGGTTAAAAGGTCAAGGTCATAGACGCGAACGAATACTTAAATGGTTAATTATCTCAAAAACTATAAACTTTTTGTATAGGCATGTATATTGAAATATTGTAGGTATTGGCCTTATGATCATTTTGATATATGAATGAAGGTCATAGGTTCAAAGGTCAAGGTCATAGAATTGAACGAATACTTAAATGGTTAATTATCTCAAAAACTATAAACTTTTTGTATAGGCATGTATATTGGAATATTGTAGGTATTGGTCTAACGATCATTTTGATATATGAATGAAGGTCATAGGTTCAAAGGTCAAGGTCATAGCTGCGAACGAATATTTAAATGGTTAATTATCTCAAAAACTATAAACTTTTTGTATAGGCATGTATATTAGAATATTGTAGGCATTTGCACAACAATCATTTTGATATATGAATGAAGGTCATAGGTTCAAAGGTCAAGGTCATAGAATTGAACGAATACTTAAATGGTTAATTATCTCAAAAACTATAAACTTTTTGTATAGGCATGTATATTGGAATATTGTAGGTATTGGTCTAACGATCATTTTGATATATGAATGAAGGTCATAGGTTCAAAGGTCAAGGTCATAGATGCAAACTAATACTTAAATGGTTAAGTATCTCAGAAACTATAAACATTTTGTATAGGCATGTATATTAGAATATTGTAGGTATTGGCCTATCGATCATTTTGATATATGAATGAAGGTCATAGGTTCAAAGGTCAAGGTCATAGATGCAAATGAATACTTAAAAGGTTTATTATCTTAAAAACTATAAACTTTTTGTATAGGCATGTATATTGGAATAAGGTATGTATTGGCCTAACGATCATTTTGATATATGAATGAAGGTCATAGGTTCAAAGGTCAAGGTCATAGACGCGAACGAATACTTAAATGGTTAATTATCTCAAAAACTATAAACTTTTTGTATAGGCATGTACATTGGAATATTGTAGGCATTTGCACAACAATCATTTTGATATATGAATGAAGGTCATAGGTTTAAAGGTCAAGGTCATAGATGCAAACGAATACTTAAATGGTTAATTATCTCAAAAACTATAAACTCTTTGTATAGGCATGTATATTGGAATACTGTAGGTATTGGCCTAATGCACATTTTAATATACAGATGTTTTAGCTGTTTATAAATAATATATTGTAGCTAGACTTTAAATATGTTATATATAGCATACTTATATAATAATTATTATAATTAATTTGCAAAAATACTTGCATATTATTGGCCCTTACTGCTGAAAATTTTGATATTCTCTTTTATTAATGTCATTGACCATTGAACCTCTGCATAAGATATGTACTCTTCTTCAGGTGAGCGTTAAGGCCCATGGGCCTCTTGTTTAATTGTGAAGTGCAGTATTGATATGAAACATTTTACTTTAAAGATAAAATAATTATACTGGACATTCGAGCCTTTCATGCTACTAATCAACCATTAATCCTCACCACACCTCATCTATCCTCTTCGTGCCAGCTGTCACATAAGGTCCAGATACATCATCTACATCTTTGTCTGTCCTTGGCTGGCATCTGTGCTGATGCCTAACTGCTCCAGCCAAGTTGTGATCTTTCTTGTTCAGTGGTTCTCCTCCATGTTGTTTTTGGTTAGCTGACATTCTTTCCTTCTGGGTACCAGATCAGTGCTGTTGTACATATTCTGGTGTACATTCTTAGTACATGACCTTCCTGTGTGCTATAATATCACTTATTTTTTATGTTTTCGTTTTTTGATGCAGATCTTAATTTTGTTATTTTCTCTGCAGGCATTTGTTCTGGAAGGTGTCAAGTTTCTTTTTGTCTTGTTCTGTTGTTTACTAGGTTTCGCTTCCATATGTATAATAATTAACATGACCAAGCTGTTGAATAGTTTTATCTTTGTTTGGATAGAAAATTTTGAAGAACACCATAATTTCTTTACCTTCTTGAATTGTTCATTCATCTTACCATACTTGAAAAAATAAAATATTAAAATATTGAATTAAAAAGGTTTTTTTATAAAAATTGATTTATCACCTTTGTCATATGTACAGGGCATTTTCTGAGATTTTGAAAAAAAGCAGTCAGGGCCATGTCTTTTGGAATTTAATACTTGGTATTAGCAAACAAATGTCTTTTCAAATTGGGATTTTGAAAATCAAAACTCAAGCAATTTCTTCTATGGAAATGCATACATGTATTCGAATTATACCAGAGTTAACTACAGTAGAACTTCGATAACTCGAACTTCGATATCTCGAATACCACGGATAACTCGAAGTAATAATTTTGTCCCGACCGGTTTTCTATATAAACTATATAAATACAACTTCGATAACTCAAACTCCTGTAACTCGAATACCCCCGATAACTCGAAGTAATGTTTAGGTGCAAAATTAAAAATTATAGGAAAAACAATCTTTTAAAACTCGAAATATTTTTAACAATGGTTGACCAATAGAACATTTCAGTGAGAACACGGTAATTAATCGACAGTTAGCTATAATACTTCTGTATACAGAATCCGTTTTATGATTGGAGAAATGGTACAGATCAAAGGTTTTGCTACTGTATTAATTAATATCAATTAAAGGATTAGTACTCTGTGTCGTTATAGGCGATGAAGTGTAACCATATACCCCCTCAGTAGAAGCCGAGTTTCCTGCCGCTGGCGACAACAACAATTTTTCAGGTGATTTAAGCTGGGTTTTAATGACTAACACTTAGTAGGCACACTAGTTTTATAATTTCTATAAAATGTGCGTCTTGTTTTGTATATTATAACATACAATGTACATGGATTTCTTTATCTGATTCAGTTCTTTGAATGCATTACGGTCATGTATTGGTAATACACATTTCGTGTATTTCATGTATGCATTTGTTGTCGCCATCAGTCCTTATAAAAACATAATTGATAATTTGATTTTAATTCATTTATTATTTTATGTAATACCGGTACATATTACACCAGTGTATCAGTAAACAGTTTTACACCATCCGATATTTCTCCCAAAGAAATGAAAGTTACATTGTGACATCATTCTTCAACTTCGAAAACTCGAACACCCCGATAACTCGAAGTCATCATCGAAGTCCCGTGCACTTCGAGTTATCGAAGTTCTACTGTATTAAAGATGAAGCAGATATATTGTGTCAAGTTTGACCTGGTCGTTTGACCTTTAATTTAAATATTAGATTGAGCTAATAGTGTGATTTAGGTAAGACATCGTGTTTCATTACCATAATTGATAAGAACTTGATACCCAGTATTACTATCATCTATTCTTATATGATCAACATGTAGCTCCTAAGTTACACAATCGATAAGCTTTGTTTGAATATTCATTTTATAGGTCAAATGGCCAGGTCAAAACATGACACACTATACCATGTATACATGTTTTAAAACGTATTGCTTTGGGTGATATATGTCGTAAAAAATACCGGTAAGGCGATGATAATTTGGAAAAATAACTCAAAAATAAGGAAATGATTATTAATGTTTTTACAACTGCAGGGAATGGGGCCTCTAAAATCTTCCCTAAATGAACCAGTCTTAACTTAGTACACAAGTACTTAACATGGACCCTTGAGCATAAACAAACTGTTTGTTCATTAATAGCATAAACTGCCACGAGTCATTTTTGTACATATATCAGAGAATATCTGTGATAAATTTTTAATTACGTCTTCCTGCCAATAAGCCAGATCTATTTTTGATTTTCGAAGTTTATGTCATTTTAAGATTATTGTCCAATACTTCCCATACAATATTGTATGGTGCTGTTGAATTGAGGCAGAATTCTGCTAGTTGTCAATAAATTAAAAGCTTGTGATTTCGGACACCTCTCTCTCTCTCTTTCTTTCTCTCTCTCCAACACTACTCCCTCTCTGTCTTACAGACTTATGTGGTCGAGTGGTCCAAAGCACAAGCTTATAAATCACAATGCTTCTCGTTCCCGAGATATTAATCCCACCGAGGACAGATCCTAGTTGGAGAAAGTTTGACCATTTGCTTGATGAAGATTGGTGGTTTTCTGTGGGCACTTCAGTTTCCTCCACCATCTATGAACTGATCATCCTGACATTTGTGAAGGAATCTTGAGTTAGGCCTAAAACACTATTATCCCACTTTCTGTCAAACACTATACTCTCTCTCTCTCCTCTCTCTCTCTCTCTCTCTCTCTCTCTTTTAAAGTTACCAGTATTTTTGGCAGTGATATGTCTCAAGGAACAATAAATAACTTAACACCAGTACAAATCCGTTCATACTCATGGCATGACAAAATGTTGATTTAGATTAATTAGAAAAATACTTCATTGAATCATTTTATTTCCAAGACTGTACCAGTGTCAAATTATATATTGTACTAAATAACTCTATTAATATCAAAAAGTACCAAAAACGTGATCTGATAAATTTTGCAACAAGTCAAAAACATCAAAATGAAAGAAAAAAAATGAAAAATAGAACAAAAAAAACAACAATAAAAACAAAAAAAAAGAAAGAAAAAAAAGTACCAAGATGTGCATGTGTTGTTTATTAGTTACCATTCGTATGTACGTACTGGGTTACTCGCTGTAATGTTTTTAACTTCGTGAACCCAGCACACACTCTGATTGACAGAAACCAGGAACAAAATAATCATGCATTATCACAACTTCAGTAACAAACCTACTGCCATGTCTTAATTTGTTAACCACAATACAAGAGGCATTAGTCATTTCTGATGATACAGTCAGCAGGCTGGCTAGTCAGTTTGTTTTTTTTTGTATTTCTCAGCCAATTTGAATTACCAATCTTCATGAATATTTATTTACACTGTCTTATATTAGTACATTTATATCGATTTGATAACCACATGTTTACTAAATCAAAAAGTTCAAATGGTTTCACGGAAGAAAATTACCTCATCTACATTCTAATATGCCAAGATACAGATCATGGTGAATATTTTTTTTGATGTTCGACAAATGTATTTGAAGTCCTTTTTGTGTTTTCCCTGTTGATAAATTGATTTGTTCCTGAATTTATTCCTTGATGAAACTATCAGTGTTAGAATCAAAGTCATTTGTTTGACATGTTCAGGAAAAGAGTGAAAAACTGTAGGAAACCATTTTCTCATATGTTGAACAAACAATTGGGTTTTCTGTCCTGTAACCCTGTGATCAACATCCCTTAATGTTTGTGTGGGGCATTTTGGAAAAGTTTATGTCACAAATTCCTAAATTAAGAGTTTTAAGGGAAAAAAATGAACTTATAGGATTACATATTTAAAGAAAATAACTGATTTGCACAAACGTTAGGAAGTATCATTAGGTACATTTGTGAACCCCGTTAAAGTTTTAAAATTAAAATTAAAATCTAACAGTGAAAATTTCCATAGATATATATTAAGGAAAATTTTTGAAAAATAAAATAATTTAAAATATAGAAAGTACATATATAAGGAAAACATCAAGTATAAAAATAATAAACATGGGGGATGTTTTATTTATCTTTTGAGGGCAAGTCTTATCATTATACAGTTTATATATATCATAATTTACCAAACAAACCACTGGATAATTTTATTGATAATAATTTTTTTCTTAAAAAATTACTTCCTTAATTTGATATAATCACATATTTATAAAAATGATTACCATACACCAATAAAAATTTACAAAATAAATCTATTAATCAATATATTTATCAATATTTACATATTTTATTTTATCTCAAAAACAAAGTCACTGGTTTTATACAAAGCCAATTTCTCCAAATTTCAAAGCCAATTTCTCCAAATTTTAAAGTCAAATTCTCCAAATTTCAAAGTCAAATTCTCCTATTGAATCACCCTGGATATATAGTCTATTGATCATATTCATGTACAGTAATTTATTTATTATTCATTCAAAGACAAGGTTTATATATATTCACCAATCTGAACACAGCCAGTTGTTGTTCAAATTCTCCAATTGAATCACCTTGGATATAATGTCTATTGGCCATGTTCGTGTACAGTAATTTAATTATTATTCATTCAAAGACAAGGTTTATATATATTCACCAATCTGAACACAACCAGTTGTTGTTCAAATTCTCCTATTGAATCACCCTTGATATTTTTCTATTGATGTTCATGTATTTTATTTATTATTCATTCAGAGTTGAGGTCTATATATGCACCAATCAGAGCACAGCCAGTATTTATCATTGATATATTTTATTGTTTTGATGAAAACCCTAGTTGATTAGCTTCTTAAGTGTGATATAGCGTGACCTATCGGAACTTGGTTAATCCACGAGCTGTATTGATTCCGAGCTGCACTGATTCCGCTGACTTATTTAGGGTAATCCTGGTTTTATATCAATGATAAATGATATTTTTTTTTTTATCTTCCATGGTAAATGAGTGGGTTGATTTTGTTTTCATCATCATGAACTAATATAAAATAAACTAACTGGGAAATTAAAATATTAGAAACTTAAAGCTTGCTGGAGGCATAAAACTTAACTTTGTGTATAAAATTACCATTTTATGTATAAAAACCCCACTTAAATCATTCTCAATACTAATTTACATAATTTAGACATAGAAATGTCTATTTTGCTATTTTGTAATTTATAGAAGAATTACGTAACATAATAAGGAACCGATTTTGTAAAGAAAAAAAATTTTGTAGTATTACACTAAAAATAAAATCAGAATTACCATAAATATGGATTATCTCCCTTTGCAGTAACAACACAACATGGCTGTTATTTTGCATTACATTTTGAACACACACTGTTTTAGACAGAATGTCACTAAAACAGGTGGTTGCTTAAGCAGTTCAGACTGTAGTGTAAGATTGTGTACATTTATAGGCAGTTCAGACTGTAGTGTAAGATTGTGTACATTTATAGTCACTAAAACAGGTGGTTACTTAGGCAGTTCAGACTGTAGTGTAAGATTGTGTACATTTATAGTCACTAAAACAGGTAGTTGCTTAGGCAGTTCAGTCTGTAGTGTAAGATTGTGTACATTTATAGTCACTAAAACAGGTGGTTACTTAGGCAGTTCAGACTGTAGTGTAAGATTGTGTACATTTATAGTCACTAAAACAGGTGGTTACTTAGGCAGTTCAGACTGTAGTGTAAGATTGTGTACATTTATAGTCACTAAAACAGGTGGTTGCTTAGGCAGTTCAGACTGTAGTGTAAGATTGTGTACATTTATAGTCACTAAAACAGGTAGTTGCTTAGGCAGTTCAGACTGTAGTGTAAGATTGTGTACATTTATAGTCACTAAAACAGGTAGTTGCTTAGGCAGTTCAGACTGTAGTGTAAGATTGTGTACATTTATAGTCACTAAAACAGGTGGTTACTTAGGCAGTTCAGACTGTAGTGTAAGATTGTGTACATTTATAGTCACTAAAACAGGTAGTTGCTTAGGCAGTTCAGACTGTAGTGTAAGATTGTGTACATTTATAGTCACTAAAACAGGTGGTTACTTAGGCAGTTCAGACTGTAGTGTAAGATTGTGTACATTTATAGTCACTAAAACAGGTGGTTGCTTAGGCAGTTCAGACTGTAGTGTAAGATTGGGTACATTTATAGTCACTAAAACAGGTGGTTGCTTAGGCAGTTCAGTCTGTAGTGTAAGATTGTGTACATTTATAGTCACTAAAACAGGTGGTTGCTTAGGCAGTTCAGACTGTAGTGTAAGATTGGGTACATTTATAGTCACTAAAACAGGTGGTTGCTTAGGCAGTTCAGTCTGTAGTGTAAGATTGTGTACATTTATAGTCACTAAAACAGGTGGTTGCTTAGGCAGTTCAGTCTGTAGTGTAAGATTGGGTACATTTATAGTCACTAAAACAGGTAGTTGCTTAGGCAGTTCAGACTGTAGTGTAAGATTGGGTACATTTATAGTCACTAAAACAGGTAGTTGCTTAGGCAGTTCAGTCTGTAGTGTAAGATTGTGTACATTTATAGTCACTAAAACAGGTAGTTGCTTAGGCAGTTCAGACTGTAGTGTAAGATTGGGTACATTTATAGTCACTAAAACAGGTGGTTGCTTAGGCAGTTCAGTCTGTAGTGTAAGATTGTGTACATTTATAGTCACTAAAACAGGTGGTTGCTTAAGCAGTTCAGACTGTAGTGTAAGATTGGGTACATTTATAGTCACTAAAACAGGTGGTTGCTTAGGCAGTTCAGTCTGTAGTGTAAGATTGGGTACATTTATAGTCACTAAAACAGGTGGTTGCTTAGGCAGTTCAGTCTGTAGTGTAAGATTGTGTACATTTATAGTCACTAAAACAGGTGGTTGCTTAGGCAGTTCAGTCTGTAGTGTAAGATTGTGTACATTTATAGTCACTAAAACAGGTGGTTGCTTAGGCAGTTCAGACTGTAGTGTAAGATTGTGTACATACGAGTATAGTCAGTTTTTTTTTTTGTTTTTTTGTTGCTGAAGGTAGTTGTTTATCCAGACACTCCAACTTTCTCCACCATCAGATATGATCACCTCATTTCTAATATACTGGTACAACTAGTACTTAGAGAGAGCCATTGTTAAAACATCCCACCATTTTGTTTTTGTTAATACTTTTAAGACAACACTATAGTTGAAATACTGTAGACTGGAACATAAAAACCATAAATTCAACTCTACTTCCATCAGATATGATAAAATTAAATTTAATTGGATACCCAAAAAAATTAATGAATTAGTTGAAATAATGTAGACTGGGACATAAAAAAACCATAACTTCAACTCTATTTCCATCAGATGTGATAAAATATTATTGGGTACCCAAAACAATTAATGAATTACAAGGACCAAATACAATGTAGTCATTTATGTTGAAAATTTAGATTAGAAAAATATCAAACCATTCCTTTTCCTTTCTAAAACTTCTAAATTAAAAATTATAGGTATGGGCAAGTACATTTGATTCAGTCCAGGTTTGGTGAGGGTTTCTAGTTTCAGTCCGGGCATCCACACTTCTTTTTGTTTTTTCCAAATTCACGATGAAGTGTCCGTAATCAGTCCGTTTTTGGTCTGGGAAAGATCTGGGTTTCGGGTCTGGGCAAGTCCGTTTTATTTTGTCCGGGTTTGGTCTGGGAGTCCGGTTTCAGTCTGGTTCACTGTCCGGGCTTTTGTCCCAATTCACGATGAGGTGTCCGTAAATGGTCCGTAATCAGTCCTTTTATCGTCCGGGTTTCAATGATATTGATAAACAATAAGTTAACACGGAATGAAAACAGAACAAAACACGGACTTAATCCAGACCATTCCCAGACTTAAAAAAATGGACTATTTATGGAATAATATACGGACCAATTACGGACACCTAATTTCCTAGGGGTAGGCATCACTTATTGGTTTATACAAGTCACATACAAATTGAGATATTCAGATACGGGGAAAAAAATTAAAAATATACCAGGTAGCTCTAGTCTTTATTACTTAATTGATATTTAAATGACATTGGTTTATATACAATATATATAGGGATTAAATAGAGACAGCGTATTTGATATTTCATTGAATTATATCATATGGTATGCAATGAATATTTAATGTTTGATCTACACCTTGTTTCTAGTGTGGGAGAAAATTCAGGAAAACCCAAAGAAAAACCAGAAACACCTTAATTCAAATTTTGACAAACATTTAAAATTCTAGGAATTTAACCTTGGCCGACTGTCAAATTAATTATATGCAGGAACTGAATGCAGTTTTTACATGCAATTTGAAAAATTAATTACCGGTATTCATTTATATAAAGAAAAGCATATTTTATGGTAATATGAAAAAACAAATTGAAGTCATTAAAAGCAGTTAATTATGCATGATTTTGAAAAAATATTTCATTTATTTCATTGAATAAATATTTCATTCATTTATCTAAAAATGCATAATTTTATGTTAATTGTGTAAAATATGCAGAAAACTGAAATCATTAAGAGCAGTTGTGCATTTTGATTGATTATAACATATTTAATTCTCTTTAGACACATAACACATGTTAAAATTTAAAATTGACATATATTACAAGCTTCAAGGTTATAAACAAGACGATTATAGCTTCCAACAGCTGTATCAACAACAAAAAAAATTAGTAAAAAATGGCATTATACAATTTTATTGATTTTCATGTTAAAATAGGCAAATTATGTTAAAATTAACTCTTTAACTGTGGAGGTACATTAAGTCAAGATGTGACATTGTGGTGGGTACACTGCGGCAATTCATAACCCAACCCCACTTGTCACAACTCTGTAGCCGTGATTCTGTGTTGTTATCTGATTATGTCTGTATTTCACTGTTAGCAAGTCACCATGAACCACTTAATAAGAAAAAGGATTTCTTGGAAATAAAATTGTCTGTTAAGTTTCAGCAGTGTTCAATAGTCATTTTAATAGTAAAAATCACCTGCAAAATTTGTGATCATCAAATAATTATCTTATTTCATCTATTCATAAACATATGTTAATTTACTCAGTGGCAGACCTAGAAGGGGTGGGGTTTACGGGATTTCACACTGATTATGTCTGTATTTCACTGTTAGCAAGTCACCATGAACCACTTAATAAGAAAAAGGATTTCTTGGAAATAAAATTGTCTGTTAAGTTTCAGCAGTGTTCAATAGTCATTTTAATAGTAAAAATCACCTGCAAAATTTGTGATCATCAAATAATTATCTTATTTCATCTATTCATATTTTTTTAATTTACTCAGTGGCAGACCTAGAAGGGGTGGGGTTTACGGGATTTCACGCTAGCCAACCCCTCCCCTTTATTGGCCGGTTTATAGTATGGTAAATGTCGGGCGGGTGCGCGGTTGGGCGGGCAGGGAAAATAAGGGTACCAACTTTGTGAACTCAACTGCATCTACAGTTTTCAACCAAAAACCTTGAAACTTCACAGAATGTTTCTATATATATTGAAGAAGTGCACCTGACTTTATGGAAATATATCAAGATTTTTTTTCACATTTTTCCAGATTTTGAAACTCAGTCACTTTTTAGCAAGTTTTTGAACGGCGGTACCTACTTTGTAAACTCAATTCCTCCTACAGTTTTCAACCAAAAACTTGAAACTTCACAGAATATTTCTATATATATTGAAGACGTGCACCTGACTTTATGAAAATATTTCAAGATTTTTTTTCCCATTTTCCAGATTTTGAAACTTAGTCACTTTTTAGCAAGTTTTTGAAAGGGGCGGCGTTCCTACTTTGTGAACTCAACTCCTCCTACAGTTTTCAATCAAAAACATTTAAACTTCACAGACTGTTTTTATAAATATTGAAGATGTGCACCTGACTTTTTGGAAATATTTCAGGATTTTTCCCCAATTTTTCCAGACTTTGAAACTTAGTTACTTTGTACTGTATATATCAAAAGATTATCAAAGATGTGCACCTGACTTAATGGCAACCCGGCCCATTGAGTCTTTGACCCATTTTTTCCAACTATAATAATGTATGTGTCACTTGTTCAGATTGCAGGAAATTGCAAGATTTTATACTACATACAAATCATTTTCTGGGGGAGCATGCCCTCAGATTCCATACCTTGATGCCCCTTTATCATCAAAAAAAACACCCCCCTTCTAAAATTCCTGGGTCCACCAATCTTAATTATACAAATTGCTGACTTTTAATGTTTGAGAACATTTTACCAGTAGCCTGAGTTTCAAATTTTTACATTTGATCATGATATGGTCCCCTACACATAAAAATGCAGTTTTTAAATTTTGCTGACTCAGCGGATTTTAAGATCTCTCACTACCCGGATGGAATGTCACCTTATTTAAATACATACTTGTACACATGGTATATTTAGACATGAGTAATTTATAACTGTGTGTGGACTTTATACTTCAAAGTGTACTTTAAGATATTAAACCAGGCTTACATAGACATGATGCAATATTTAGTGCACTGCATTTTTTGTAATTGTGTGGTATGATAATAAAGTCATAAGTAGTGTTTGTGGAGAGAGAGAGAGTGCCAATATTGCAGAAATGAGAGATGTAGAGAGTGAGTGTGAAAGAAATAGTACAAGTATATATATATATTGCAGAAATTATGGAGAGAGAAAGAATACCAGTACTGCAGAAATTATAAAAGGAGTGAGAGAGAAAAAGAAATTTACAGTATTTATTGCAGAAATTATGGAAGAGAGTGCAGTATTACAGAAATTATAAAAGGAGAGAGAGAGAGAGAGAGAGAGAGAGAGAGAGAGAGAGAGTATCACTATGTTGCAGAAATTATGAAAAGTGAGATTATGGAGTACCAATATTGCAGAAATCATGGAAAATATCAGTATTGCAGAAATTATGCTATATACCAGTAATTATGATTTATATAAAAGTCAGTGTGTGTGTGTGTGTGTGTGTGTGTGTGGTGAACATGTGTACTGGATATAAGATTCATGACACACTTGTTTTGTAACACCTTCTGGAGCTGGAAATTATCTTAATTTTTAGTTGCCTTACGGTTGCTTCCTGAGATTAACACCTGTCATCATTTCTTATTTTTAAGATCCAGGTGGTAAGAATCCCCTGTGTTTTCATTTACATTGTTTTCATTATATAACTGAGAAATGACAGAACTGTTAATTGTTTCTAACTGACAAAACGTGTTACCTTCGAAGGGGGGGGGGGGGGGTTGGATGGTTATAGAAACAACATTTCTGTCCCTTTATCTATAGATGGCTTGGTTTCCGGACTTTGCTTAATTTGCTTTTATACAGGGGTAATTGACGTATGTTGCATAAAAAAAAAAAAAAAAAAAAGAAGTAGAAGAAAAAAAGGAAAAGAACAGAAAAAAGTTTTTCCTTAGAAACTCATGGCTATTGATGGCATGAACTCGTTGTGCATGCAACAAAATTTGGTTACAGCAATGTACCGATACAGATACAGAACTGGTTTATTATTAGAGTCTGGGATGTCTTAAACCGGGGTTTCATGATAATGCTTTGAAAATTAGGTGACATGTTATTCACTGTTTTTAAGGATTCAAATAAGATGGTAGGTTCTGTAATGGGATGACCAAGAGAAAACCATGACCTTTTACATACAAACTGACATACTTTCTTACACGTAAGATCTGCCAGAGTTGGATTCGAACTAGGTAGTGAGAGATACCGTGCCGTGCCTACGTGATCCTTAAGCATGTGTTTTAGACCTTATATGCCACTGAAGCCCCTGTAAAATAAGACTTATGTCTATAAATTATTTTGTTTTGATTTTACCGGGTTAGTACAAAATTAAAAGTATTGATCATACAGTCTGTATGATAAATATATAAATACACAAATGTTGGTTATTTGTCATTTTATTTTCATGATCAATTTTATCCTTTCAAAACACTTGAAATGAAATAAAATATGTCTGAAAAGATATGTTCAGTCCTCTGTCTTCTGTATCGATTGTGTCATTGGATGATAATGTTTGACATTGATTAGATTTATGAATGAAATAAACCTCACGGGAATCCATTTCATTGATGAAGTTTTATGAATGAAATGAACTCAAGGAATCAATTTCAGTTTCCTGCTGTATAGACTGGCAAAAAAATGTTTATTGTCATGAGTCGAAATTGACTACAGGTATATAAGATAGAGAACTGAAGTTGATTTTTTGGGGGAAAACGTGATTATTAAATTGAGAAATGTCATAATATTCTTTCTGTCGGCCTAGATATTTGTCTAGGTAAACAACAGGATAACATCAGTAGCCTCTTTCTATCCACATCTTTTAGTGAATGTATTACAAATAAAATCAATACTGTCTATTTTTAAAACTATCTGTCTCTTAAACCTTATTTCCTATTGTCTGTGTGCTACAGATTATATATAACAGAATCTTAACCTCCATACTGACTCGGAAAAACAGTCAAACCTGCCTCGATATAAACCTTGGTAAAAAGCACACCTCCTTATAACGTTTTGACAATTAAGACTTGGCATAAACTCCAACCGCTTATAAAGTTGTGACGAGAATCTGTATAAATTTTGTGTGCTTATAGAGTCATGGGAAGACTCTGTATATGGTCCACCTGCTTACAAAGTTGTTTTTCAGACTCAATTTAATCCATTGAGTTTTGAAACTATTTTGAAACTATATAATGGTGACTTGAAGAAGTAAAACCGTAAATACATCTTGCCATGAACAGAAAGGCAAAAACATTTTAAATTTCATTAATAACATTAAGTTCTAAGATGAATAAAGATCAAGGGATTGGGATACAATTTTATGCACCTTTAATAGCAGGTGGTCCTTATATAGAGGTGGTCTTTAAGGCAGGTTTGATTCTACAAACAAAACCTTGTAAAAAGAAACCTGAAAACAGCTGCTGAGATGCCTTTTATTTAAAACAATGAATTACTAGTACAAATAGATTATGATAGTCTAGAGAATTTATTTTTTGAGACAGCTGTTTCAATCATAATTGATAAGATGTTACTTAACACTATGTGTCTGATAGAAATTTTAATTATTTGAGATGTTTCTGGTCCGTTGGATGAAATTATCATCAAAAGTTGCAGTTGAACCGTGATGCTGCAAAATCAATATATGTTTGTTAAATAAATCCATTGTTTCCTGGAGCAATGACTGTACATGACATATGATTTTTGTAACTCGGTGTGGCTCACTGATTTTATTGATAATTTACATAACATTTCCTCCTGGTGTCTTTCATAGCTCACCTGAGATATTTGCCCAAATTACCTTTTTCCATGGTTACCTGAATGTTGTCTATCATATGGTACATAAGATACTTTTCACCATCTTCAAAATAATTTCGGTTTCATAATTTTGCTCCAAGCACTACTGATGAGGAATTGTATTCCGAAACGGCCGTCTAGTGCTGTAAAATTAAAACTGGTATAATATGTAATATGTCCTCTGGGGTGTATAAATTTACTATGGGATTCGCCAGTGTACCATGTGATACCCCATAACAAGTCTGCAGAATGATTATTTTCATTGGAGAAGAAATGGCTTCAGTTCACGCTTTCCAGTAAAATGATGTTACTATGGGAAATTTTGATGTAAACTTTTTCCAAAACATTCAGTACTAATGTTAATGCGTTACGCTGGCAAACTCCATTTAATTTGTCTTAGACCTCAGATAAAACACTCCTGTCCAACTCGGTGACAACCACTCGTCCTGTCCAACCCAGTGACAACCACTCATCTTGTCCAACCCAGTGACAACCACTCATCCTGTCCAACCCAGTGACAAACACTCATCCTGTCCAATCCAGTGACAAACACTCACCCTGTCCAGCCCAGTGACAACCACTCATCCTGTCCAACCCAGTGACAACCACTCTTCCCGTCCAACCCAGTGACAACCACTCACCCTGTCCAGCCCAGTGACAACCACTCGTCCTGTTCAACCCAGTGACAACCACTCGTCCTGTCTAACCCAGTGACAAACACTCACCCTGTCCAATCCAATGACAAACATTCATCCTGTCCAGCCCAGTGACAACCACTTGTCATGTCCAACCCAGTAACAAACACTCGTCCTGTCCAACCCAATGACAACCACTCATCCTGTCCAACCCAATGACAAACACTTGTCCTGTCCAACCCAGTGACAACCACTTGTCCTGTTCAGTCCAGTGAAAAGTTAATTTATATGTATTCACTGCTTCTTCAAAAGTCTGTAAATGTTTTCTTAAAAAAAATTACCTTGATCTTCATTCACATATCTGCCCTTACACATAAGAAAATATTATAGGTACAATTGTATGTTGATTTAAGGTCACAGTATCACATGTATGGATATACAATTTCCCTTAGAAGTTTCCTAGTTCACACCACTGCGGTAGCTCAGCTGGTAGACTGCTCACTCTGTAAGTGGGAGGTCGTGGGTTCAAACCCCAATTGGGTCTGTACCCAAGACTTGAAAGTGGGTAGTGACTGTTCTTTCGCCAAGCACTCTGCATTAAGGAATGAAAGTCACGGTTCTTTTGGATTGGAACTTAAAATAAATGAGGTCCCGTACGTGTCATGGTAGCCTTGGCATGATAAAGAACTCTGCTGTATAATGCCATCAGTGCAATGCACAGACAAAATTTCTGCACCTTCGCCTATAGCTTGCGACGTCTCGATATAAGTGAAATATTCTTGACGGGGACATTAAACACCATTACTCAACTCAACTCCATGCTAGTACAAATCTTTTGGATGACCTCCTTTTTCTTATTGCAAAGAGAAGTCTTGCGATAGAAACAAGAGTATGCCAGTCGAGATTGCAAAGCAAAGCAAGTGCATTGTAGGCTAGAGAAAACATGGAGATCAGAAGACAACTTAGCATATCACTGTTGAAAGTAAAACATTAGATGTACAGCCATTTCAGTAAATTTTGAAATAGAAGAAAAATTTCTTGAAGTAAGCATCAAGTATGGAGTAATATGTATTGTAAAAAATCAGAAAATGTAAACTTGGTGGAAGTAGGTGACAAACTTAATCCAAATCCAAACAAGTAGCAGACAAGTTTTGTCTCCTTGCTGGCTTTATTGAAACCACTGGATGTTGGCTGAAAATTATAGAAAGAGGAGAAAACAGCTGCCACAGGCAATAGAAAACAATCAAGGTGTTCTGTGGTGGTCCCTTGTGATAATAATCTACCCCAAAAAATGATGGGTAGTGTCTTGCTTTTGACCTCTACTGAGAATTCTTCCCACTTAAAGCGAAAAGAAATAACTTCAGGAAAAATGGCACAGTTGTACTTAACTTGAAATCAGAATGCATGACATAAAACTGTGTCATATATATTATTGTTGAAGGTTAATAGAATAATTATGAATATCAATGACTGACATATTTTACCCAAAAAACCATTCCTTTTGTTATCGTGACAATTAATCGAAAATTCATTAATTTTTAAAAAATAAAAAATTTAAAAAAAATACTTCTACTGTGCATCAGAGCAGAATATATTGTGTTGTATCATTCATAATAAATTATTAATATTTTTGTACAATTTACTAAAAAGGACTTGAATTTGTAATCTGATTCTAGATATTTTAATCGTTATTTGATGGTAAATTAATTGAAAAAAATATTCGGGTGCAGCCAGCCAAACAAATTTATACGTTTTAGCATGAAAGCTTCCCCTTATCACATTATCATTTGATGAAGGTAATTTGTTATGAAATAATAGGACAAAACATTATTACGCAATTATCTGGATTAATATTTTAATATCACCCACCACTAAAAATATAAATATTAAAATATGTCTGTTTGATGTTGATTCTGATCTACTGGTATATATTTATAAAAATATAATTAAATACTAAAACATGAAATGTGTCACAGTATACATGTAGTACATGTATCATGATGATTTTAGGATAATATAATGGCTTGAGTTCATTGACATCTCTATGAAACAGAAATAAAAAATAGAAGTATATAAAATTTTATTTTAATTAGAATATTTAAAATTTTAATTTCAATAATTTGTTCAAATTAACATCTCAACCACTATTTGAACAACAGTTCCTCAATTTAGCATGATTTAATGGGATTTATGAATTACGAGTTGAGTGAGAGAGATATTCAATTCTTAAAGAAATTTTCTTCAGTTAAAATTTATTTTAAAATGTTTTAAAATAGGTTTCTTCTTTATGTACATGATGTTTTGCATATATAATTAACATTTCAAAAGATATTTTTTCTATGTGTGGGAGAAAAAGTCAATTGAGACAGAACTGTCTATAGTCAAGGTTTATTGAAAATTAAATTTGTCCTTATAATAAATTTATTTTTAAAAAAAAACTTATATGCACAAGTATTACTGATATTTTTGTGGTTGATAGATTGAACCCCACTTATCTCTACTTACTATTTATTTAAGTGCATTTGATAAATTGTGACGTCAGAGAATTTTTTTTTTTTTTTTGTAAAAAGGCATTTTCCTTGAGTTTGATACACAAATGCAAATTCTATTGAGGTCTGTGGACTGATAAGTCAGTAAAATTATTAATGTACCGGTAAATTAAGTTGTATCTATTTTAATTAAAACATTTTAAAGTTAAATAAAATTAATTTATTAATATCATTTTTCCCACAGGGATTGAGATTACCAGGGGCCCAGTAGCTCATGGCCCCCAAACTTTTTCGGATTTTTGCAACTTCTCTTCAAAAGTGAGCTGGGTCCCTAACTCAAAATAGTTAAGCTTCATCCCTGTCCCCATAGTTTCAAATGTCATCATCCGACATACAGATTTTGAATTTAGATCTATTTTAAAACATGGTGAAATCAGTTAATATATTTTTGTATGAGGGGATTTCCATGTAAAATATATTTTGTTGGACATGACTTGCTATAATGGGTATAATTTATGTATTAAGTAGGTGTTTATATGTGTTTATAGTCATGTGCTGTTTGTTTGTCTTGGGTACCTGATACATAATATTTAATAAACAAGTAAATAAATACAAAATTTACTGTTTTACACTTAAAGACCCCTATAATTCAACAGCTGTATGTGTTTAATGTTTTATTGTTGATTTTAAAATAAAAATATCAATGTAATCGTATTACATTTAATCAAGTATATTTGTATCTAATTGCACTGTAAGGCCAATGGTAAATAAATATTGTTGTCTAGAGTACAGTAAGGCCAATGGTAAATAAATATTGTACAGTAATGCCAATGGTAAATAAATATTGTTGTCTAGAGTACAGTAAGGCCAATGGTAAATAGATATTGTTGTTTAGAGTACTGTAAGGCCAATGGTATCTAAATATTGTTGTCTAGAATACAGTAAGGCCAATGGTAAATAAATATTGTTGTTTAGAGTACAGCAAGGCCAATGGTAAATAAATATTGTTGTTTAGAGTACAGTAAGGCCAATGGTAAATAAATATTGTTGTTTAGAGTACTGTAAGGCCAAATGTAAATAGATATTGTTGTTTAGAGTACAGTAAGGCCAATGGTAAATAAATATTGTTGTTTAGAGTACAGTAAGGCCAATGGTAAATAAATATTGTTGTCTAGAGTACAGTAAGGCCAATGGTAAATAAATATTGTTGTCTAGAGTACATTCTACTTATGGCTATCTTGTGTACCTATGGGATCTATGTGGCATTAGAAGCCTATTTATAGACCTACCTGTATATAAAGATGTTCAAAAGGCTTACATTAGAAATCAAAAGTCCACAAGCCCACAAATTAAAAGTCGGTAGGTCTTATTTGTATCTGATTGAATCAAGAATCAAGAATACATAGCACTTAATTATTGATATACATGTAAAGGTAAGAAAAGAAAGCAAAAGTCCAGGTAGTCCTCTCTCACAGAACTAATTAACCCACATTTTTGTGGTTTTGTAATGGTTTCTTGAGACAGTATAATGTACTGTATTATCAAATTGTGCTCTCTCTCTCTCTCTCTCTCTCTCTCTCTCTCTCTCTCTCTCTCTCTCTGAGATTTTCCCCTCTCTTATCAGTAGTATATTTAAAATGCACCAATTTTCATTGTAGAAGGAGGGCATGGGGCCCTTGATTCCTTATTTTGCCCAAATGGCCCATTACTAATGCCTTTCAGTGGGCCATATTTAATGTTACATGAATTCAAAAATATTGATGTTACAGTGTATTAGAAGATGTTTTTCTCTTGTAAAATGGACCTATCTAAAAATCATAGTGAACACTGTATACCAACCATCACCTAAACAGAAAGTTCCAGGTTTAAATATTAATGTCTATCAAGACCCCTTGTCTATAAACCCCATTGTATCAGTTAGATTTGATATATGGCTGGTTGAATCCATTTCTGGACCCATGGGTCTGCAGTAACTTTTAAAATCAACAAAAACAAAAATACTGCAGATCTACTTACCACTAAAATATTTACTTTTGACAGAGAAGTCCTAAAAATAACTTAATAAAGTGAAGTGGAAAGTAATATTTGAAAAATTCAATTGTGTTTATTGAGATCGTTTTAAGAAACTCTTAACAGTCTGATAAACCGTAATTATAACTTATAAACAACAAATAAAACTATTTGTGTGGCCTGATATAAATAGGCACCAAAATATCCTTGGTTATTATGTATACTAAGATAAGAGATTTACTTGACTACCCAGAGGTTTTCTTTGTCTTACACAGACCTAAAATCAGCAAGCATGAAAGCCAAGGTTTTTAAGTTTCCTGTCTCTGACCACAACTATGCTTTAAATGTGCCTCATATCAATAATAATTGTCAGTTTGTTCAAAACAACTTTAGGGTGACCGAGTTCTCTCTCACTGCTCACAGGGGTGGCTGATGGGGGGTATATATATGTATAGATATGAGATATGTGATTATCACAGAAAAACATCGAAGCAGGTTCTTTTTTTATTTTCACTTTGAAAAAGTATTTATTACCCAGATAAAGATAATTCTGTTATCAGTTGTATGGAATCATGAAGTGGATATCATATGATATACATGACATGTATCCTAATTTTTATATGCATGAAAACATTTCTGGAATTTATACAAATTTTTTTTTACAAAATAACCAAGATCAGAAAAAAAATAAAAAATATATTTACTGAATTTTGTTAATTTTGTGTTGCGATTAAAACACCTAAAATCCCTGTTGGTAACCCCATGTTTTGATGTGTTATTTTAATACTTTTGTTTTTTATTATTTACCAAAATAAATCCATTTTTATTTTTCAAGATAATTGATAACCATCTGTTTAATCAGCTGACAGATCATGTGACTAGATTATGCATCTTATTTATTTCGCTATAGATGAAACTTAATGAGCTTTTGAAAAAAGAATATACATGTTGATGACAAGTTTGTTTTCCTTCTTTGATTAATGGACCATTTCCATGGTATTGGTAAACAAACAGATAACTCTCTCTGTGTGTGTGTGTGTGTGTGTGTGTGTGTGTCGTATACTGTAATTTATTAAAGAATCATGCATATACATGAAGTATAAGTTGAAATAAAACTGTATGAAACTGAACTACAGTTAAGCCTGTGAAAATTAAACATTTGGTAAATACTGAAAACTTGTATAAACTGAACTACAGTTAAGCCTGTGAAAATTAAACATTTGGTAAATACTGAAAACTTGTATAAACTGAACTACAGTTAAGCCTGTGAAAATTAAACATTTGGTAAATACTGAAAACTTGTATAAACTGAACTACAGTTAAGCCTGTGAAAATTAAACATTTGGTTAAATTGAAAACTTGTATAAACTGAACTACAGTGGTATCTGTGAAAACACAACCCAGGGTGAACCAAAAAGTTGTTTAAACTGAAATTCAGAAGAAATATGTGGTAATTAAACATTTGGTAAATACTGAAAACTTGTATAAATTGAAGTACTGTATAAAGCATGGTAAAATCAAACCCAGAGTGAACCAAAATTTTGTCTGCAGTAAAAACCTGTGGAATCTGAACCCTGAAAAAAACAAAAAGTTGTCTATCCCTAACTATAGTAGATAGAATCTGGAAAAACTGAACCATAACATTCTGCCACATGCAAGTATCACAAGGGTCTGGAAATCTATTGAACAAATAGAAAGAACTCATTTCCTACCCTTTAATAAAATTAACAGATAATGTCAGAATAAAGTCATATTGAACATTTCTGTGGGGGAAAAAATTCAAAATTTTATGCAGAATATAATGGGTGTTGCAGGGGGTGGGTTTACACAATTTTACAAAGCATTTAACAGGGGGAAGATGTTGAAGTAGTAAAAAATAAACTCCATCCAAACAAGTAATCATGTTTTTTGTTTCATTTACATGTTTTGTATGTGTATTGTAGGATACTATTGAAGTTGTCAAGAAGTTTATGGCACGCGACCCAGATGAGCTGAATTTCACACTGATGGCCTTGGTAAAGAAATCCGATTGAAAAGTGCCATATGTTGTTGTCATACTTTAAGTGACATAGCTACAAAATTTTACTGATTTGCCATGCATTATGTGTGCAGGATAATTTACAATGGATATGTGCTTTAACAAGTTGTTGTCTTCACTATTTATTATGGAGGAATAAAAAGTGACATTTTGATCAACAAGGAAACATCAAGTTATGTAAAAGAGAGAAGAGATGACCTTTGAATTCTCTGGACATATTTTGTTGTTAATTGTCGTCATGGATACTTATCTTTATAACTTCTTGTTTACATAATTCCTTTTCGTACCACACCACGTGAGTTTTGGTTGTCAAAGAAACAGTAAGAAAACAACAGTGAGAAAGATTGTCCCTTTGGTACTTTTACATAACAGTGGATGGTTGTAGACCACTGACAATGGGATTGTAGGAATGCCCAATGCCACTACCATTAACTGTTAAAAAATACAAACCCTAAAAAATGAAGTAAAATTATAACTTCTTTGTTTTCAAACATTAACAGTGTTAACTTAGGTAGGTAACCACACTCTGTAATTTTTAAAATTAAACAAATTTACTACATTTAGCAGACAGTTGTCACAATAAGTACATGTAGTTAAAATATTTATTATGATTATTATTTAATATTGTATTTTACGGTTTTGATTACACATGCAGTATTGACGATTTTTGTCACGGATTTGACTTATACATTATATACTAATAAAAAATTCAGAGATTTTGATTTCTGGATAGCCTGTGTGTATTGATGGGGTTTGTCATCATTTCACATGATATCCCCCATAGCTTATGTGGAAATATTATTTCGAATGGATACCAAATCACATCAGTTGACCTGTAGGAGATTTTCCGTAAAAACAATGTTGTTATGGGATTATTTGATATAAAAGTTTGCTATAACATTCCACACAATTGTTGAAAGGTATTGATCATGTGGTATGATGGTGAACCCCATTTCTGTATTGATATTTTTGTTTCATTCTTATTTCACTAATATTTGGCATAGGAACTTCAAACTTCACATATATGGTTACCACTTGGTGTAGTTGCCGTGAATTTTAAAAAAGTACTATGGTAAAAGAACGAATAAAAATTGTATTCTTTTCTTTTATGATGTAAAAAATGCTTTAAATTTTAGTTTAAAACTGTCAGTTTTAAAAATTAATTTCCAAATCAAGTTTACGCCATTTAATGTCTAATGTTATAACCGTTTTGACCTTGGCAACAATGTTTGTTTTCAAAATAGGCTAAGTATGATCCAAAGAATTTCATCAATACGGGTACAGATAAAATATTTCAACCAATCAGAAAGCTGGATTTGTTCAAAATTTATTTATTATCATCTGAAACTTTAGCATCATTGTTGTAGGGAATTCTGTTTCTAGGGACAAATACTTTGTCCTTGGGATGACTTACTGCAGCGTTGAGTTCGTCTAAAACACAAGTCTAGTCAATATTGATGTCCTCAAAGTTTAAAAAAATTCAAACAAAAAGCAATTTTGTACATTCCACCCAGTGTGTTCATGTTATATGAGATCCATTTGTTTAGAGGGGACTTAAAGAAAAGAAACAAGAAGTTACTTCCTGTCACAAAGTATGTGACTTGTTTTATTAAACACCAGACTATTGTTACAAGGCACATTGATCTGGTTCTGCTTTCACAATCATTCCTAAGTCAGGTTTAGACAAGATTTTTTAGCAAATTTGATATTTAAATAAATCAGTTGTTTTTTCAGACAAAAAATATGTCTTGATTTTGCCATTTAAAGATCTGTGATCTTATATAGACATTAAACTATTGACTATCATCATCTTTGATCTAATGTCATTTATGTGTATTTAAGTATTTGATGATTGTAGGACATATTAGAATTCTCTAAATTTTGATTAAAAAAAGGTTTTAGGGGTCATGTGTGGCAACAAAGCTCCAACAATAATTTTCAAACTCAATGACATACCATCAGCCAATAATACTTGGGGTATTGAATCAGTCTTAGATGCTGACATTCCAAATTAATAAAAGGTAATTCAAAATTTCTTTTGACTTTTCTGTCAATTTATTGGATTTTTAAACAGGGATAGATTGAGTTTAATGCCCCACCACTTTTAGTTCCCCTTAGTACAGAGTTATTGCAATCAGTCTGCAGTATCAACGTGTGTTGTCCATCATCAAGAAAAACAAGTTTTTACTGGTTTTATCTAGAAATGTTCTGGAAAAACATTGGCATAATGTTGTCATGGTTACTTAAACCTGTCAAGGATTTCACCTGGAAACTATATGAAACAGAACTCTGTAGATGACCAATCAGAATTTATAATAATGATCACATGTCATAATCAATGACGCATTATTTGTTACAGTCTTGTTATATTTGTTGTTTGATGACAATTTATCACCTGCATGCTTTCTTCACACCTGTTTATGTAATTGTAGTAATTAGGTGTTTGGTATG
Source organism: Anadara kagoshimensis (assembly GCA_021292105.1). Lineage (NCBI taxonomy): Eukaryota > Metazoa > Mollusca > Bivalvia > Arcoida > Arcidae > Anadara > Anadara kagoshimensis. The sequence continues at coordinate 59,018,639 of CM037873.1, read as the reverse complement.
GTAATATCTGTATGTAACAACTATTGTCTCGTTAATTAACTGATAGTCATTTTATTTGTGTCTTTGTGTCCACTTTATGTAACAAAATTACCACTAGTGGAGTTGAGTATAGGTGGTCATCTTAATTAGGTTGTGATCTAAGCACATATGGTAAATTAATTTGAAAAAAAAAAATAATTAGGAGATAATTAATTTGTATCACTTGTAATGGTTCTGTCTCTGATGATTTGCTAATCTCTTGAAACACACACACACACACACACACACACACACACACACTGTCAAATGCTGCAAAAACAATATTATACATCTGTTGTTGTCTTGCGGGCATATGCATAAACACATTTTAACTCTGCAGTAACATTACCTATTCTGTAGCAAACACAATTACTGAATGATTTCAGTGACTCAGAATTAACATTTTGCCTAGATTTGATCATAAACCTGCTGCAATACTCTGATACTTATTATTCAAAAAATTATCATATCAACAGAAAAACATAAATGGCATCTGTGAACAATTTACTGTCCAACTGAAAAAAAAATTTAAAAAAAAAAAGAAATTAACTATCTAAACAAACTCATCAGAACCTAGCTCTTAGGCTTAGTGGACTAGAGCTGCACATTATGATCACAGCACCTTTCATTTCCTAGGTTCAAATCCCACCGAGGTACTTAAGTTTCCTGGAAACTGGCCACATTAATATATGAGTGAATAAATTTAAAACACTATAAGGACACTCTATTGTTCAAATCTGCACAACGATTTTTATTTCTGACCATTTTCAAAAGAAATCATAGTTGAAATTTGTGGAAAATTTCTCAGAAATTACCGGTAGTAGTTTGTGAAATTAACAAATTTTATTCAAATATTGTTATAGTTTATAAGCAAATAGTATCATGACTATACCAATAAACAGTTTTCACTAGAATCCTGATTCTTGTACCAGATTCACATTTACCTCCATTTTATGTACTAATTGATATATATCATATACATCTGTGACAATTCAGTACAATTAGGTTACCGTGGTGATCGATAAACATTTACAACCAATATATATATAAAACAAAAAGTGTCCAAAGAAATGACTTTGGAACTTTTTTATTGAATGTTAGATGACAGCGTATATTTCAGAGGATTCGTTATAACTCTGCTGTTTATCACCAAATATTGATAATATTAATGCCTTTAGAAGTAAATATCTGAAAAATTCCATCTGAACATCTTGTAAACTGTAAAAATTTAACATGCCACATATCAATAGTAAAAGACTGAAACTAATGGTCATATGTTATTTTGAATTTCTTTATAAAATGAGACATACAAAATAAGCAAATTGTTGTGTCTTATTTTATATAGAAGTTCAGAAATAGCACTTGGCAATATTAGCCAATGGCAACATTAGATATATCAACAATGGTTTTCAAACTTGGTTCCAAACCTTACACTAATTATATGAAATACAAGATCATTGAGTATATATATATATCTATATCAGTATTATTGTCTTAAATTTATGTTACATGAAAGTCATAAAAGGAATATTACCATAGTAACAGATCTGTGAAATCATAAAATGGAAGATTAAAGTATTACCATATTGTTCTATATTTGGCATTTTGTCCAGATTATGTAAGAGGTTTACTTTACCTGTGCAGTGTTGTCATAAACCAGGCAATATAATGTTATGTTGTAATACCAGGCATTGTAAGAGCTATGTGTTATTATATTTTATGTCATAATATCTTTTTTGTACTGATGCTATTTTTGCAGAATAAATGTTCAAAAAGCTTCTTATTGGTCTTTGTTCTGCTTTTTTATGTGGTAAGCGATCAGTCTCCATTAACTTTGGATCAAACGTTTCAATTTATAAATTGATTGACAGTCTGTACCTCAGTCTAAGGAACTCCAGATCCAATGCCCCCGAGTGATTGTGGGTTCCAATCCTGTCTGATGAATTTTGTTACCTTAAGCAAAGTGTAAGTTTGCATTCCTACTGGTTTAATGGTGTGGAGACAATAGGTTCTTGGGACAACAATATCTGCAATCACTGTCTCGGTAAGCCAGTTCCTAATTATTGCCCAGGCTATGTGCTAGTATAAAGCAAATATATGCATGATACACACCGTCAGCCAGGGTCACATCATAGACGGTTAGTGTGGGGTCTGGCCACAACTGATGATTAGCACCACAGTGCTTTTTGCCCTCAAACCGATGTACCACCACTGTAGCTTCAACAACAGTTGGTTCTATATAGTCATATAAAGTTATTAACAATTATAGGAACTCGAAAACGTGAGAGGTCTTAAAAACAAGAAAATACAAACGCATGATGTTACCAGCACGCTGAAAAGCGATCATTGGATTGACTCCATTATGTCAAGTAGTTTACCATAATTGAACACTGGTTTATTAAAAACTACCTCTTTATATAAAGCAGAATCATAATTTATTGATTTTCAATTTTCGTTTTCAATAACAATTTATTTGTTGATTATTTACGTTTTTCCGAAACACCTGCATCCGGTTTTTCACTTGTTACAAGCACTGTGCCCAGGTTGCATGTAATGGCGTTACGTAAAATGTTTGTTATGTTTTGGTGCTATGGTCATGACTTGCATAAGCGCATATCAGTAAACAAATAAAATCTATCTTTAGTATATAGCTTATTCTGTTCAACTGTCAAAAAATCCCGCCGTTGACAAAACAAGAATTGCTGAAACCAAAAGCTCATAAAGGCTTGCAAACTAATTTCAATTTTAAGGTTATTTAAGCTATTGTCTCAATGATATTGTACGCCTAAGTTTATCAATGCCCTCATAAAGTTTTATGAATGTGATCACAATATCGTTGGTAAGTATGGTGCCTCTGAATCTGCAATTATTCTTGATAAATGTGACGCTCCGTGTTCATTTGATTCTTATTTTCATTTTACACATTGCGGTTGTAGCTACCTAAACAGGAGGTCCTTGTCTTTCCGTAGCACCCGGTCTCACTTCCCTGGGTTATGTTCACCCGTATAACTTAATTTGTCAGTTTTCAAAGTTTAACTTGGCTTTAGTAATTTGGACATGGACTTGTAGGTTTGTTTTTGATGTTCATAATTCCATGTTCATTTCATTGTACACATGGCATGTATAGCTAGCTAAACAGGAAGTGCTTACCTTTTTGGAGCAACCGGCCTCACTCCCAAGTGAAAGTTTTCGTGTATAACTTAAATTACCAGTTTTTAAAGTTTTCGCTTTGCCTTTGGGATTGTGATTTAGACATGGATTTGTATGTTTGTTTTTACTTTGCCTTTGGGATTGTGATTTAGACATGGACTTGTATGTTTGTTTTTACTTTGCCTTTGGGATTGTGATTTAGACATGGATTTGTATGTTTGTTTTACTTTGCCTTTGGGATTGTGATTTAGACATGGATTTGTATGTTTGTTTTACTTTGCCTTTGGGATTGTGATTTAGACATGGATTTGTATGTTTGTTTTACTTTGCCTTTGGGATCGTGATTTAGACATGGACTTGTATGTTTGTTTTTACTTTGCCTTTGGGATTGTGATTTAGACATGGACTTGTATGTTTGTTTTTACTTTGCCTTTGGGATCGTGATTTAGACATGGACTTGTATGTTTGTTTTTACTTTGCCTTTGGGATTGTGATTTAGACATGGATTTGTATGTTTGTTTTACTTTGCCTTTGGGATCGTGATTTAGACATGGACTTGTATGTTTGTTTTTACTTTGCCTTTGGGATTGTGATTTAGACATGGACTTGTATGTTTGTTTTTACTTTGCCTTTGGGATTGTGATTTAGACATGGATTTGTATGTTTGTTTTACTTTGCCTTTGGGATTGTGATTTAGACATGGATTTGTATGTTTGTTTTACTTTGCCTTTGGGATTGTGATTTAGACATGGATTTGTATGTTTGTTTTACTTTGCCTTTGGGATCGTGATTTAGACATGGACTTGTATGTTTGTTTTTACTTTGCCTTTGGGATTGTGATTTAGACATGGACTTGTATGTTTGTTTTTACTTTGCCTTTGGGATTGTGATTTAGACATGGATTTGTATGTTTGTTTTACTTTGCCTTTGGGATTGTGATTTAGACATGGATTTGTATGTTTGTTTTTAGTGTACAGCGTTTTGATTGTTGACTTTAATTTGTTTATTTTCTTTACGGATTAGTGCTTAATTTGAAGCATTTTACTTAAGTTACTGCAGTCCTATATCTTGGGACAAAATATTTAGATGATATTATCTGCTGAATTCAGACTGTACCCGACAATGTCAATTATGACCCCAAATTACGTCATAAGTGGACCATGTAATAATATACAGACAATGAGACCCTAGCCATGGGTCTCGCCAGGGTCTTATTTTAGCTAGATCATGCAATCTCAAGACGGATGCACAAATATATTAAGTGCAATGATATAGAATTTAAGTTGTTTTTACTGTTCATGTGAGCAGAGCGTTAATAATTGCTTATTATTTCTTCTTTCGCTTCAGTTGTTTTAAATTCTATACCTGTCTGTAATGAAACCAGATCCATAATTCTGTGATCAAATACAACGAATTTTAATTTAATTTTGGAAATGTTTACTAAAAATACGTTTTTTGTCAGCATACGGTTGAGGTCCCACTGGAATGTGAGCACATCATCAGGGTATCCGTCTAGTGTAACATGATACTGCAGAATGGTGGCTTATGATACTATATATTATATAATCACTGAATCACTTCAATGTATAAATATGACATTCTTTAATTAATTGACACACGTGAAGAAGATATTGTGTAATTATTATACATGAGGTAATGCTTTGCGTCACGCTCGCAGAAATCTAATATCATTGACATTGAATGTCTCGATATGCTTACTCTTCAGCATGAAATACGAATAAAATATATTCAATACAATGTATATAGTTTTGGTAAGAGATGTCGAAATTCTTCATTTCATACCCGGATATAAAATTGCTCCCGAATTTGACGTCAAATACAAGTGAAGTGCAAGTTCATCGCCATCATTTGCTAAGTCATCGTATGGTAACAAACGATAAGAAACCCCAAGTGTGGCGTTCTGTTAGGGCCAAATAAGCATTATCGCCCCTCCTTCTTAGACCTGATGGCGACGTAAGAAGGCGAGTCTTCGAAACTTCGCCATTGTATCTTCGGAAGTTTGCTTCTACGCGTTAAGGTCAAAGGAGCGCATCATTTGGCATTATAAAGTGATGGAGGATGAATCTAGGGAGACTAGAAGCGGGTGGTGTGGTGATAAACGAGGTGGCAAAGTTATTGAGAGGTGTTATTGGCAACTCTTATCTCTAGAGAGACATTATGGTATCAATTAGCTATAGGGTCAAATGTTACTCTCGGTTCCTACTTTTGAAAATCAGAATAGGGAAGGCCATACAAAACAAAGTCCTTTTCATTGAAATGTTAACATGTATATGTTTACATTTTTTCATGTTTAAGAGAAATAAAATCTGTTACTCGTTTTAGATGGAGATCGGGAAATTCCGAGCGAGTGGTCAGATGTTTTCCTCTTCGAATTTGTGATGCTATCTGATCATGAAACTGGAATTTCCTAAACGAGTATTCTGCATATAGATTCAAATCACATATACATATATATACATAGTCCCCGTTGTACTGCGATATAGTACATACGTACTCACGGGGGTGTCATAAATAGGAAAAAAAACATCGTACCACCTCTCCCGTGAGATTAATCTGTCGCGTATTCGAGAACATGTAATAAGGTTACAACAGTTTTATCATGTCATGTTATTGGATGTACCACGAATAAAATGGTACAAATTTAAATTCAAACAAAACAAATATCCCCATTCCCAAGAGCCAGGCGGATGGACAAAGGAACAATAAATTTGGTATGCGACACACTGTATTATGTTGGTATATTTCTGTCAAGTTTGATCAAAATCCATCTATAGACGCGATATTGAGACGGATGGATAGGGAGATTCCTATATACCCTCTAAACTTGGTTTTCGTGAGGTACAAAAACCAAACCCAATTCAAATCTGTCATGTGCTGATTTTGAATTTTTATTAAAGTAATGTATTCAATGTCATGTGCTGATTTTGAATGCATTATTTTAATAATAATTCAAAATCAGCATATGTTAGCTCTACAAAGAAGATAAGAGGTTAAAAACTCGGCGTTACTGGGATGAAGCGTTCTATTTCTTGATGCTAGGATGTTATTTGAAAAATAAATCATTAGATTTCGACATTCATTCATTAAAACAATGTTGTACATTTACACGAATCGATCCACTTAAATTTTCACAAAAACATTTACACAAATATCAATAAACTGTAGTGTATATTAAATGTAACAACACCATGTGAACATCAAAACTTGAATTAATACAGGTCTGTTGATTGATCTTGTCTCTATCGTCTATTTACTAAGCCATTAAGGTTTTTTTCATAAATTGGAAACAAAAAATTAAATTCGATTATATGACATAAGTATTTGATTTACATACTACGATTTAAAACAATTCTCATGTTTTGAAACAGGTTCCTTTCAAAAACGCAGTGTGAATTTCAGTTTTGAAACGGTTCTTTTTTTTTTTTCAAAAACACGATATTTGCCGTGCATTTCAGATTTAAAACCGACTATTTTCAAAAGCAAGGTCTGTAATGTGCGTTTTAGATTTGACACCGACTTTTTTTTCAAAAACACGGTCTCTGCTGTCCATTTCAGTTTTGAAAGCGACTCTTCTCAAAAACACAGTCTTTGCTGTGCATTTCAGATTTAAAACCGACTATTTTCAAAAACACGATCTTTGCTGTGCATTTAAGATTTGAAACCGACTCTTTTCAAATGTGCATTTAATATTTGAAAGCGGCTCTTTTCAAATGTGCTGTGCATTTTCGGTTTAAAGCGGATTTTCTTTCAAAATCACGGGTTTCGTATGACAACAACCTTGAGTTACATGATGTAAACATGTATGTATTTGTGATGCATACGTGTCGGAATCTGCACACATACAATACATCTATCATACATCGATTAAGTGTTGTTTATTCCGTAAAGTGTACAGTAGATTGTGTTTATCTTCTGTTTATCTTGTTTATAATATGACACATATTGTGTATTGTTCAAATAATAAATAAAATGACGCAACAGCTCTTAGAAATACAGGATGTTTTTTCCGACCGGTTTCCAGCTACAAATTCTCTCTCTCTCTCTCTCTCTCTCTTCTCTCTCTCTCTCTCTCTCTCTCTCTCTCTCTCTTTCTCTCTCTCTCTCTCAGCTCAGAATTTTGCAATTGTTTCTATTTCATTGCGTTCGAATCCCGGTCTGGGTCTGACCTCGACTTGAAAAAAATGTACTGACTGCTTTTTCGCTAAGTACGCGGTATTTAGAAATGAAAGTCACGGAGTCTATAGGAAGAGACCTCAAAACCAATGCCCTGTGTCACCATCGGACATGGTGGCACGTTAGAGAACCCTCGCTGCACATATTGTCCTGAGCTCACTACAAAGGTAAAACATTCTGTCATTTTACATATATCTGGTGACGTTTCCATATAAGTTAAATATTCTTGATTGGAACGTAAACCCCATTCAATGAATGCGTATCGATTAGCATAGTAAATTTTATGATCGTTAATGGTCAGCTAGTAAATGCTGATGAAATCATCAAATGCCACACTCTCCTGTACATATTTTCCGGACGTCCTTTTTCAAATTCGCTATTTACATGAAATCAAGATACGGGGAATCCCCTTAATTTTGCAAATAGATTCCACTCAAATCTGTGAATCTAAATTTTGTAAATAACAACATCATTAATAATAAATAAATTAATTAATTACTAAAAACATGCATGGGTCATATTTACGTTTACACTAAGGTTATAAAATGATAACTTAATTTTATTAAGCATTACAGAAAGCATTTTGCGTTTTACATTTTATCAGGGTTCACATTGAATTACGTCAATCATTTTACTTCCTATTTCAATTCTCCGAATTAACAATTAAAATTCATATGATTCCGGAGAATTTAAACTTATCTAGACTAGAAAATGAGCCCTTCTTTATCGACTTCCGGGTTTGAAACCGACATCTGAAGTATGTTGACATATAGATAATAACGCCATATGTATGCACTGTGTATATATATGATGCGGCAACTGTTGTGAGGAACAAATAAATCAAGGACATCTTCCCTAATATTCACTATACATGTATTTGATATTAAATAATTTTGATTTTTAGTGTTTTGGGTTTTTTCTTTAAGTTTGATCCAGATTAAAACTGGTATAATATGCAATTTAAACCCCTGAGCCGATATCTCTGCTGGTGACTGGTGCCCCGAGGATATCACAAACTCAGTATGCAATAATTTCGTTTTATCGTCAGAAATTTACTATAATTGTCTTAATTTCCTGCAAGTTAAAATTTGAATTTTTTTTTCAACAACTAAGGTATGCTCCCTCATGCAAAGTATTTTCTTAGCTTAATTTGGTAAAATATATTTTGGTCCTGTGGGTAGCTTTTCAACATCTTCAAAAAAATTTTGGTTTCATAATTTTGGTCCAAGCACTACTGATGAGGAATTGTATTCCGAAACGGCCGTCTAGTGCTGTAAAATTAAAACTGGTATAATATGTAACCCTAGATCAAATTTTGATCAACACATCAGAAGTTCTAACTTTCAAGTATTGTTGGACCAAATCCTCTAGGTTCATGGTGAAATAATTAGGTATTCAGATAAAGTCTTACTTCAGAAATAATCAGCAGCTTGCAATGACCATAGAATAAAAGATGGTAATTGAAACATATACTTGGCAATCACCAATGCAATCAAGAACAAGTTCTTGAAAGAAACAGTCAAACATGATTGTGCTTACTGGATATAAAACTCCTGATTTCGGACGAACACTGGATTTAAAGGCAAACTGATATCCAGTTATGTAGTTATAGGACTATTGAAGGACATCCCTCGCCATCATTCTAGGAATATTACAAGCTTTATCAGGGCCCTCAAAAAGTTTTATGGACGGCATCACAGTATTGTCAATAAGTTTGATTTCTCTGTGTCAAGGATTGCCCTGTATATAGTTCCATGTTCCTTTCACACTCAATTCTGATTACACACGGGTGTAGCTAGTTAAACAGGAGGTGCTTACTCTTCCGGAGCACCCGGTCTCACTTCCCTGGTGGAAGTTAACGTGTCTAACCTAACTTGTCAGTTCCAAAGTTTTTATTGATTCGGACATGGATTAGTATGGTTTTTTTGGTTATATACTGGATTATGTTAATTATTCTTATGTAATTTTCTCACTTTAATTCAGTAGTTTAGAATCAATACTTTATCGACTTACTTCATTTGTCTTGTAGACTTTGGAATGTCGGTGAAGTTCTTAGTACTTAAATCAACTTTTAATTTCGCTTTAAACAATTGTTCGATGTGCAGAGCTGCACGTTAACTTCCTGTCACTGTACTAGCGTGACTTTTTTACGTCATGCACTTCCAAGTTAGTGGCTCATAATTGGACACTTCCGAGAGAGTTCCGAGTATACTTCCGATAGCCATCAAATATGTATCCTCAATACACATAACAAACATCTAAAGATTTCTTTTTTTTTATTTTTGTAATCATAATGACCGAATTAGGGATAGATTTTATTTTTACATTTAGTTTGGGATAGACTTATATAGTGTGTTTGACCATTTTCAGCATTCTCAGAACACGACTTCCTATTTGAAACATATTTGTTCGGGATTGGCAAATAAGCACACAACTTGTTTTGTTTTTTTTACTCCAAAATTAGAAATCAACGTTTTTTATTTAGGTCATTCTTGTCCTTGGATATTAAATAAGAAGTCTTGGAAAACGTGAGGGTCAGGTAGTTTATTTTCGGTTGCTGATGTTCGGGGATGGACAAAACGTAATGTCGGGATGATTAACACACGCTAGACAAACTAAGCAATCGGAAGCAATACGCTTTGCCAATCCCCGAATACGAACACATATATGTCATGTGCTGAATTTGAATGCATTATTTTAATAAAAATTAAAAATCAGCACATGACATAGACATATACCGTGTTTAAATATGAAGTAAATGTTTTACGAGAAAGAGATAGATACCTTTACATCGGCAAAAACAGATGCCGTTTAGAATTTCTAGTCAGAAGCTATTATTTAGGACAAAACCTGTGTTTTCTTTTAATTTTTTGTTTGATTAAATACGGTTTCTTGGTCGTGTCGGATATTGCCAAGTACATGTTTTCAAACACGGCTTGCTTTCACCAGCGTGTTATTGAGCAAACACTAGTGGCATACCTGATAAAGCATGCCAAATGAAATGTAAAACTACTTTAACCACGCCACTGGACATTACTAGCATTTTATCATTAACGGTACCTATCCGAACACGAATGTTGATCCAACTAGCCCAATTCAAGGCCGAGGTGTACCAGTACAGGGTATAAGGGAAGCATTGTTCAAGAAAAACCGTAATTGGTGAGACAAGAACAAATTTAAAGACCAATAAAGGTTAGAAAAGTAATTCTTATGTGAAACGTACAAATCAGGCGCAAAAACGCGCATAGCAAACTTAACCAACATCCGGTTGTAATATTGTACTAACTTCCGGTTGTACATGAAACTTACTTCCGGTTATACATGACACTAACTTCCGGTTGTAAATGACACAAACTTCCGGTTGTTATAAGTATTATGGTTAAATTAAAGCATATTAGCGGGTTAAATTAAAGCATATTAGCCTCATCTTCACTTTCATTAGAGACAGAGAGTCGCTTTTGTTTGACGTATACTTGTCAATGAAACTGACGAATAATCTACGTGTTTGTACAATAATGATTGTTTACAGATGTAGTTATACAATTCTGATTAGAAATTAATGAATATGATATAAATACTGCTATATCATTATTTAACATGAGACATCATTTTTCATTCATTGACTCGATAACAACTCCTACACATTAGATATAATGTATCTATCCCGGTATAAATAATTGGACCAATGTTCAATTCTCAGTCTGTCGACTGCAGTCGAACGCATCAATGGAAAACAAAACCGCGAAAGCGAAAAAAGTTCCTACTTCCTAGTATCGTATTTATGACGTCATCATCGCTTCGGGTCTTAATTCGTTCCTTGCAATAATTGAACACTGTCACTAATGAAACACCATAGATAGGATTTGAAAGTAGAGCCTTATTTATATTCAATTTTAGACATTTCGATAAGACTTCTCATTAAGTTCCAAAAAACGACATCTTAGGTGTTATTATATGAAAATAAATACTAAGATACTGTCGATACAAGTCTTTATTTGGTGAACGATCGTCTTACAATAAAATATTATGTCCTGGCATCGTATTCAAATGTGAAGTCCCTTTATATCATGGATGATCCTGTGTTTTTGTTGGATATGGATTGCTACGGGGTTTCCATACAGTAACTATGCATGGGATATGTGCTCAATGGATATTACATATATAGTAACTGATCAGATGAACATCTCCAATAAAACCGGAAATAGTGTAACCAACCTGCGATCCATCAAATATTTCTCAGTACAATACATCCTGGCGGGGACTGGGTGTTACAAATTGTGCGTTCTGATGAACACAGCGCCTCTCACCGCTAAGGTGGAATCATGGGCCCACTGGGGCAGATCCCAGTGTGAGTCAGTTTGACAATCTGTTCGCCGATGGTAGGTGATTTTCTCTGGTCACTCTAGTTTCCTCTCCATCTAACAACTGACCGCCTCTATATAAGTAAAAACCACTGCGCTAGCTCAGTAGAATGCTCGCCCCGTAAGTGAGAGGTCGTGGGTTAGAACCCCGACCGGGTCTGAACCGACTTTAAAAGGGTAGTGGCTGTTCTTTCGCCAAACTCTCGGCATTACGAAATGAAAGTCACGGTTCTTTCGGATGGGAACTTAAAATAAAAATAAACGAGGTCCCATGTCGCGGTAGGTGTGGCACGATAAAGAATTCAGCTGTATATAATGTCATCAGCACAACGCAGGGGCATAATTTCTGTACCTTCGACTATAGCTGGCGACATATCGATATAAGTGAAATACTCTTGACTGAGACGTTAAACATCACTCTATATAAGTGAAAGAATCTCGATAGGGGCGTACCACACTATTACTACATTGTACTTTGCTTCTGGTTATGGCCACTTTGCTATCGGAGAAAGTCTGAAGTTTCGACAAACCTTAAAAAACGACCGAAACTGGTGATAAATTTTAGAAATATTTTGATTATAAAATGTATCTTTTGTTATTGCGTAAAAGTTATATTCATACCCCCCGCATTATCTGCTGTTTGTGTTAAGTAAACAAGAACGGCATGACCTCGTTTTATCGATATAGTATGAGTGTGTAAATAATGTATGGTGTTATACGTTATTGCGAAATGTTTTAAAATGTTTGTTCATCCACCGTAAAATCTGCTGTTTTCTTTACCTTCCGAGTGTCGCCTACGTGAACCGGAAGTGCACCGTTCAAGGTCACGCTAGTTGGGATAAGGGGGCGTTAGAACCTCTTTTCTCCTTTGGGCGTGTAAAGAGCCTTTGAAACTTGTTTTATGTCATTGTTAACATATTTATTTACATAAAAACACATGTTTGACAAAACTTACTTTTTGAAAAAACTGAAAAAATGTATGAAACTGAATAACTTAAAATGTTGTGGATGTTGTGTTGGTTCATAATTATATTTCATAAACATTTTGATAATGAATTTTTATCCAGGCTTACACAACTTTTATTAATTATGAAAGGGAGATATAAGTTTTATAACATAGATGTACTTGATAGTATTAAATTTGATCTAATGTTGCCTCATTATTATTGGATAAAGAGGAGTCATTGGATATGATTGAACAAAACAAAATTGCGTTTTTGATTTACAAAAGTGAAATAAGGCATTTGGTACAATCCTGGTACACACGCACTTTACTGACTACCCCCATAGTAAAATAACTGGTGTGTATAACGTAAGAACCAGAGACCAGTCTCACAATCGATCATTCCTTAACTAAGATTTTCCTTAACTTAAATTAAGCAAAGTTTGGCAAGTTCTTGATGGAACTAAGAGTAAGAAGTTTTGTCAAAATTTAATACAAATGTCATAAGCTTGCTACAATCTTTAAAATAACACCTTTAATTTCTCAATATCTTAACAATTACCAACATTAGAAAAGTTTTATTTTGCCAGATTTTAGTTAAGGAAAATCTTAGTTAAGAAATGATTGTGAAACTGGGGCCAGTTATTACTGTCATGTGCTACTTTTGAATTTTTATGAAATAATATACATGACAATACTGTAAATCTGATCACTTTTATTTCGCGTAAAATCACGAATTCAAATCTCGCGCGAATATTTCCAATAAAAATACACTTAATATTCTTCTACTACGATATATTCTGATAGCTGTAAAACACGTATACTTGTCAACTTTAGTTAATACAACCAATAACACCAGACAACAAAGAAATAAAAAAATTATAATGGCATGAAAACCTGACTGTTGATAGGCACTGGATTGAAATACATAATTATGTCCAGTGATGTGGTTATAATAATATTAGAGTCTTAACCAGCTCAGTTATTTGTTCCAAGTATAAACAGTGTAGTAAAGTAGTCTTGCGGCTTTATAGCTACTCCTGAACTAAACGAACTGTGTATTTTTACTTACATATGGAGATGATGAGTTTAGATTGAGGAGAAAACCAGAGCAACGTAATAGAACGTTCCAGTGGAACTTCAGCGGGCCCGGATAAGTCAAAATGATGGATTCAGCGGTGTTAATGTACCAATGCATTTAGAAAATGCTTGTCAAAGAGGGTGTTAGAGAGAGAGGAGATAGGCTAACCATGATCTTGAGTTTAAATTGCCGAGTAAACAGAAAGTTGTAAATAAATCAAAGTAAACAGTGTTACAATAAGACTGTGAGTTGAGTTGAATTGAGTCAAGAATATTTCACTTATAACGAGACATCGTCACCTATAGACGAAAGTGCATACATTTGTTAACATGAACAGAAATGTCACACATTTTTATATGCTGTTTATGTAGGTAAATAAAAGTCAATTTGTCCTTTGCCATCTTGTACACATACGTATTACGTACACAAAATACTTAAGACATTTCACGTCTGAGTGAATTGACTCAAAAAATCACGTAGTGTCTACTGTTTTTTAAATACAGGTATTGAGAACTTTTAAAACTTTCCATGACGTATAAAAGTATATATATGTACATATATATACTGGAGGTTTAGGTTTTCTTATATTTTAAAGACCAACTGCTTATAGTAGCCCAAAAAAGATTTGTGTTTATTTTTTAATAAAATCTGATCAGGAAGGTAGTTAAAATGTATATTCAATTGATTGTCAGCAATATGACTTAATATTAATATATCATCTCTCTCTCTCACACCACACACACACACATACACACACACACACACACACACACACACACTGTAAGTGAAAGGGGTAATCTAGGGACATTTTGGCTCGGAACGACTTCCATTTGTACCCTTAACTTCGACTAAAAAGGTCCAAAATGACGGAACCATCTGAATTTTTTACACCATTTAATAGGCGGGATACAGAAGCTCTCTCTCTCTCTCTCTCTCTCTCTCTCTCTCTCATATATCTTCGAATCCTTTGACCCTTAACATTAACGTGGCAAATAACGGTTGCGTAAAGGTCAAAATGTAGAAGTTGTACAAACAGTTACTGAGCTACTTTGTTTGTAGTGACAGTTGTAAGTCATGTTTGACATAATCCACTCTCTATACTCAGCTGATACTAGACAACACTACAGAAATATTTACTACAAACACTCAGACAAATAATTAAACATTCACCCCCGCATGTATCATCAATTGTTTAAGTTTTTATTGTATTTGGCCTTTGAAGTTAAATAGGTTATCAAAATTTAACAGCTTCTCAGTCAACTTGATTACTTGATCACATCCGAAAGCAGACATCGCATCATACGCATGTGTGTGTGTGTGTGTGATTACATCCAAGTCAAAATCATTCCACTTATATCGAGGCGTCAACAGTTAAGTTACAGAAATATACAACTATCTTTCTTAATTACCTGCTTAATATTCAACAGTTGTGTGTTCAATGCTTGATACTATGAAAAAGCAATTTGTTGAAATTGAACATTAAGGCATTTGAACATTAAGACTAAAAGCCAATTAGTTTTCTTTTTCTGAATGGAATGTAGTTGTGATATATATCACCGTTATATACTGATTATGACAATCTGTAACAGTTTTATGTGTGTTTGTGGTCTGTTCATTCACAACATTCCTAGCATAATAGAACGCAAGGTCACGTCAGGGTTTTCCAAAATTTTCGACCAACCAGCCAATACGCCTCCGCAAGGTCAAAACACATGGGAATTCAAATGAAATTACGAACAGAACACACAGAAATTAATTAGCATATTTATGTTGGGCTTTTTACCCATATTGGTAAGACTTCCTTTTGTAACCACCATCTATGTAAAATTTTTGAAAAATTCAATGATTTTTCATTGAAATGTTCAAAATTGCTTGATTCCGTCATTTTTACGCGTTTTAGTCGAAATAAAAATTTAGTGAAGGGTTAAAATGCAACTCATTCCTCTACAATTATTTTAAATTATGTCGTAGTCTCTCTCTCTCTCTCTCTCTCTCTCTCTCTCTCTCTCTCTCCGAGTCTAATTCGTATCTCGGATAACTAAAAGTTTTGCCACGTATTCAGACAGGTAAATAAAATCATTACAGATACATGAATTTTATAAACACTTCAACACGCTGTGGTACATATAGCATGTCTGAACTGGCTTCTCAAGATTGTAATATATCCCTGGTTTTGATTGGTCCGATTCTCGGTCGAGATGTACCTGCCGCACTACAAGATGGTTGTTTGTGCTATTATTTAAAACTGGTTTTCCCCGTTTAGATATTTCATCAGGCAGAAGATCTACATGTAATATACTCGTACAAAGCTTATCATTTAAAGGTTTAAACCACTTCAAGACACCTGACCGATTTGTGGTCAGAATATAAATATGTCCGAACAGAAAACAAGATTAATTTGGTCCACAAATAAAGAAGGATTAAATTAAAGTTTAAGTTTAAATGCAAGTAAAAAATATGTACCAAGGTCAGATATTATAGTTTAGGTTCAAACGAATAAGGCCAAAAAATTCAGTCATAATGAAAAATATGCACAAATATATTTTTTGTCGGCTTATTTTCGATGATCTAACAACAATGGATAAATTACCAAGAATGTTTTAAATACAAGCCTGTGTACTTTTAATTCCTAAAACAATTTCGAAAAAATAAAAAATATTTTTTTTTGTCATGTTTTTATCGTTATCCCAACCCTAACTAACTTCAGTCTTATAACGCCTACCATGTGTATTGTTTGAGTCTTGTCCAAGTCTGTCCAAGTCTGACCAAGTCTCAGTAACTGTTGTTAATAGAGAGTGGAGTATAATAATGGTGTTTTAGGTCCTAATCCAGATCATTTCACTGATATCGATCCGACCAGTTCTGGAATGATGGAGAAAATATGACTTCCCAAAGAAACTCACAGACCTTCAGACGGTTCATTCCCGATTCTCCCACTTTTAATTACCTATAGAATTATAATCCCTTGTATAGATCTACAATTAGAACAATAGGATTAAAAATATAGTCTGTTTTAAAGAAGACTAATTCCTGGTTATTTTTATCAGAAATTTATTAACTTAAACATAATTTTAGTGTTTATGTTTATCAAGTTTCTTTAAAACAAATATAACATATAATAATGATAATTTTAAGCAACAAAACATAATATCACAATATTAAATACGTCAGATCAAAAAAAATGTCAATAAAGTTAAGATGAAGCACTATAAATTCAAAAACTTTATGACATTGTGTATAGTGAAAGGAAGACTCCAGGGAAAATATTCTTCACATCATTTCTAGAAGCAATTTAAAACTCCAAGAAAATGTCATCTATCTTCACTTTTCCCTGGTAACGGTCCAAATACCAAAAGCTACAATAAGACCATGGAAACTAGGCGCCAAGAGGCCATGTGATCCCGGGGCGGCAAGTCAGGGTCAGCCAATAGACTGGACATAAGAGATAATTAATGCTTCGACCCGTCGACTGATCGATTTTTTTTAAACTTTTGAAAAGTAAGAAAAGATATCTCGGTTATATTATTATAGGTTACACTTAATTTATCACTAAATAATACGACACATTTTAACTACAACCCGTGACTTAATGACCAAGACATGATAAGTTTCTTAGAAACTGGTTGAACTTTATCCAAGCTTGTGACAAAGCACATACAGGTCACTGCCGTTTACGACGAAACAGGAAAAAACGGATACCGTGCGAGTTTATGATTAAGGTCCAGTATATTTTATTAGATAATTCTATATAAGTCGAGTTAAACATAACGGACGGACCTTAGATCATGAAAAGTAAGAATACACCATTGTTTATAAACTCTCGGGTCGCGTGACAGAAGGACCGGAAGTTTAACTCTCCGGCTTCCGGAAGAACGATTATAGTATCAAGCTTCCGGGAGATGCTGACAATTACCGGCTTCCGCAGTGAGCTATGTAACTTGTAAATATTGCAATCACGCTTTACATCCAGTCAAATAATTTAGAATTTTGCCAAATTATCTGGAAAATTATAACAGCAAAAACCGAGAACCGTATCTATTCTTTCAAATGGCTAGTTCAGAATCTTTCCTCTAAAGTCCCAAGTTCATTTTGAGCATACAATGCAACGTGAAAATGGAATAAAAATGCAAATGCGTTTGTATCGGAAAACACCAATACGGGCATTTCAGAATCACCTACATGGTCGTGAAATACTAAAAGAGGAACAAGGCTATGACATGGCAATCTAACTATAACATAGGCATCTACAACTGATAATATTTTCACTATATATTAACAACTCTGTGTTTTTTGACACCGTGATCTCGTTCACAATTCTATATGATATATAGCTCGGGTTTTTGACACCGTGATCTCATTCACAATTCTATATGATATATAGCTCGGGTTTTTGGACACCGTGATCTCATTCACAATTCTATATGACATATAGCTCGGGTTGTTTTGACACCGTGATCTCATTCACAATTCTATATGATATATAGCTCGGGTTTTTGGACACCGTGATCTCATTCACAATTCTATATGATATATAACTCGGGTTGTTTGGACACCGTGATCTCATTCACAATTGCACATGATATATAACTCGGGTTTGTGACACCGTGATCTTATTCACAATTTCACATGATATATAACTCGGGTTTGTGACACCGTGTTCCCTTTCATAATTCTTTATGATATATAGCTCGGGTTTTTTGGCCACCGTGATCTTATTCACAATTCTATATGATATAAAACTCGGGTTTTTTGGACATCGTGGTCTTATTCACAATTCTATATTATACATAGCTCGTTTTTACACTGTGATCTCATTCACAACTCCACATGATATATAACTCGGGTTTGTGACACCGTGATCTCATTCACAATTGCACATGATATATAACTCGGGTTTGTGACACCGTGATCCCATCCACAATTCTATATGATATACAGTTCAGATATCTCACTAATCATTATGATATTTCCGGCCATCTGTTGATATCCAATGACAAACCAGTAATATTGATACAATTGTTCGTTATGATATTATTAATTTTACGAGACACATTCGTCACATCTGCTCGCTGGATCATTTTACTGCCATAAAATACTTACCGTAACGTTAGATGATTTTATATACATTTTATATACTGCAATATATATCATGGTGTCAAACTACTCAACATGGCGCTTAACAAATAGGTATCAATACATATCACGGTGTCAAACTACTCAACATGGCGCTTAACAAATAGGTATCAATACAATATCTGTTTATTAAGAATATCTGATGTCGAGTTCAAAATAACTTGGACAATCCCTGGAGAACCAAATGTGTCCTGTCACAACCACAATATCTGATATCGAGTTCAAAATAACTTGGGCAATCTCTGGAGAACCAAATGTCCCCTGTCACAACCGCAATATCTGATGTCGAGTTCAAAATAACTTGGACAATCTCTGGAGAACCAAATGTCCCCTGTCACAACCACAATATCCAATGCCTAGTTCAAAATAACTTTGGCCATGTCTTGAGGACCGAATACCCCCTGTCCCAACCGCAATATCCAATGCCTAGTTCAATATAACTTGGACTATCTCTTGCAATTGGGGACCAAATACCCACTGTCTCAATTGCAATATCTGAGTAAAAAGACCAATGTGTATATATGCGAGAAAGTGTGTAAAGATTGTCATTTGCATATACGATGTCCCGCTATTCACAACTACTTGCAATACAGTCGAACCTGTCTGAAAGGTCACCTATATATAAGGTCCACCTGCTTATAAAGCCCAATGAATCTTTACCCCAATTGCTCTTTATTTATGTTGTTAAGGCCACTTTTACTTAATTCCTTGAGTGACCGTTATGGACAGGTTTGATTGTCTTAAGCTCCCATGTCCATTTACCCAATGCATGTGGTCAGTGTAATTCTACCATTTTTTATCGTTGCTCAACTGTGTTTAAAAGTTGGTATCATACTCCCATTTGAAGCATTTGATATAACGAGCCACTACAACCAGGCACACGGCACATTAAACGAATGCGTTAAGAGTTGAGTTGAGTTGAGTAATGGTGTTTAACGTTCCAGTCAAGAATATTTCACTTATATCGAGACGTTGCCAACTATAAGCGAAGGTGCAGAAATTTTGCATGTGCGTTGCGCTGATGGCATTATAAAGCATAGTTTTTTATCGTGCCAAGCCCACCGTGACACGGGACCTCGTTTATTTTAAGTTCCCATCCGAAAGAACCGTGACTTTCATTTCGTAATGCCCGAGTGTTTGGCGAAAGAACAGTCACCACCCACTTTCAAGTCTTGAGTCAGACCCCGTCGTGGTTCGAACCCACGACCTTCCACGAATGCGATAAGACAACTCGGATAAAAACGCATATTGAGATTTCCGATGGACATTGAATTTGGATCTAGTGACAAAAGCATGCCAAAGTCGTAGGTGGTCCATAAACATACACATTATAAGGTGATCCGATACATGTTAAAAGCACTTGTAAACCTTTTTTCTGTTTTTGTTGTTTGTTTAGAGTTCGGATATTTTTTGTTTGCTATCATCGATACGCTAGGTCGTTTTTATTGATTTTATGGGATATTGATCAGTCGTCTGCTGTTTTGCACTAAACCACCGATGACGTCATACACAGAAAAATTCCAATCTCAGTAAACGTGGTTGTTAGTTTATATATATAAATCAGAATTATGATTAAGATAAGTGATTCTGTGTACATGTTAGTTGGTACAAACGCATGATTAATACCAGTTAACACGATAACGTCATCATCGTCTGCTTCTGAAGTTAAAAGTACATTACATAGTATTACCTCAACTCTTAAGTTCTAATTTGTCAACCTGACTGAATTAATTTAAACTCAACACGGAAGTGGATAGGAATTTTTAAAAAAAGCAGTGTATTTTAACAATCCATAATAATTGTACAAGAGAATGAGAGATTTTAATGTAGACGGTAAACTTGACCAACAAAACCAGAGATTTTAAAGAAAAAATACCAATTATCGTCTCACGAAGGTGTCCAATCGAAAGAGGCGCAGGATCCCATCCATTTCAATTCATCTTTTAAACATTTATTATTTATTTTTTTTTTTTCTATTTCATTTTAATTTTATTTCAGTTCATTTTAATTTTATTTCATTTATTGTACATGTAGTTGTTATTTGCAATTATTTTATTTTACCTCCCAGCATTCTTTATATTAGTAATCTCATCATGAATCTTTTGACACAGTTCATGTTACTGTTGGGTTTTTTCTTCAGCATTCTGCTGTTGGTAACCCGTCCAAAGTCTACATACTTTTGTTATCACTTATTTTCTATTTTATAACAGATTCGTCATCCTGCTGAGTCTGCAGCAAAATAAAATGTGTTACCATGGACATAACTAAAGTATTAACCACAATACTAGATATGCTTAGTGATACAAAGAAAACTTAGGGCATGAGATGCTCACCTGTGTAACATTAAGACTTAGTGGTTGTTGGACCTGAGATGCTCACCTGTGTAACAGTAAGACTTAGGGGTTGTTGGACCTGAGATGCTCACCTGTGTAACAGTAAGACTTAGGGGTTGTTGGGCCTGAGATGCTCACCTGTGTAACAGTAAGACTTAGGGGTTGTTGGGCCTGAGATGTTCACCTGTGTAACAGTAAGACTTAGGGGTTGTTTGGGCCTGAGATGCTCACCTGTTGGACCTGAGATGCTCACCTGTGTAACAGTAAGACTTAGGGGTAGTTGGGCCTGAAATGCTCACCTATGTAACAGTAAGACTTAGTTGTTGGGCCTGAGATGCTCACCTGACTAACAGTAAGACTTAGAGGCTGTTGGGCCTGAGATGCTCACCTGTGTAACAGTAAGACTTAGGGGTTGTTGGGCCTGAGATGCTCACCTGTGTAACAGTAAGACTTAGTGGTTGTTGGGCCTGAGATGCTCACCTGTGTAACAGTAAGACTTAGGGGCTGTTGGGTCTGAGATGCTCACCTGTGTGATAGTAACATGGAGGATGTTGGGTACGAGATGCTAATCTATGAAGAGATCATTGGTCCAGAGATGCTTACATGTGTGACAGCAAGACTTAGAGGTCTTTTGGTCAGAGAGGTGCTGCTATATGCGACAGTAATATTTAGAGGTCATTTGGCCTGAGATGCTCATCTGTGGGAAAGTAATATTAGGATGATGCTGTGCCTTAAATATTCATATATTTTAAAATAAAACAAAAATATAAGGTTAAACAAAGTCGTGTCATGAATCAACACCAGTGGTCCCATCCCACAACCCCACCCCCATTCCAACTGGTGTTATGCGCCCCTCTCCGTCAACACCTTTAGAAAAACTTCTGGCCACCCAGGAGTCACAAAATCAAAAGTCAAAAGATATCCGTCAATTCAGGGACCAAAAGTCATGTCTATTTTAAATGCGTAGTTGATATTTTTTCATATCAAATCATCAATGTTTACTGAACGTTGGTCGTCGTATCCTGCGGTTTTAAAAAGTACACAGAACTTTGTACTCGAAAAGACAAAATAAATGCAGAAATTAATTAACCTTAATTACAACCAACTGTAATTCCATCAGTCTAATGTACTACCAAAGTTCCTATTTACGATTAGTTTTACGGTGACTCAAATGTTTTTAATTTTTCACTAATTGATCGAAGACCACATTTAAAGTTAGAGTGCATTTACCCCTGGGTAATCAATGACGTCAGAGGCAAGATCGATAACTCGTGACAGGATGAAATCTTGATAACCGAGTGTATAAAGTACAAGGTTTTGATTTTCCATCGATTGAAAGTAATTATCATAGGTATTTAAACCATGATAAATCATGATCGTGTGGATTAATTTTATTGACACATGCGACATGTGCATTTTTATCTTTATAAAGATTTAACGGATATATTAAAACTCTTTTAGATTTAATACATAATTACTAGTAATCTTCGTTAAAAAAAATAGAGCAATATATAAAGCCCTCCAATATACTGTTCTCGAATATTTCACTTATATCGGAACGTCATCAGCTATAGGTGACGTGGAAAAAATTTCTACCTTTGCAATGGGCTCAGGGTCATGTGTAGGGAAGCTTCTTTAGCGTGCTTTGTCAACCCACTGGGTCATACATCGGTTCTTAGGTCTCTCCAGAAAGCAAATTGACTTTTATTTCTACATGTTGCGCGTCTGGCGAAAGAACAACCACTGCCCATTTTCAAGACTTGGTCAGACCAAGGTTCGAACTTCCTTAATACGGAGCAAACACTCTGACAACTGTGTCACCGTAGTTATTTACATAATGGATTTTTAGAGTGGATTTAGGCTGTGGTTCTTCTCTTAAAACTGAACATTGAGGTTTTTTAATCAATTTTCGACTTATTTCATAGTAAAGTACTCTCCCCATTTCAATAAAAATCCCTATTCCATATTGTATCTTTATTTCTGAAACTGGTGGTATCTCGATATAAGTTGCATGAATCAGAGAAATAGAAATAAAATGATAAATATACATTTTGTAATATTGTCCTTTTTGTTTTATGAACATTTAAAACAACAATAAGTAACAATAGCGA
Organism: Anadara kagoshimensis; assembly: GCA_021292105.1. Lineage (NCBI taxonomy): Eukaryota > Metazoa > Mollusca > Bivalvia > Arcoida > Arcidae > Anadara > Anadara kagoshimensis. Next base: position 58,995,315 of record CM037873.1, on the reverse strand, counting down.
CACTTTACAATGCATTGTATTAGTTGGTCAATTCCAAGATCCAGGATGTAACAAATCTATACTGTTTTACTGACTAAAAACCCGGTGCATACCATGCATGTGTGTCATTTTCTTAGAATTATCATGTACTACTTTTGAATGTATTATTTCATAAAAATTCAAGAGTAGCACATTACAGAACTAAAGCTGTTGATCTCTTCGGAAACATAATAAATTAAACTCTATTATATGGCCGTACATGATAATTATCACGATTTACACCTGGGTGAGTAAAAGAATCAAGAGTCTTTACTGATATCGAGACGGTCCGTTCTTGATTGGTGGAGGAAACTGGAGTGTTTTGGGGAAAAGCGCACACCCACTGCAAGCAAACTCACACTACGATCTCTACGGCGTAGGAATCGGTTATAGGCAGGCAGAGAGAGGCACTATATGATCCATAAGAGCACGCTTTATACCAGCCTTAGACTACACATTTTAGACCTCTTGGCCATCGACCGACCCCCCCCGTCAACCACACCGCCACCACGTCCGCTTCTTCACGCCTCAACCATTCGGACAATCTTTGAGATGTACATATGTTTACTTTATTTTATTAGAAATCTCGTCTAAAAACTGCAAAAAATAAAGATAAATAAATAAAAACCATACATATCACTACACGCGTGTATACGTTACACGGAGTAGAGTATTAAGACAATCAATTAAAGTCGCTACATGAAAGAGAATCTTGATGTATGTTTTGCAATAAACATGCATGTATCATACTCATGTGACTAAATTGTTTTTGTTTGTCAAGCGTGTTCGTCAGCTTATTTCTTAGAATTATAACGTAAAAACCATTAATATCGCATAACAAAAACAGCTGATAAACATAAAATATTACCATTGATGAGTTAAGGACAACATTTACTTAAGCGGGGGGTCATGTAGTGCATATCAATAAACCAGATTGTTTTTAAATGAGAGTTAGGGCCTATAAGCCTATTAACTGCACCATTTTATAATCGATTTATGTATTAATCCGTACTGTGGTGATTTCCATATTCCAATACTTGTATAAGTGCATTTTAATAAATTATTCTAATCCATGTACTTATTTACAGTCATATGCCAAAATAAACCCCGGACGCGAAATATAAATCAGCAAATATCTTATCGTATACTTAACCAAATCGACAAACATCCGCATAATAATAAAATTAATTCATATATGAAAGAGCGAACAATACTAGTAATATCATAATATTGAGAGAGAGAGAGAGAGAGAGAGAGAGAGAGAGAGAGAGAGAGAGAGAGAGAGAGAGAGAGAGATACTATTAATACCATAATATATTTTAAGAGAGAGAGGGAAAACGGTTCTATTTTAGGATTTCATAGAAAAACTGAAAAAGTGTCTTTCTTTTGTCATTAAACAAGTTAATTGATTGTGGCATCATTAGATGAATTAATGGTTATGATAATGGATAGACACTCATTTCAGTACGTGACTATTTTGATAAAATGGATAAAGTAACAATTGAAAATTACGTCAAAACCTCATTGACAAAATTAACACTATCTCACTCAACGCCTTCACGAGACACTGTCACAAGATAAATACAGAATGCGTATTAGAGCTGAGCTGAGATATCATTATCAGTATAAGCTTAGGGCTTCGCTGCTTTGAGATAGCTCCATCGACAATTTAGGGGTCTCGACGGCCAAGTGGATCATGGCGCTTAGATTCGAATCCCACTCGCGGCAGATACTATAGCTAGTGTGAGGAAGTTTGTCATTACTTGACGAAGTTGTTGGCTCTAGTTTCCACTGTCATCCTTGACCTGACCTCGATATTAGTAAGTGAAAGATTCTTGACTGGGCGTAAAACTCTATTTATCCACTCTGCCCCGAGAGGGATTCGAACCTAGGCGTTGAGAGTCGCTGTGATCCGTAAGTGCACGGTGGACAACTCGCTCACCGAGGCCCCTGCGCAGCTTGTCTGTCCTGAAATCGCTGTAGACATTTAAGTCATATGTGGCTATATTAAAGCGAAATGTCACGAGCCACCGTCTAATGAGTTGATCATCTGCATTGAAGACTGTGCTGAGATATCGCCATCGACATCTCAGTGTAGCAGACCATGTTGAGATAACGCCATCGACATCCCAGTGTAGCAGATCGTGTTGAGATATCGCCATCGACATCCCAGTGTAGCAGACTGCGCTGAGATATCGCCATCAACATCTCAGTGTAGCAGACCGTGTTGAGATATTACACTTAGTTTATTTGTCATATTATAAATTTTTGAATTTTCTGAATGAAATATTCAAACATTTATAATATGACAACTTTTTGAATATTTCATTCAAAAAATTTAAAAATTTATAATATGACATATTAGTTTGGGTTGAGGTTGATTTCTCTTATGTGTTTAGTTTACTATACCAATGCCAAAGTTAGCTTGTCATTGAAAAATTGTGTCCGACTCATAACTTTCTCATCTATGGATGGATTTTGATTAAACTTGGAACAAATGTACACCAACATATGACAGTGTGTTGCGTACCACATTTAGGATGTCGAGGTCACAAGGGCAACTCTGGGTGGGCCTATCTTTTTCATTCAACAAAGGACGGTTCTTTTTAATAATTAGAGATAGACCCCATGTTCCCTCGTAAACGCCATTGTGACGTGGATAATAATCATAATATCTGTATTCTTTTGATTACGTTTACATGTATTAAGTTCCTATTCCGGCCACATGGGGTATTTTGTTTGTCTTATTGGGTATAAATATCCGGTATATAAATCCTGTATTTCTATTTAAAAAGTAAACACAAAATATACTTTTATCTATACATCAAAACACGATAGTCAAATAATGAGCTGAAAAAGTCGAACTGAACAAGGAGAATAATGGCTTTTTAATGTGTACTATCTGTCATATAATAAAATTTGCACGCAATTATCTCTCGCTGGGGGAGCGATTTATTCAACTATTTTTAAATATTATTCAAAATGGTATACACGCATAGGTAATAGTAATATAAATTTAAAGCATGATCGTTGACATGTCAACCACAAACTGACTATCATTGATAAATTTTATGTAGATCTATTACGTAGAAATAGATAAGATATTCCTTAAAGTTTTGTTTTGTTAAAACTATTTAAAATATTTTGCACATTTAAGTAAGTAAGGTCTATATATATACCCCACATTAGACAGATGAGCTTATCTTATGACATTTTAAATCCGCGTGTACTCAAAAATAACCTTTCATATTGAAATATATATAAGGAAGAAATTAACTTAGTATTATGGAACAGAAAAATATTTAGGAAACATATACTGTATATGAAATTAACAATGAAATATAAAAAAAGTAGAGTAAATAAACAATAAGTAAGACGTTTTTGTTCCTCGAGTACTGATTAAAATCACCATTCATAAACTAGTACCCGATGTAAAAACGGGGAAATTATAGGGGAAATTATTGGAAAATAATTAACATAATTATAAGGATGAATAGTAAAAAGAAAACCATTTGAAAGACTAACCCTTATAGGAAGTAAAAGAAGCCTTAATATAAAACGAGAGAGAGAGAGAGAGAGAGAGAGAGATGAGGACGATGATGATGATGATGATGATGATATAGAATGCAATATTGCAATAAGATACCGCTACATTTTGTGTTAAAATTGCAACTATAAGCTAGCCAGCGTAATGTTACACATAATAACACAACCTGTTAATCAAACAGATAAATAACATACTTCTAACACCTGACAGTGGAGTATTTTATTACCCATGTCGGGGATCGGGTGGGGGGACAGGGTTTTAATGTATGTAAAATGTAGACATCGAATAATAAATTCTGGATGGCCATTGAAGTTTGAATTGGAACTTTCAAACAAGTCTTGCTCCCTTTATTCGAGTTACTTCCCTTGAATTTAGCTTATAAAGATAGTTATGCGTAGAATTGTAGTGTTTCGCAAGACTCACTACCAGTGTAATAGTTACGTAGAAATACTCATGTTGATACGATTTTAAACCCAGTTCTAAGATCAATTGTGGGTATAAAATATTCATCAAACAAACATTAGAAAGGGCATTTTTTCAGTTCACTTCTTCCCCGAACACATTATTTTCTTAGCGCTCACTCCACTATATTGGTAGTGTATGGTAATTTGACCACGACAATACTCGTCTCAGAAAACAACACTTAATCAAAAACAAACATCTATACTAATGAATTATTACTGACTTTTGTTATTTTTCAATTTTTCAAAACAATACATTTTAGTTCCATGTGCTCCTTTTGGGTGCATTATTTTATTAGCATCCAAAAGTAGCACATTCATTAATGCAACAAATATTTTGCCATTGTTACCCAAGTATTGTACAATATATTTATTTATGCCGGATACAGATGCGACAACTATAGGGTTTACCCATCTAGAGCCATATTGTTTACATTTCACCTGAAATCTACACCGTGTCGGATTACTTATCACCTGAGGACCATCATAACGATCATATCTACTGTATATATATATTGAATATGATGCACATTTCCCTGGGCAAAAATTCATATCATACCACTGGTATGATTTATAACTGACGACTTTAGAGATGGTTTGTCCTAAATAATAATAACAAGTATATCTATCAGCTTTATTAAATATGTACAAAAATGTTCATATATAATGTTGCTGATCCAGGTTCTTGCAAAAGTATTCAGTGAATCACATGCATTCTGTCTAGAAGGGGGAAACCAGGAGGTGTTCTCATGTTTCATAATTATTTGTATTTCGTTAATGTTTGACAATAGTTTTATTGCTATATACCATTTTTAAATGTATTTTAAAATTTTAAATTAAAAAAAATAGTGTATGGCATTATTATACCAGTTTTTACGAGGCTATCGGAACGTCAAGTCGTTTCTAAGGAATGCGTATGAAAATGTCATAAAGATTGATTAGATGAACATCTCCAACCAAACTGAAGACTGAAGATGGCAAGCTATTTCATTTGCATTTTAGCTAGTTCTGGTTCGTCAAAAATCTGACAGAACATTCTTGTTCTTAATTTTATAGACAGAGGCGACAACTTAATTGCCTGACGTCATGTTTTCATTTTATTTGAAATTGCCATAAGCGAGTTTGACCGGAAATGACCTTTTGCGTAAGCGGTAGACAGGACAAAAACAACTTCCGGAACAGCTTTTTGTCATATGCCATTTTTTTTATTTATTCATAAAATACATTAAAAAAATGGTATATGACATATCGTTAAATATACCGAGCTGACAAGAAACGCTTTGTCCAGTTGAACTCTTTATATTTCTTCTGTCTTCCAACCCTTGTCCTATTTCCCCTTTTAATTGTTTGCAGGTGAAATTTAAAATACAGTACGGATAACGCAATTCTTTTAACCGGAACTGATGAGTGGTCTATTCTCCGACATAAACGCAAAGTCACCTCGCTCTAACGTAGTGAAAATGTTCAGTCTAAAAAAGTTAAATATATAAATATGAGTTTAGAATTTTTAATATTATTCATTCGATTTAAGCAAGATTTTTATACTAAGAATGTGTATCCGTCTCTATGCATTTGCATCAGTATTTTTTTTCAAACTAAACGTCACGTGATATACGTTTTGACAAACCTTGAATATATCTATACAGTTGTCAATCCTTTGTTGCCTGCTGCAAATGTTTGTTTCAATTTTTTTTTAAATTAACTTTTAATTATTATCTCGACGTAATTTTACGCTTAATTTAACGGATTTTATACTAAATGTTTAGATCCGGATATTTGTTTTAAAAGTCGCCATAAAAATTAGTCAGGTCAATCACACTAAAGGAAAAAACACCAGAAAAACCACAACATTTTAATTCAAAATGGAATTCGTTTATAAAAATTCAATAAATAAAACGTAATTTTAAAGTACGTCTCCACAGCAGTTAGTAAGAAATCTTTAAGAATTTCAGTTTCGTAAAACACCCACCTCTCGAGACTTTCCGGTCATACCCATATACCGTCTAGATTGTAACTTCATAACCCTTGAAATATCCGACTCAAGTTTTTGAGGTTAAAACTTTGTTTTCGGAATAACCCAGGCAGTAATATCACTTTAGATTTCTTAGAAGCATGTTTTCTTCAAAAAATTATTATTCTAATTTTCTAATTTCTATCCGAAACGTAACCTAACTTATTTTCTTCTTAAAGTTATGTATTTGTATATTTGAGATTAGATAAAGATAAAATTTTATTATTTCAGATAAATAACATAATTCCTTTTTAAACTTTTGTTAGAAAATCATAACCCATTTTAATTATTTATTTTTTCATTAAAACTTTGCCAAAGAAAACTTCCTGTTTATTTTGCCATCTGAAATTCAATTTCATAACCGGAATGGAAAAATTCCAAATTTGACAATAAAACAATTTCGATATTGCGTAAGAATACAGAAGCTAAGGCGGAAGCTCTTACTTCCGGTGTAATTGTTTAATGCGCAGTTTCTGCATTTGAAGTCGAACTAAAACCACAACATCATTCCGGCGTTAATATAGGGCAGGTTTATCTTAACCGTGTCATATATCCTAAATCAAATAAAAAGTTTAAATGTGTGGAATTTCAATTTGATTCCCAATAGAGAAATTATCTTGTAAAGATATTGGTGGATTGTTATCACGTCTGTGCAGTATATTTTATTAAATGAATCCAGAAGAGAAAACGAAGAGAGAGAGAGTGTGTGTGTGTGTGTGTGTGTGTGTGAGGAGGGGTTAGTCTCCAACACAGAGAGAGAGGGGGTGTTAGTCTATAACACAAAAGTATGAACCATCGCGACGTATGAATATTAAATGTGTCACCTAGATTTAAAAATCCAGAAATGCTTCTATATGAAGCGTGAAGAAGGTAAATAGGACAATTATTTTAGACGCGTATTGTGTATATGCTTTCTTTAACAAGGGAGGGGGTGAAATATACCGTGATGAGAGCGTCAGTTTCCACATAGTCACTGAGCTAGGTTGAGATATGCACTACATATTTCAAGACACATGAAAAATGTCGAAAATACACCAAAGTTTGGCAGGAAGTCCAGACCGAAGATCGAACACGGGCCCTTTCGGTTAGGATCAAATCTGTTTGAAAATGTTGTCACTCGGTCGTACAACAGGGGGACTAGACCGCGGATCAAACACGGGCCCTTTCGGTTAGGATCAAATCTGTTTGAAAATGTTGTCACTCGGTCGTACAACAGGGGGACTAGACCGCGGATCAAACACGGGCCCTTTCGGTTAGGATCAAATCTGTTTGAAAATGTTGTCACTCGGTCGTACAACAGGAGGACTAGACCGCGGATCGAACACGGGCCCTTTCGGTTAGGATCAAATCTGTTTGAAAATGTTGTCACTCCGTCGTACAACAGGGGGACTAGACCGCGGATCAAACACGGGCCCTTTCGGTTAGGATCAAATCTGTTTGAAAATGTTGTCACTCAGTCGTACAACAGGAGGACTAGACCGCGGATCGAACACGAACACTCTTTGTAAGAATCAACACTGTGTGACAATGCTGCCATTCGGTCGTGTAACCGGAAGGCCAGATCGCGAAAGCGAACCATTCCGGAAGACCAGATCGTGGGATCAAAAACACTGGGCCGGACCAATCGGTCGTGTAACAGAAAGGCCAGATTGCAAGATCAAATTTACAAGACCGGAAGACCAGATCACAGTATCAAATACACAGGGACTGACAACTCGGCATTGTAACAGGAAGGACAAATTGCGGGGTTAAATACACAGGGCCGAACCACTCCGGAAGGCCAGATCGCGGAATCAAATACACAGGGCCGGACGACTCGGACATATTGTGGGATCAAAATATTATACACAGGGCCGGATCACTCGGTCAGAGCGAGATCAAATACATAGGACCGAACCACTCGGCAATGTAACAGGAAGACCAGGTTTTGAGATCAAATACACAGGACCAGACCAATAATACTACTGTGTATATTGTAATAGATCAGTACATATATACACTGTGTAATTCTACATCTTCTTAATTAATCCCCGATCAATACCATAACGGTACTGACACTCAGCCAAGCTACTTCCGATCGACTTACTTATTTAATATAAGCTATATCGTATCGCGTTCCCATCACACACTGAACAGTATTAATTGTATAGTAACTCATATCAACGTAACAATCGATTGTCAGCTTAAATTAAATATTTGGACAGGAAGTTAATTTTCACTTCTTGGCTATTAAACTGTTGAGATATCAGTAAATATATCGGGGTTTTTACCAGTATATACTGCGTTTGAAGGCCAAATACCGCATGTGTAACGTACAGTGACGAATACTAGAAAATGTGTATTCCGTGGGCGTTCATTCATAAATTATATCGTGTATTATTTCATTCATACTCGTACTCAGAAGACCTCAAGCTGTTTTAGTATTACACTCATAGACAGAATATTTGAAATGGAATCTGATTAATCTAATGTTTTCATAATTATTTATTTTGTAGTAAATTCCTATTTTGACCTTGGTGAACAACAAATAAGAATAATATATGAATGGGGATTGCGAAATATCTGTATAGACCGTGTTTGTGTGGGGGGAGTAGCGACCTTATTATGAGAGAGAGAGAGAGAGAGAGAGAGAGAGAGAGAGAGATTCAAATATAAAAGTCACCAAACAAATCATTATGGCGAAGTCGGCTGACGAATTTCTAAATTTTCAAAGTCATCTTCGTAACACATCGCTTCTTTCAAAAGAACTTTGTCTTTCAGCTGCCTTGACAGTTAGTATCAGGAGAACGGTAAATTAATGACGTTGTTTTCTAGTGCGTTTACACTATGAAACTCTAACAAGTGTGAACAGCAATGTGAACATTTCGCCTTTAAAATACCTGTAACATATCTTTCTTTTTTTCAAACAATAAAATTGCAGATTGACCCAACTAGGTCACAAATTATAAATAACACTTAACGTTTAAGTCTCGGGGCACTTAAAACAACTTTACACCGGCTTTATATCAACTTCCGGTTAAGTCACCACTGTACACAATTCTTCGAAAAATATAAGACGCAAATGAGCAACTAATAGTTTTTGAATTTCCAAATATGGTTCGGTTTGCAGTTGATGACCTTATTCCGGCTTAAACGTTAGTGTTTGAAGTAATGACGGATGGACCATGTGACTTGTGGTTAAGCATGTGGCATAAAAATCAAAAATCAAAGGATTTAAACTATAGTTATACATGATTTAAGAGGATTAATGAGTTGAAATGTGGCGACTTTGATGTTTTATTTTTATATATGTGTGTTTGTATATACATGTATTCATTAAAAATTTTTTTTATAAAAATTAAAACTTTTATGGACCATTATTGGTTGTGAAATTGAATGACGTGCATTATGTCACTACAATTATACGATATCTATCAAGACTAATGAGCAATATCACCTCCCTCTCTCTCTCTCTCTCTCTCTCTCTCTCTCTCTCTCTCTCTCTCTCTCTCTCTCTCTCTCTCTCTCTCTCTCTCTCTCTCTCACATTAACATTCTCTCTCTCTCTCAACATTAACAATTACGTGTAACTTATTAATTATTAATTGTTTGCAGAGTTTATGCCGATTGTTATTTTAGATATTAAAAATGAGAACTTGGAAATAAAACCAATTAAAACAAAACATGACAACCAGGGTTCCACCACTGTTCTGCAACTTGCGTGTTTTATGGTGTCAAACAAGGTCCACGTGTTCAAACAAGACAAGTAGAAATACAACTCAATTTTTAAAGGAATTTGTCTTTTGGAAGTTTGAGCAATCACGATTCAACAATACTACAGCTGGTACATGTCAGGGTGCCAAAAATGCTCGCTTGCTCTAAAAAGCTTTAATTTCTAAGTGAATTTTCTTATCTAGAGGTATGAGTCTGAAGTATGAACAACTACGATTCTACTGTTCTGCAGTTTGTAATGTCATGGTATCAAAACAAGGTCCACTTGCTCTAAAAAGCCATGGAGAATTACAGCTTCAATTAATAACTGAATTATCTTCTGGAAGTGACAACCACAGGTCCACTGTTTCCGAGATTATACATCTCATGGTGCCAAACCGTTGAAGCTCTATGTGCTTAGATTAGAGAAATACATCTTCTGGTTCAGAACTAAATAATCCTCTGGTAGTATGATTCAGAATATGACACAGGACCTCAGGTCCGCCGTTCTGCGATTGTAAGATTGTACATGTCATGGTGCACAAACCATTGGAGTTCCACGTGTTCTAAAATGACATAGAGAAATACAGCTTCCGGTTTAGAACTGAATTATCTTCAGTTGATGAAAGTATGCGTATTTTAAGTTTTTCTACTTTAGTTACTTCCTCGTCTGGGGTCTTAATTGGGTCTGTTAAATCTTAAACAGCAGTTATTCAGTTTGATTTCCCATTAAGATTGTCTTGTTTCTGAAGAGATATATTTGGAATCACTTTATGCTTTGAATACGTGATTGAGAGCATATACATACCATGTTTATTTAAGATATTTCTAATATAGTCTAACATGTATTAATATCTCATGAACTCAAGAAAAGGCCAGTTTATCTTATATATTTTATTGAAATTCAGAATGCAGACTAATAATAACCTAGTTGGAAGTTGTCCTATTTAATGAGACAATGAGAACAGTAAATACCGCTCAAAACATAAATATCTTCAGAGAGAGAGAGAGAGAGAGAGAGAGGAGAGAGAGAGAGAGAGAGCAAATTTTCTGGTACAGCACCAAAAACCCCGTTTCCGGTGCTCCAAGGCAAGCCACATAAAGAATTACATGTGTACTTCCGGTGTTGCGGATAACCGTTTATGTGACGTTGATTTCAATGCAGTAAATATATTGGTCAATTACCCACGTCATATGTCAAACTTTTGTCATTTTTCTGCTTTTATTTTTTGATAGATTGTAACAAATAAGATCGTGTTTTTATTTTAGGTAATACATAACGGTCTTAAATTTTAAACTGAAACGTGATCCGAGTGTGTATTTGATTCATCATTTTACAAAATCAAGTGTCTTGTTAATTTTACATTTTATACAAGTTATACCTTACGGTCAGTTCGGCATGCAACACAATGTATTGAACATTGGTTTTTGCGAAATTATCAATCTTAGTTCTACCACTTGGTCCATCAGTTCTCTGCGAACGCGATCACAATTATGTTAACACAACACATATTTGAACTGCGTATATTTCAAGGTGGCTAGTGTTTCACGCCACATCAGAAGTATTTTGTGTTTCAAAGAACTATTGTTTCTTTTTGGGGGTGGGGGGTGGGGGGTGGGGTGTGTGTGTGAATTTCAGTCTCTCCGTCAACCCATTGGCACGAAATGGACTCCAAAGCAAAGACTAATATTTTTGTTTCTATTTTATTTCACTTGATTGTCAATATCGGAGTTTTATGGTTTACATTTTATCCTATCCGGAACCATGTTCACATTAACGCCACTGATATTCGATCTGTTATTGTGATGAAAAACGTTGGCGTACTACGATGTTTTATACTAAGCTATTTGGAACGACATAAACATGGAAGAAATCACGAACTCAAAAATTCAAGAAAAGTTCACGGTCATTTTGACATGAAATTTATATGTCCAATTAGGACTCGATAATGAAAACAAATCCGCGTAAACGTGGGCGGTGAATGGACAGTTGTCGGATTTGTTTAGCAGTAAATATAGTCACTACGATACTAATTATTGATCCATTACTACCAAGTACTTGTTTAAACATTCATATTTGGAATATCCTAAAACATGTCAAATTCAGTATAAGAATATATAAAGATTGTATTGATTAAGTATTTGTACTAAGTATTTGTAGGGCCAGTTATTTCGGTGATAAACAGAGACAATCATCACTATTAATAGATATACGACTATACTTTATGAATGAACCAACATATTTATGAACAAGAAGAAATGAAATATTTATACCCCCGCAAATAAGTTGAGTAACGGTGTTTAACGTCGCCTGTGCGTTGAGCTCGTTTATTTAAGGTTCAAATCCGAGAGAACGATGACTTTTATTTCGTACTGCAGAGTGCTTGGCGAAGAACAGTCACTACCCATTTTTAAGTCTTGGGTCATCAGACCTTGTCGGAGTTCGAACTCACAACCTTCCACTTACGGATAGAGCGCTCTACCAACTGAGCTACCGCAGTGATCCCCCGCAAATGAAGTTTGGGATGTAAATGAATCGCCCTGTCCGCCCGCCCGTCTGTCTGTCGAGCCGTCCGTCCCAATATTGGAAACAGTTGTATTTGATTCTCGAGAGACAGTTCAAGTTATACTCTTTACTGATAGATCACAGTGTTCTTGTCCACTACCTTCGAATCTCAGTCAGGCAGAATGTTGTTGGACGTTTGACATGACAGTTCAATTTCCGATGGTGTTCTCATGTTACACCAGTTTCCTCCAGCAATTTCAGAGCTGACTACCGGTGACAAGAATGTAAAAGCCTTAACGGGAGTGTTTAAACACCATTCATACCAACTTATAGTCGCGCGTTTTGTTTAGGCCAATACTGTCTTACTGCACTTAAGATAAGACTTAAGATTTAGAAAAAGTTTTGAAAAAATTGCCATGCTGCCCAGTCAAATAAAAGTTTACTTCAAATGTGACGAATACTAGGGAAAAGGAAAGTCTTTAGCCTTTGTTTTTGTAATGAATTACAAAATAAATAAATACATAAATTGCTCCTTTAACTTATATCGACACTGTCAGTTCTATGATGATAAAGGAAACTGGAATACTCTGAGAAAACCACCAACCTTTTGGTAAGCTAAATGACAAACTTTCTCACACTAGTTTCTGCCATGTCTGGGATTTGAGCCTGGATGATTATAGGCACTTTGATCTGTATGGTGCTTTATACCTACTCGGCCACTGAACCCCCCCCCTTCCTTTATATATCGGGGGTTAACGTCATGACAGAAGGAGAATACATATCTTCTGAATGTTCTGATTTTGCTTGCTTTGCTTGCAAATCTTTTACGACTGTAGTGCAACTCCAAAGATCCACATTTTGAACTGATTTTGCCTTATTTGGATTGAACACTCTGTTAGCTAGTGCCTTTAAAGCAAAAGCTTACGGACAAAATAATCGGCGAGTGGTTATATATGGTTTACCCAAAATGGCGCTTAAATTGTTGCTAATTATACATGATATAAAGTTATGTTGCCCTACATACACATGTACTAGAAATCTTTTGATTTATGATAATATTTGTAGACAACCAATCATAATAACTCTTACTTTTTCTATGATCTGGAAGTTCCGTTTAATTTTCTCGTGTTTGTCATCATTAAGATAACCAAGATAAAGGTTCCTCCGGCGGCGTAAAATTCCATTAGCTCAGTTAGTCTGATCTTAACTGTTAAATTAATGTCAATATATTCAAAATGATCAGTATTTCTGATGCGCATTTATATATAAAAAATACCTTTAAAATTTAAGTGTGTCTACTCTCATGAGCACATCAAGGATATCGATCACAATGCGTTTATTCCTCCGGATCACATGGTCTCGCATGCATTGCTGACGTTTTGTACCAATAAAATTGCACTGTACATTTCCCTACATATGTTAATCAATGCAGTTTCTTTTGTGTATATGTAGATTTTTACTATTATTTGGCGCATTTTGCACAGATTATACTCTAGTACCACTTATGATTTTACAATCTTGCAAAATGCATTACCATTTATGATTTTATTTTACATGGTGCATATTGTTGGGCCACTGGGACCACTGGCGGTGCTACATATCTTAATTTGAGGGTTTTGGTGTTAAGATCTTTCTTAAAAGCACATTATAATTATTTTTTACTTGCAAAAACTGTTCAACTTGTAACGTTAGGGTATCACAGTAAATGATAAGATGAAACACTCCAATCATACCGGAGATGACAAGATGTTTAGTTTACATACTTAGTAGTTCGGTATTGTTTTGCTTAATTAAATGTTTTTTCCAGATAACTGTGGAACTTTAGTATTATTGATGTCTACAAGCATATTTATTCAGTGCACGACAAAATTGTTTTTCGCATAGATTGTTTCGTCTCGTTGTCTTGATTGCTCCGCCCATTATTGTCAAATACAGTGATGTTCAGCTGTCGCTTTTTTTTTTTTTTTTTTTTTTTTTTTTTTTTTTTGAGATTTCATTGAGATTTATCAACCCAACCATCGTTTGAATAAATATCTGGCAGCGAGGTATATTACCACATAGAGAGGGTACATCTCCCAATATATGCCCGAATTGGCCGACAATCTTTGAAACGAATATCTGCAAGTGAGGCACATCACTCAATATATGAAATACTCGCCCTAACTATCTTTGGAAATCAATATCTGCCAGCGAGGTACTATCGTCATTGCATGTTTCCAACTTTACAATGAACATCTGGCCATCGCCCAATATATGACCCAAACAAAATTGTAATTAATATCTGAAAGTGAGGATTTTCACCAATATATGTAGACCTCTAACTTTTAAGAAACGGATACATTTCACCAAATGTCTGAAAGTATAGGCACAACCATGTTTGGAATTAATTCCAGCATCTTGCAGTGAGGCACATCAATCAATACATGCCCCAAACATCAATATCTGGCAGTAAGGTTTTATGGCAATATATGTTCCCATCCAACTTTGCAATGAAAATGTGGCAGTGAGGCCATTACCCAATATATATGACCAAACCCACCTTTGCAGTGAGGATTATATGGCCTTGGAAACCATTTCTTGTAGTGGATTATATCGCCCAATATAATCCCAAGAGAACCATCTTTGGAATTAATATCTGACAGACAATGGTACATCGCCATTATATGTCTCAACCATTCTTGCAGTGAGGTTGCTCGCCAAATATTTGTCCCAATTTTTAAATGAAAGCTAGTATAGATCTATCAGTGAGGTATAACACCAGTATATGGTTACAGCCAACTCTGGTAGTTGAGTATATAGCAAAACAACGTTTGGAATGAATACCAATAACTGGCAGCGAGATCCGTAATTAAATATTTGCCCCAACTATCTTTGGAAATCAATATCTGGCAGTGGGGCATTGTCGTAAATCCATGTTCCCAACCATCTTTGTAATGAATATCTGACAGTGAGGTATATTGCCCAATATATGTCCCAACCATCTCTTGCAGTGAAATATTTCACCCAATTTACTAGTATTTCCCAAGAAACCCATCTTTGGAATGAATATATGACTGTGGGGTCCATCGTTCAGTATGTCCTAACCATCTCTTTCAGTGCAATATATGGCTCATCCATCTCTGGTAATAGGGTATATAGCTCAACCATCTTTAGAATGAATATCTGGCAGTGAGGCACATCACCAATATATACCCAAACCATTTCTTGCAGTGGATTACTTCACTCAATACATATCTCAAAAAATATCTTTGAAATGCATATCTGACAGGTAAGTATATCGCCAATATATGCCTCAACCATTCTAGCAGTGAGGTAGCTCGCCAAATATTTGCCCCAACATTCTTTGAAATGGATATCAGTATCTAGCAGTATAACACCAATATATGGTTACAACCGTCTTTTGGCAGTATGGTATATTGCAAAACTATCTTTGAAATGAATACCAGAGTCTGGCAGTGCGGTATATCACCCAGTATATATCCCCTCAGCCACCTTTGGGATGAATACTTGTTTATTCAGAGAAATTTGATCCTCGGTAGTGGTAGATAACATAAAAGTCGTTAAATGACAATAAAACAGCTGTTTTTACATATAATCAATTTATTTTCTTTTTAGAATAAACTATACTTAGAAATAAAACACAGAAATACAAGCATCTCAAACTGAAATGCATTGTAGAAAAAATATAAAATCTTTCGAAACATTCTGAGCTTTTAATAGTGTAAACCTATGACAATATGAATATCACAACAAATAAGCAAAACAATATGGAAATAAATGAATAACAACTCTCTCACTGGGTAGCTATAATTACGAATCCGCCAGGCGGAAAAATGAGGCACCATCTAACAAGACATACGATTGGGTAAAAATCTGATCACGTGTCTGCAAACATTTACATGTACAAGAACCCGTATTAATAAAAATGGATTTTCTTGTGAGCATTTTAAAAGGCATTTTACAGTATTTAGCTGGATCTCGGAGATTTCAATTTTTGTGTCTTTTGAGAATGGAATTTCTTTCATCTAAGAGTAATTTCTTTGAGTGGAATTTCTTAAATTCATGTCATTAGATATCAAAATGCAAAAAGAGAAGAGAATACAGTTTGAAATAAATTGACTTAAGTTTTCTAGAGTAACACAATCAAACATATCACTCATTCTCACTAAATTTTATCAACTTTGAACAATTTGTTTTTGAAAAAAAAATTGCTGATATTGAATAAATAAATTTAAAAACACCAACAACAAACAAAGGAAGAAAATAAATAACGAGAAAAATATTCAAATATATGAAAATGTTTTGGGAATAAAAAATCTCTGAATAAAAACTGTTCTGTCCTCGTTCTAGTTTTTCAGTCTGTTACTATTTTTTGTCTGTTACTATTTTTTCAGTCTGTTAATAATCACAATGTATTTTTGTGCATTTCTATTGTTTTGGAATGATATCAAAACAACATTTAACATAAATCCCATCAATAGATAAATCCGAACTCCGAAAATCAACAAGCTACCACGTACTATAAACAACTTATAGAACACGACTACTTTTTGGCACTTATCCAATGACGTCACAACAGTCTAACATTACTACGCATTTTAATATCTATAGAATTCTTGGACACGTATGGCTACGCACAATAGTCACTTATTACGGAACGACAAAAAAGTGCTGAAATAATGTCTGTCCCCAAATGTAAGTCTCTTTTCTGAAACTTTGGATGTCCCCATTCGTGTGTATACGTCACTTCCTGTTGAATCGTCACATCGAGTCTATTTTCTGACCAAACCATGGATCAGTTTTTGCGTACAAATTTCAGCCCGAATTCAGTTTGCGGATCCTGCAACTTTGGCTACACACTCTGACAACAGTTTACCAATTATGTAAGCCAACTGCCTCATGTTCCCTCGCCATTTTGAATGACGTATAAGACCATACATTCTAAATTTAACCAATGTTAAAACACATTCAGCCAAATGTCTGCTTTGGTAAAAACTCGCATACGGGCTTCGCGATCCACCAATATGTCGTCGAGCCTAGGAACAAATCGCAACAAATCTCGCTGCTCTCCTCGCGGCTCCTCAAAAGTATCCGATGTGTTCAAATCCCTTCATTTATTGCCTTTGGGTTCATGGCGTTTCATGTGAAGAGCAAGGTGATCGGATCTGGCGAAGCAGCGTTCGCAGACTTTACACTTGAAGGGCTTGGCCCCAGTGTGCTTTCGTATGTGTCTGGTAAGCTCATCAGATCTAGCAAATCTCCACTGACAGCTTGGAAAATGACATCTGTATGGCTTTTCTCCTGGAATACACAGAATGAAGAAAAAATAAATATTACTTCATACAATGAATGGGATTTATAGATTCCTGCACATCAAAATTAGTATGCTTTATAACTATTGATAACTGTACTAAACTGTCCTATTTTTAGCATTTTTTAATTTAAATTAAGGTTGACCTATGCCTTCCCAATGTATACTTGGTTTTCCAGATTTCATACATTTTGCATTAACTTGCTACATATAAGTAAATGACTTTGTAATATTTATGTTGCCTTTAATGTTTTGAAAAAAAGGAACTCATGTTTTCTTAACGATATACTTAAAGAATATTTAGATATATTGTATCTACATACCTGTGTGTATTCTTTCGTGAGCCTTCAAGTGAGAACTTTTTGTGTATGCTTTTCTACAACCTGAAATTATAAATAATGATACAATGATTAAATACTTTGTTAAAAATCTACAATTTTAAACAAATCATAACAGATGTCTTGTTAAGGACAGTCGCTACACTTTAACTTTCTTTACTTACACTACAGAAGAGTTTCACAACTTTCAACCAATGATGAGCTTGCTTGCTTGTTTGAAATATTAAAAATTATAATGTAGATAACTTTTACGTTTTATAGGCAAATTTTTTAATATCCACTAAAATTATCATTTTCGACTGAACAAGATTAAAATGACAAAATTGAGCCATTATTTTGAGAGAGAGAGAGAGAGAGAGAGAGAGAGAGAGAGAGAGAGAGAGAGAGAGAGAGAGATGGGAACTGTGTCCTATACTAACCTGGAAACTGGCAGAAATGGATTCTTCTTTTCTCCAGCTCTGGATTATTTTTTCTGTTGTATTTTATTGTAGTACACCCAGGGTGTGTCTCTTGGATTTTCTTAGTTCTGACAGAGGGTGACATTGATGTCAGTGGGATCACTGGATTCATCACACAATTAAACCCTGATGACACGGGCACCTGTGGTCTCTGAAGACCTGGATAAGGTGGTGGTGGAGTCCTTCTAACTGGAACATCTTGACTGGGACTTCCTGGCTGAGAACTAGGCGGTGTAGGGGGTAAAAACACCGGTACTATATGAGGAGGCGTTGGAGCTGTCATATAACCGTTGCCCATGCTAGAACTTGTTGTAACTTGTGATTTGTTCATGCCATGTTGAGTAATGTACTGAACCACAGTTGAGCCTGGTTGAGCCAGGATGAGCTGCTGAGATACTGGAATCGGTAGCGACTTGGGACGACCATCCACAGAATCACAACCTGATGACTTGCTCATAAAACAACTTGTAGAGGACGGCTCTACTTTGATGTTGACATTGTCAAATTTCATCCTTGAATTTTCAAACTGGCAGCTAGACTTTGTTGGAGAGTCTGGCTCTTCTTTAATACTGGGCAACATGATGACGTCATTGTCATGATCACTTGTTTTACCGCTGCCATCATTAGAGTCAGCTATATCAATACTGTTTCTAAGATCCTCCCATATAGAATCAGACACTTTTCTACTCTGTTCTTTGAGATCAGTAAATGTATTGTCCGGCACCACTGTATCCATAAAGGTGGCACTGAGATCGAAATGTGGAACGTTCGGCTTCATCCTCTTGGCACTGGGACCGCTTTGAAAGAAATCCTCCACAAGTGAAGAGCTATCTCGTCTGCTGTTTTCGATCTGATCAAGAGAGAGCTGTTTGCTCTGCTGCAGGAGAAATCCTGACTTGTGATTTATTAGCTCGGCATACCGTTGTTTCACAAGCTGGCTCACGCGCTGTTTGGCGCTGTTCAGAGCTGGATTATCCTTTTCATCCCCGAAAAATTCGTCCACCACTGAGGCGCTCTCTCGCCTCTGTTTCTTAACTGTTGGTGATGGGAGGGCAAACTCGCTTAGTGGCAAATATTTGTCCAACTCGGCTTTACCCTGCAAAGAGAAAATTGAGCAGTCCATTGTACAATCATCAACATAAGATATAATAAACACAAACCAATAAACACACACATATACAAACTAACATTGATAAGATCTATGCATTTTTCCGGAGGGCATTAAACCTTATGTAAAATTTTACCTTATTCGAAATTGTGCCATGGATTAAATTAATGGCTTTATTTTCTGAAAATTAACGGGTAATATTTTCGGGGTAATTTAATAGGGCACAGGTAATATTTTTGGAAAATTAGTGGCACAGGTAATATTTTTGGAAAATTAGCGGCACAGGTAATATTTTTTGGAAAATTAGCGGCACAGGTAATATTTTCGGAAAATTGCGACATGTTATTAAGATAAGAGTGTACATGTACTTAAAATACCACTCGACTGGATAGATAACTTGTTTTTCGTCAGGTATCCCGTGACTATGACTAACAAAGTGATAAACATATCTTGAACTTTGACCTTCGGAAATCAGTGATCACGTTTAAAACTACAAATAATTATTACTATGATTTAGCTGTTACACCGGCTGGTTCGATTTACAAACGACAGTCAGATTTTCACCATTGATTTTTCTTATCAGCCCAGAGTATCGATTTTTGGGGGTCTATTTTACACTAGTGTCGATGGCTAATATCAATGACGCCCACACGCTCTGCGGCGCAGTAATTTCTTGAATGAAGATCGTTAACAAACAAGTTATGAATGGAATTGTAAAGGGTTCAATCCGTTCAAGTTGAACATTAGCCAAATTGTGTGTAAAATTCCGTCACGATTGAATTCAAAAACACCATTATAAGCTGACAAGTAAATATCCTTATATGGAAATCCTGATTGAATCGGTATTGTTGAAATAAGAATAATAAAACAAAAGTATAAATAAAATTCTAAAGAATAAATCAACCAAGAATTTAAAAAATAAATATTATTTCAAAAGTAAAGTATTAATAAATGGCTTACAAAAATAGATCATGTGGGTTTCTAATCCTTGCCAAAGTCGAGTTGAAAACTAAGACGTCGGGTTCCACGTTTATAAATATAATGGAGGTATACCGTGTGTATATATAATATAGACACGTATATTGTTAGACAGGTACGTATTTTGATAGGTAATGGTCACGGTTGAGTGAGTTGTCTCAGCTGATATAAGGTGATGTATGGATTGTCACTGATGGGTGAAATATTGGGATGTCATGTTACTTAGTCTGTGAATTAACTATCTCACAGACATATACACATATACGTCAAACTAATAAACAACTTACTTCACACACACACACACACACACTCACACACACACACACACACACTTGTAAAATAAATATAATAAAACTTAATGTTAAAATAAGAGACAGTGTACTGATGTACATTTCAAATACACACATGACCTATTTAAGTGACCGAATTTATTTAAACATTTTTGTTCTAATTTCGAATATTTTTAAAATAGAATTAAAATTTTAAAATGAGATATAAATTGTATTTTATTTCGGTATAATTGTTGTCTTAAAACGTCAAAGTTATAATAAATGAAGTCTGAATACCTGATGCTGATGTAACACTCTAAGGTTACATAAGGTAAAAATAATAAAACGGATAAAAAATATTAATAAATTTCAAATTTCAAATTTAATGTCAGTTTTTGTATAAAATAAAATTTTATATGTAATATATTTTAAATTATAAAAAATATAAGTTTTTAAGGTAAAGGGGACAATTTTAAATATCATATTAACCAATATATGCATAAACTGGTAAATTAGATTTTAATTATGCAGCTGTAAATTAATAAATTTTTTAAAATAAATTAATAATTTTCTTAAAAATTATACTTACACCATGTTGATGAGTGCTTGGCCATGGGCCAGAAGATAATGCCACCTCGTTGGGGGGAGAAAGCAATCGTCTTGATCTGGCACGATCTGATCGAATATTTCTGCTTCTTCGTCTATGCCAAAAATCGCCTCACGATCAGCCATCTGTTGAAAACAATTGAAGGTGTAAATCTTGCTACGACACAAAGACAAAAACGTTTACTGTTTCTGTTGTTAAAATATAAAACAATCTAAATTAATTTCCTACTCTGAATGTTATAATCCCGACACTGCGGTGTATCACGTCTTTCTGATCGCACTAGTAGTTCACTTTATGAATGAAGATAATGATTCATATGCCTTTTGAATACGGTATGTAGATCTCATTATCTGATCAACCAATCAAATCACGTGTAGTAATGGAAGGCGGAGTTATTGTCCATATATGGTAACGATGACCTTGATGTTGTTTTTCTTAATGGCAAACTTCCAAGAAAATAGTAACCAGCTAAAGTCGTTTTCCCAGTGTTATTTGGTATTAATTTTGAGCGAAATATATTTCTTTTTGTTATTTTATCGTATTAAAACAGAGAAATATGTAATGATTTAATAAATGTTGGAGAATTATGGAGAAATTCAGGTAGACGTCAACATTTGTGTACCTATTGATTATTCTGACGTCAGAAGCCTATGACGTATTTAGGTTCAAAGTTCATAAAGTAGTTCCAGATGCTTCTGTAGTAAACAAAATTAAGTAATATTACGAAATAAGTTTTAAATTAAAAAAAATGCATGTTTGTTTAATTTTCTTTTTTTATTTATTTAGTTTTTTTAATCACGAACTACCACGCACGTAAATATTATTTCAAGACGCCGGAATATTAAGTCTCAAATGCTTGTATAACTATACAAAATAGTAGTCACACAATATTTATACATGTTAAATACAGCGGCTTTTATTACAATCACCGATTATCGGTGATAGATTTTATGTATGACGTTATCTAACACAGATTAGAGACACAAAACCAGAATTTATCAACTTTATCCGATTACTGGTTTATTTTATATCAATTTAAACTCTTAGTTATTTTAACATTGGCTTATTGAAATATTAATGTCTGTATTACATATCAAGATCTCTCTCTCTCTCTCTCTCTCTCTCTCTCTCTCTCTGTATGTGTTTTAAAATGTTTTATATGACCGGCTTGTGTCTTGTCACTTATTTGATGCAATTTGAAAGGTTTTTTCTTCTTTTTTCGCACACTAAAAGAAATATTAATCCTTTTTTCGGCGAAATTGTATGCATGTAAGCAACATTGAAAACAAATTAAGACGTTCATCGAAAAAATCTTAAAAAATATATAAATTAACCAACAAAAAATCATTATGCAGTATTGTATTGTATGTTTCAGAGGGCGAAAAACAAAACATTGTTTCTTTATTCAAACATATTTTTTCATTTTTCAGTATAAAATCATTTGCATGTTACTAATTTTTCAAATTTTGTTAAAACATGCATGTATTTATTGGTATGGCCAGGGTTGTTGACTTTTTATGAATATTTATGTATAGATAAATGGGGTATTTATACGATATCTTTCATGGCCAACGAATTCAATAAATTGTTTGTAAACAACATGATATTGAATACATCTACTTAATATACATAATATTATATGAATATTTAATATTTTTTCGGGTTGATGACCCCGAGTTCGCTGACCGTTTAATTTGCATATACAGATATACTGCGCTGATAGTAAAAAAGTCATATGTGTGTGTGCAGCTCTTGTTTCCTATTTCTTCTTTCTTTCTTTCTTTCTTTCTTTCTTTCTTATTATTCTTCTTCTTCTAGACATTTTCTCACGGAGAGACAGAAAGGCTCATCCGAATCTAAAATTTGAACACCAACAAAGCCTACTCTGGTGTGGAAACGGCATATTTCTTGTCCGCAGTCGTTAACCCCTTCAGATATTAATCTATCAAAGTTTAGATAAAAACGACAAAAATTTGCATAAATTTACATTTCTGACCGATAGTACGAAAATCAAAATTCCACAAATGTTATGAACTTTTGTAAAACCTATATGATTCTCTCCGTAAAATTCACATTATCCATTATCTCAATAAGTTTTCACTTGGGCATTTGAATTCGATAATATCCATTTAATTACTTATTTGTTTTGATATCATTTTCAATAAGGATTTTAATAGATTTTTTTATTTCTTAAAATTATAGAGTACCTCAAATATATATTCCCAAAATGATTATTAATTTTATTTTTATTTTATTTATTTATTTATTTTATATCGTCAATACTGTCATATTCCATTTTTTTTTACATTTCAATGGATTCAAAAAATGGTATGAGAAATACCCATCAGTTAAAATGATTTTTTAAAGAATGGTATGAGGCATTATTATTGGTATATGCAGATTTTATTATAAGATCAAATACGCATTTAAAGTTAGAACTCAAATCATTTTCGTCTAATTATTAAAAAAAAAAAACTAAGAATTACCGATCTAAAAGTTATAAAACCAGGAAGTCTGGTCCTTTATTGGCAGATTAACTAAATGTCCTGCCAAAGAGAAGCCAAGTTGTTATAAAAGACAGGTGACTCTGTAGAAATCATGTTGTATCTTGTCTGACAATTTAATGAAGTTGGTGATAAAACAATGTCCAGTTGTCTAATGAATGACCCGTCACATCAATAAACTATCTATACCTGACCCCATTAACCCCTGACTTCTATGATTTCAAACGTCTACCGTCTCAATTTACTAGTTTACCAACAATATAGTATTGTTGTCTACCTTTTACAATAATCAACAATAAATAAATAATATTACATTTAACTAAAGAGATCGTGATCGAATCAGTACTAAGGGAAGTAACTCTCGCTGAATTTTTAAAACAAGCTTAACATTTCATTGTGTATTTCTTATATATATATATATTAATTATTTATAGAGATGCTTGACACGTTCTAAATCTTTTTTATTGAGGGAAAATACTGTTAATGGATTTAAATCTTGAAAATTCTGTCAAATTTAACGTTGAAGTTTTAAACAATACCATTTCAATCTGTTATATGACTTCTTTTTTCAAATGTCTTAATTCAATACATTAAAAAATGTTATATGACAAATCTATCGAATGTTATAAGCATTGTACCATAATTTTAAAGAGGTTAAAAACACATTATATTAAGCACGTGTGGGAAATGCCTGTACAAGATGGACATAGTTGTTAGTATATACCAATGACTGAGGTTCTCTTTCAATCTCATAAATTAATGTTTCAATGAAAGCTTATTATTCTAATATTATTTGTATAAAAAAATCAGCGTCCCTGGTGCTGTCTCACGCCCTCCAGCGTCCCTGGTGCTGTCTCACGCCCTCTGTAGTTGCTTCAACAATCTAAATGTTTTACCGAATTTGAGTTATCTAAACCAGCTTCCCGGTGGCAAGTGAGTATCACACCCCCAGTAGTGGCGTCTTTTCAGCTACATCCGTTTGCACCAAAATGGTGTTAAAAAAACGCGAAATCTTTTAAAAAAGCGTCAATGATACGTTTTTAACTGTTATCATTTACAACTTTTTTAAAAACCAAAACCTGTTTTCGAATTAAACTTGACTGACTAGTATAATTTGCGCTTTTCATCTACTGGCGCTTTTAAGTTCTGGAGCTGATATACTTTAGAAATAGGGTTTAGCACAAATGGACGCTGCCCCCCACCCCCATTTGTATTCAGAAACTAGACTCTGTTGACATTGTGCTACTTATGCTAAAATGAAAAACTTACTTAAAATCTTTACATCTGACTTCCAGATGGCTTTGAAATTATTGGTAAAATAAATTGTATATTGGTTAAGATCTTCATTACATACGGGATAAAATTGACTCTCGAATATGTTCAAGGTGACAGGTACATGTAATTGCTCTATCTTTTCTGAAAAAATATATTTCACTGTCTAGGTCCTTGGTATTCAACAAAGACCAGCTATATAAATTGCTGTGCTAGCCCATTTGTATATACATAACTCGTCACTGTGAATATATTATGTTTATACATCGAAGAGTCGCAAACTATTTTTGACAAACGCCAAAATATTTCAGTATAGAATTTTCACAAGAATATTGTACTTAGCTGAATTAAACGGACTTACTCGGCTAAATGATGTAGCCGCATATTAAAACTGTCAACCAAGATGATGATTTTGCGGGGTTTTTTTGTGTTTTAAAAATGTATCAAACAGGAAAACTGTAAAATGAATAATATTGATTGGTCACCCTGATGAAACATCAGGATAAATCAAATGTTCAACTAGTGTAGTAATAAAAATGTATCTGGACAATACACTTGAGCAATGAGGTTCGCCACTGTACCGCGTGATCATTATTTTTTAACGTTTGTGCGGAACGTTTTTAAAAACGTTAACATCACATATTTCCAGGAATAACGCCATTTTTACGAGGAACGCCAGTTTCGCGATTCTATATCCATTGGAAATAAGTGTTCCACACAAAAATTAGAGGGTATCACATGGTACAACGGTGAACGCCATTAAAAATGCACAATACCTATAGATATGTGTATCATGTTGCCATATTATATATTTTTTAAATTTTTTGAATGAAGTATTTAAAAAAAATTATAAAATACCATTATTTGAAAGTATTTAATGATGCATTTTTTAAAAATGGAATATAACAAGTGTATCCATGTACAAAACTTCAGTGTTAAAGTTTCTAAGGGTCTGTTCTGTACATCTTGATTGAGCATTACTAAGGAGAGTTGAGTAATGGTGTTTGATGTTCCCAGTCATGAATGTTTCACTTGTATCGAGACGCCGCCAGTTTTAGACGAAGGTGCAGAAATTTTGTCTGTTCGTTACGCTGATGGCATTGTAAAGCAAAATGCTTTATCGCGATAAGTCTACCATGACACGGGACCCCGTTTATTTTAAGTTCCCATCCTAAAGAACCGTGACTTTCATTTCGTAATGCCGAGTGCTTGGCGAAAGAACAGTCACTACCTTTCAAGTCGGGTCAGACCCGGTCGGGGTTCTAACCCACGACCTCCCAATTACGAAGCGGATATCTAGCAACTGAACCACCGCATTGGTAGCATTACAAAGGATGCGTACTGCTAAAGTTAAACTGAACTTAGCACAGGTATAAAATGTACAAATAATATCGGGCATTAACCTTTTTATGGAACAGATATGCTTCTGCAATTTACAAACCCAGAAAGGATTAGGGTATCAAAAACATAGGATTAAGGTATTATCCATTAAAATACCTTCCAGATTAAAAAAAAGCGACGAAATATTTTTATATTTATTTCATATATCTTTCTTTTGATTTTAATCATAAATTACATGTACATTCAAAAATGGTATACGACACACTTAATAATTGCTTGCACAAAACAAGACATATTTAGTCAATGTACCTATCTAGTAGCCATCACCTTGGAGTAAGAACGTTTTATAGGCTATGGTACACACGGGTTACAATACAAACTCAAATAAATCTAAAAATGGATACCAAAACTTTGTATCATCATCACGGACCTGCCCAGATATCTGTGTTGCTTAGCCAGATAGAAGTTCATATACAAAAAGAATATGTCTTCAGATGTTTGACATGTTCTAAGAACGATTTGGTTGTTTGTGGCCAAGATGTAATGTAACTGGTGACTCATTTCGTCATTTTAGGAGGTCTTGGTGGCCAAGCGGTCTGAAGCGTGTGCTTTCGGATGACAACACCTCGAATCGCATAGGTTCGTTCGAATCCTCATTGAACAGACCCTAATTTGAGTTTTTCAATGGTCGGCGGTTTTCTCCGGGCACTAAAGATGCCTATGTCCGAAAATAAGAACGAGATACTTGGAGCACGAACTTCCTGTGCTTGTTTTCATATGCAACATGTGTTGAGTTTAATAAACTTTCACCCAGCTGATTTCGTAAGATGTTTACAAGCAAGAAGAACGGCCAGGTGTTTCTTGTTACAGGAAAGGATGGGCAGTTAAGTTGATAATTGTATCTTGTTTTGTGTGAATTTCTTTATTATTGTTATAGGAAGTCACAGCTCTTGGGGTGGATAACTGACGTCATATTTGATAATTAAACATTAATTTTGGCACCACGTTTTATGGGGGAAGTTGAGGGTGGAATCAAGCTTACCATCACCAGCGTGGCCGGCCGTTACAATCCCAAATTCTAGTCAAAGATCTTTTACCTGTTGTGATTGCCTAATACAATGGTTGGTTTGTTTGGTGCAATGTTGCTTTACGTCGAGTTTTCGAAAAAAAATTAATTTTGAAATGAGAAAGGTTTTACAAATGGTTTGATTTTCCAATTTATAATTTTAAAATCGCCCCGCCTGTATTTTTATTGGAGTTGTTCATCTAATCGATAGCCTTCACAAATCTATGGGTCTAGCTGAAGCTTTGCAGAACATACAGGACTGCCGAAAGTTTAACACATAGCTTATGAATAGGTGCTGAACAGGCAGTTCATATAGCACCCTCGTTAGCTATATCTGGACAGTTTTTAAGTAATTGCTGTCTATCTCTGCATTTTCAGTCACCAACTTTTCATATCGCCACCTTTTGATAGCAGAGTTTCCGCATGGTTTTTTGTTGGTTTTTTGTTAGCTCAACGTTAAACTTTCGACAGATCTGTACTGTACTTGATGTGAAAAACAAAAACAAAAATGAACCTGTCAACCTTTTAGTCTCCGAGGATCAATTAAAAGTTAAAATTGGTCCAAATACTTATGTTCGCATAGCGGCTATTTTATGTAATATTGCTTATATAAATTTCCCGATCCAATGATTGGTGTTGTATATTAATTAGCGTTCTTGGTTGAGAGGTACAGAAAGTCTCCCCGTTCTGTTCAAACAACTACAATATTATTTCTGTCGAATTCTGGCCCCTAATTTAGCAACATCAACAACATTTTATTTGTGGTACTACTGAAGAGGAATTTATTCCGTAATAACCGTCTATTGATACAAAATTATAACAGGTTTAGTAATAGCTAAACAGGAGATGCTTAGCCTTCCAGAGCACCCGGCCTCACTTCCCTGGTGGAAGTTCACGTGTCTAATCTGACTTGTCAGTTCCAAAGTTTTTACTTTGCTTCTGGATTGTGACTCAGATATGGATTTGTATGTTTGTTTTTGATTACAACCACTGGTCCGGTATCTCTGCTGGTGGACCATGCATACCGAGGATATCATTAACCAAGAGGCAATACATAGTATTGTCATATAAGCATTGTTCATGAATACTTTGCTTGAGGGAGTATACCTTAGTTTTCGAGGAATTTCAAATTTTAACTTACAGCAAATTTAGATAATAGAATATTTCTGAGAACAATACACAATTATTGCGCACTGAGTTTGTGATAACATTATAACGAACATGTGAAGACCTTTTTAGTTCGTAACTTAATGCTAAAGATATATGAAGTTAATGCATTTAAACTTATGTCACTTATATAAAGAAATGGGGTTCATCATCACCATGCCAACTTGTGTGTGAAACAACATTTGCAAAACGTTGATGTCGCGAATTCCCGAAAAAAAGTGTTGCAGAGAAAAGTAAAAATTCACGATTCGGAATTGATTTGCCCGTTTTATGGTATCCGGTGGAAACAATGACAAACCCCATTCTTTGAAAGTCACAAAAGAGTGTTGTTTTTTTTTCGAAACTAATTATGTTTCATTTTAAGTTGCACGGATTCTTTATTTTAATCAAGAGAATATCGAAGTGTGTAAACAGAAAAATAACCTCCAAAAAATAATTAAATTTGGCTAAATGTTAGCGGCGTATTGGTCACTAGTAACGACATATAAGGCAATGATATTATATTGCAGGCCTAGGCTTATCGAAGCTTTAAAACTTGTATGGCCGTCATCACAATATTTATAAGTATGATGTCCCTGTGTCCAAAATTACCATGGATATATTTGACTTTCTATAGTTTCATGTTTTTTTTCCATTTCCAGTTTTGATAACACGCGTGACAAGTGTATCTAGCTAAACAGGACGTGCTCACCCTTTCCGAATACCTCGCCCCGCTTCCCTAGAGGAAGATCACATGGTTAACCTAATACGTCAGCTTCAAAATTGGTTTTGAAATGGATTGGTATGATGTTCTTTTTATAATAATTTAATTAGTTAATTAATGTCATCCTTCAACGTGATATCCTAAAACGCACACATGAGTTCATGTAGAGCTGGGTAGTGGGGGACACTCTTGAAAAAAACTACAAGAAATCTGACCATGACTGCTTTCCATCCCTTGGTAAGAACCATCTTTGTTTACAAATATGTTTTGTTCAAGGGAATCACAGGATGTTACCCCTACACTAGCGGGGGTGGTAGGCGTCCTTACTCGGTAAGTTTGTTTTGGTCAACAACATACTATTATGAGTGTTTTTAAACAAAAGTTAAAAAAAAAACCTTCAAATTATACTTGCACCAAAAATGTAACTTTGCGCCAAAAGCAATTAATGGGTTCTCGTTGGATTACAAACATCTTTTTAATGATCAGTGGTTGTTTTACCGACGTAGGTACGTAGGTGATAGAGGTTCAAACCACGACAGGTCTGTCCAAGACTTGAAGATAAATAGTGGCTGTTCTTTTGGCTTGCACTGGACATTCAGAAGTAAACGTAACAGGTCATTCAGAAAAGAACCACTGCGGTAGCTCAGTTGGTAGAGTGCTCGCTCCGTAAGTGGAAGGTCATAGGTTCGAACCCCGGCCGGGTCTGACCCAAGACCTGAAAGTGGGTAGTGACTGTTCTTTCGCTAAGCACTCGGCATTATGAAACGAAAGTCACGGTTCTTTCGAATGGGAACTTAAAATAAACGCGGTCCCGTGTCACGGTGGGCTTGGCATGCCATAAGCGCAACGCACAGGCAAAATTTCTGCACTTTCGCCTATAGCTGGCGACGTCGCGATATAAGTGAAATATTCTTGACTGGGACGTTAAACACCATTACTCACTCACTCACTCCTTCAGAAAAGACCTCAAAAACCGATACCCATTATGGCAGTAGGTGGGGTATGCCAAAGAAACCTCCCTGCTTATTGTCCTGACTGCTATGCAAAGATCAAAATTTCTGCCACTTCACTTATAGCTGGTGACGTCCTGATATATGTGAAATGTAAATGTACCAGTTTTGACTGGGACGTTCAATTAATCAATCGATGTCGATTGTTGCTTTGAAGTACCAAACCATAATGATAATGAAAAAATACGTTGTAAATGCCATAGTTAGCAGCAAAAACAAACATATATCCACGTCGAAATCACAATCACAAAGCTAAGTAAAAACTACGAAAACTGGCCAATTAAGTTAAAAACATTAGCTTCCACCAAAGTAAGGCCGAGTGCCCTGAAAGGGTAAGCACATCCTGTTTATCTAGCTACACTCGCAACGTATGGAATCAAGTTTTAGTATGAAAAGAACATGAAACTATTGGGCGTCAAATAAATCCATGAAAATTTTTGTAGACACATCATACGATATTGTGATGACAGCCTTTATAAGCCTTGCAGTATCACTGCTTTAAAGATTTATTTGTACACAGTTTGCTGATTTGTATAAAAGTATGAAAAAATCCTGTAATGGAAACAAGCTTTACTAGAGTGTATCAGTTCTTAAACAAATACACTGCTTATAACAATAAAATAATAAAAGAAGAGTTGACAATAGAAAAAAATGAAGTCATGAAGTTTGTAATACAGATTCAAATGTAGCCTTTTGTTGACGTTATAACTTAGGTATAAGTCCAAATATGAAGTAGGACCCAAAGAATCAGTCGTATGTTTGATCTAAAACTCACTTAAATAGATGAAATACACATTAACCTCCAAATTTATACAAACGTAATTATTAGGAGACAGAATGTCATCTTTTGATGTATAAACAAGTATCTGTATGTGAAGTTGAATGATTTGGTGACGTTCTTTTCTGCAGAATAACAAGGTTCTGCATAAAGTCTGCTTCACACGAGTAAAGAAACAAATTGACGGATCGCCGGCCACGCCCACAATGTTCCGACAAAGGCCGCCATCACGGTACCAAAGCAGCGTCACGGCAACTAATGACGTCATAGTGTCAGTGACGTCATTAAATGGCGCTATTCAGGCCGAGTTTTCATTCTTTTTTGCGTGTAAATCAAGCATCCGGCCATTTTACGTAACATTGTGGGCTTGGCCGGCGATACGTCAATTATCGAGCAATGGTGTACAATTTGTATCATTTCCATTTAGAGACCTCAAATCTCGACAGTTTATTCAGCAAAGCAAAGTACATTCACTTTCATTAAAGACGGTTTGCTAATAGGAATTGTTCTCTTAATTTTTAATCCAGCAAAAGTTCTTCAATGAATAGGGGTCGGTTTGTATTTAAGTCTCATAGCGGGTGATTATTGGTCATTAAAAAACCAAGTAGATTCTCACATTTCTGGTTTGGAAATTGTTCTTTTAAATCTTTAATCTAGCAAAGATTAAGTTGTTTCATGGACACGGATCGGTTTGTATTTATTTCTCATGGCGGATGGAACCAAACATGCTAACCGTGCTTACCCTTCCGGAGCAGCTGGTGGAAGTTCACGTGTTTAACCTAACTTGTCAGTTTGTGATTTGGACATGGATTAGTATGTTTGTTTTTTTATTGGTCATATCAAGATACCTAGTAGATTTCCAAACTTTTTCTGTTATATTTGAAAAAAAAAATTCAGTTTATAATGTGTACAAAACACACGATGGACTCAATGTCTTGATCATTGCACTGAGTTACATCCACCTGGTACAGAGAGTTGTTTACAGAAAGTAGAGAAAAAACAGGTGTTTTTTCATAAGGATGGTGAATACATGTGGTGACTACTTCTTGTTTATGTGAAATTTTATGTTATTGTTTCTAAAACTGTGATTCTATGCATTGGTATTTGCAGGAAGCGACTCCTAAGTGAGGGCGGCTGATGTCATAACTTGATAATTAACATGTAACTTTGAAATTCTATGTTATTGTTTCAATAAGTGTGATTCTATGCATGGGTAAACACCTTCAATGGAGCGACTCCTAATTTTTTGCAGAGTGAGGGTGGTTTACGTCATAGTTGAGGGTGGAATCAATCCTGATATTTCCGCCTACAGCATTAAATTTTCATTTTTAGTAAAAAATTCTACAGTTTTTTACATTGCCAAACATTATGACGTAGGATCCTCACTTTTGAACAAAAATTAGGAAACACTTCTTGCAAATACGAAATTAAAAATTCAAAATACAATAAAGTAGATTTTCAAAATTACATGACGAAGTTATGACATCCACAGTCTTAAAATAAATTTAGGAGTCGATTCCTGCTGCACAGAACCACATTTTTGGAAGCAAGAGATAGTTACTATTTTTCCTGTCTATCCTTCACTGAAAGATACGGCTGTCTGTTCAGGTGGTTCTGTAAACATGTTACGAAAGCGGCGGTTTGATGTAATTTGGTGCAATTATAACTATAGTTTGATGTTTGATATTGACCATAAAAACACTATCTCTGGTGGATGATCACAAACTTGGGTCCAAGCACTACTGATGAGGAATTGTATTCCGAAACGGCCGTCTAGTGTAAAATTAAAACTGGTATAATATATTATTTAAACCACTGAGCCCATATCTCTTCTGCTAGCTGTTACCCCGAGGGCATCACAAACTCGGTAGGTAATAATTGTGTATTATCTTAAAAATATATGTCTAAATTTGCTGCTAGTTGAAATTTTAAATTCCTCAAAAACTAAGGTATACACCCTCATGCAAAGTATTTCCTCAGCTGAATTTGGTAAAATATATTTTGGTCCTTTGGGTATCTTTTCAGCATCTTGAAAGAAAATGGTTTTACAATTTTGGTCTAGGAATTTCTGATGAGTAATTGCATTCCTAAATGGCTGTCCAGTCAGTGTAATGCAGGTATTACGTGTAATTACTAGAGTGTTTTGTCTTTTTTAAACTTCATTAAATGATGTTCAATCTATTTATGATTTTAAATTTGCAAATTATGTCGATGTAATCTTTTACAGTTAACGTAAAATAAAAGATACGACTTATGTCTACTTTATATTTAGACTTATACCTAAGTTATGACGATAACGAAAGGCTACATTTGAAGCGTGACAAACGTGATTTCTTCAATTTTTCTATTGTCAACTTTCCTTTTCAACTACAGAAACTTTATACAGCGAAGCAAGCTGTTTACAAATAAATTGTCGATGCTAGGATAGCTTCCGAAGCACCTAGCCCCACTTCCATGGTGGAAACTCATTTAAACATACTTACTTTGCTTTGGGATTGTGATTTGGATTGGTATGTTTGGTTTTTTATTATCAGCCTTCAATGCCTTAACACACCAGTCATTAAAATATTACAAATCAATAGACTATTATTACTTTCGAAAAGTAATATAACATATCTATGGCATTAAAATCTAAAGTTTATAACAAAAATAAAAACTTTATTGACCTCAAATGAGAAGACGAAAAAGACCTAAGCGTGTGTTCTGGATAACCGAAACTTTTCTGTAACATCTCTGTGTATCCAAAATTATCCTGCATTAGTTGACATCACATAGTTCAATGTTTTCATTTTCAACTTGATTTCAAATGTGGTGGGTGTAACTAGCTAAATAGGAGTTGCTTACTTGAGCTTCCCTACTTGTATTGGATTCCTAAACTTCACAAAAAATCATATAAGGAACGATATGCTGCAGAGAAAGAAAAAACACTTTACAGATTTGCAATAGCACTGTTAAAAACCAATTAATCATTTACTTACATGAGTCGAGTCGTTACTATAACTTCTGTTTATAATCTAATCCATGCATTATAACCCTTTTAATACACCTAAACGTATTTTAGAGGGTTGTTTACAATGGTAATTGTTTTTTTTTTTTTTTTTTTTATTTTTTTTTTTTACAAAATAGCGATGTCTTTTCTTTGACGTAATGATGACGGAAGAACTGTGCGTAAGGGGTACAATAAAGAGTAGTTCACAGGTCGGGTTGAATGTTAAAATTTTAATTTATCTCATTTTTTCAAAGGTTTAAAATGCAAAAAGGTAGTTCACTTGATTGGGTTATTAAATCAATTAAGGCCAAAATCGATCCCTTTTTTAGCTACACTAACCTTCGTAATTGGTCAATTCTTCCGTCATCACTACGTAAAATAAATTACCCCACTATAACAAATTACCATTGTAAACACTCACCAAAGTTATATTTTGTCGCATAAAATAATATATAAAGCAGGGATGGAGCCGAAACAGGAATTTTCAGTAACGACTCCGCTCGTGTAACTAAAAGTGTACCATTTCTATTAAAAAAAATTTGGGCACTTCCGTTCTTGCTCTCTTTCTCTGAACAAACAGTAAATCATTATTAGTAAATCTAACGCAAATTTATGACCGTCGACAAAGTTGATCTTCGGCCTTTAGTGTATTTTACATCTCGTATCAACCAAATATGGATTCTAAAATCTTCTAAAGAATTACTTAAATATTTTCCTTCTAATGTTTTACCTCGTGTAAAAAGTAAATAAACATTTAAATTTTCTACACTTTACAGCACTATACCTTATTCTAAATTGCAAGAACGTCTAAAACAAAACATTCAAAATTGCAAGAACGTCTAAAACAAAACATTCAAAATTGCAAGAACGTCTAAAACAAAACATTCACTTGTCATTGGTTTACAAAAATGTTAAGCGAGGATACATCTCTAGTAATGGATAGGGATTCTTGTTATTTCAAAAACATGCTGAAGGAACTTTCAACTAATTGTGAGAGTTTTTGATAGACAACATATTTGTTTTGTTTGATAATATAATTTTACAACAAACAATCGGTATACCAATGGGTACAAACTGTGTACCATTGCTTGCTGATTTGTTGCTTTGTTCGTACAAAAAGAATTTATGCAGAATTTTGTTAAATCTGGAGAGATATCAATATCATTCAACTCCACATGCAGATATATAGAGTATCTTCAGTATACATAATCCTTAATTTGCAGCTTTTATCAAAACCATCTACCCCAGTGAGCTTGAGATACGACTTATTCTTCAAGTTCGGCTTTATAAGCTTTAGAATTTTACCTCGATTATGAATCCAACAAAAAGCGGCTACATTTGAAGTATGACCGACGTGATGACTTAAATTTTTCTATTGTAAATTTTCGGTATGACAAGCATGGTTCTATTGTCAATTTTCTTATTATATAGCAATATACACATGCTACTCATGCTTTTTTGTATATATTTCAAAGTTAATACGCTATGGTAGAACTTTTTCTCATTACAACGAAGCAAGCTGCTTACAAATAATCAAAAACAAACATACTAATCCATTTCCGAATCACAATCCAGAAGCAAAGTAAAAACTTTGGAACTGAAAAGTTAGGTTAGACAAGTGAACTTCCAAATAAATTGTTTATACAAGGGCATTACATGTCATGGCTTAACATGGCCCTCAAAAAGTTTTATGACAGTCATCACAATATTGTTAAAAGGTATGATATCTTTGTCATAAATTACCCTGGATATGTTTAACGTCCGAAAGTTCACTGTTCGATTCATTGATTTCACACGTGTGTAACTGGCTAAACAGAAGGTGTTTACCCTTCCGAAACACCCGGTCTCACATCCATAGTGCAAATTCACGTGTTTCAAGTATTTTTGGTTTAGAATTTTGATTTGGTTATGGATTGATATGTTTGCTTTAGATTTGATATGACACTATAGAACACATTTTGTGTTTTGATTTACTCTTCCAAAGCACCCGACCTCATTTCCTTGCTAGAAGTTCACGTCTAACTTTAATTTTTCAGTTTTTCAAAGTTTTTACTTTGCTTTTGGAATTGTGATTTACACGTGGAGAGAATTTAAAAAATATATATGTTTGATTAATTTGACCTGTCTCTTTTGTTCTGGGGCATTGGATTTTAATGGTGTGGTTGAATATTGCATACCTATACTTGTGTACATTTATTTACAATCACATGTTGACGAAACAAACTTTTACTCGTATCCAGTAGAGATGGCTACCACCCCCACTATTGTAGGAGTAACTTCCTGTGAATCTCCATGAACAAAACATATTTGTAAACAAGGACAGATGGTTCTTGTCAAGGATACTTATCTATTTTGTTTTTATTCCACCCTCACTTTTGAACCAAGAGTAGGAGTCACCTCCTGTAAATAACTATTTTCAAATTAAAAATTTTGAAAAACAATGACGTAGAATGTGTTGATAATGTTGTTATGACTATGTTGATTATCACGTTATGACGTCAATCAGTGTCACGTTTAAAATAAAATGAGGAGTTGCTTCCTGCAAATACCCATACACAGAATTATATTTTTGGTAACATTGGCGTAGATTTTAATATAAAAACAAGGGATAGTTACCATTTCCGTTCACTTACTGTAATACACACATCATATCTGGCACACGGTACGACGGAGAATACCCAGGGTTAGCTCTGAAAGTCGCCAATGTATCCAATTACTAATTCATAGCTTTTGACTCGAAAATAGCTTTCGACAAATAGTCTTGCTCCGATATTGAAAATCTAATAAATATTTGCGCTCTTACTTTCTCTGAAATATGGTAAGCAAACAGTAATCTATTATCATAAACTCCAACACAAATTTTGACAGTCGACAAAAATGGTCTTCATTCTTATTCATGTGAAATCTGTTCTACATCTGGCATCAACCAAATGTGGATTCTAAACTCTTCTAAAGAGTTACATGAATATCCCACTTCTTATGTTTTATCTCGTGAAAAATGTATAGAGAGCCTTTGACTTTTCTACACTTTACACCACTAGCCCTTATTATAAATTGCAAGAACGTCTAAAACATCTTTCTCAGTGAGCTTGAGATACGGTTGATTCTTCAAGCCCGGTTTCATATTTAGACTTGTACCTCAATTATGAATCCATGCAAAGATTACATTTGATGGTTATTTTCTATTTAATTCAAAATTTTGTACGCCATGGTAGAATTTGTTCCCATTACAACGAAGCAAGCTGCTTACAAATAAATTGGTGACACAAGGGTATTGTATGTCTATCAAGGCCCTCAAAATTTTATATCAGTCATCAAAATAATGTTGATTGGTATGATGTTTCTGTCAAAAATTGTCCTGGGTAAATTCTATGTTCTTTTCATTGATAACACACGTGGAGGATGTAGCTAGCTAAATAGGAGGTGTTTGCCCTTCTGGAGCACCCGGTCTCACATTCCTAGTGAAAATACACGTGTTTTACCAAATTTGCCAGCTACAAAGGTTTTTGGTTTGGGAATGTGATTTGTTTATGGATTTGTATGTTTGTTTTAGATTGTGTTTTGATTTACCTTTCCTAAACACCTGACCTCATTTCCTTGGTGGAAGTTTACGTTTAACTTTAATTTTTCAGTTTTTCAAAGTTTTTACTTTGCTTTTGGAATAATGATTTAGACACGGGTCGGATTTTTCTCTTTTTTTGCTTGATTTTTATTGACCTGTCTCATTTTGTGTTCTGTTACACTCAATGGTGTGGTTGGACATAGCAGGAGCTATACTTGTTCACAAAAACAAACTTTTACTCGTTTCCAGTACGAGATGCTACCATCCCCACTATTGTAGGAGTAATACTTGTTTACAAACAAAAACAATAATATATTGACAAAAAGTAACTTTTAATTTACTCTACCCAGAAAGGATGTCTAGCACCGCTTACCTTAACCCTAACCCCCGAATTGATGGAGTAACTTCCTGTGAATCTCCATATAAAAACGTATTTGTAAACAAGGACAGATGGTTCTTAGCATGGAATCATATCCTTTTTTAAATTAGTTCCACCCTCACTTTTGAACCAAAACCGCGAGTCATTTCCTGCAAATTATTCAGAAATGAAAACTAACAACATAAATTTTCAACATCACATGTTTATTATCACGTTATGACGTATACCAACCATTTTTAGAATAAAATGAGGAGTTGTTTCCTGCAAATACAAGGAGAATGAGTAATATTTAACGTAACATTGACGTAGCATTTAATAAAAACAAGGGATAGATACATTTACTGTAATAAACACATTATATCTGGTCCCACGGTACGGAAAAGAATTCAGGTATCTTTTATATATTAAATGTATAGAACAAGATGAGCTTACTTTCCTGAACATACGGCCTCACTTTCCTAGTGGAAGATCACGTATTAAGCTTTAAGCTTTTACTTTAACGTGGGTTTGTGATTTGGAAAGGGATTGGAACCAGCCTAACTTATTTCTTGTTGAGATCCACCTTTTCTTTTTCAATGGAATTGTACTCTAGAATGATGCACTTAGACCAATGGTATTCATATCTAATTAGCCCAGAACAAAAAAGTCAGAATCCTTTCCATTGACCCACTCCTCAACAGTTACCATCTTCACCAAGTCTTCGTCAGAATTGGAATGACGTCCACGGCATCATTTTTAAATTTTGTGAAAAGAAAGGAGTCGCTGGGAGCTAGGTCGGCATATAGACAGTATTTGGTATTAAATCATACCCGTTTCGCTCTACAGCACCCATTACTGTTTAGCTTTTAAACACAATGAACAAGTACCGAATAAGAGCAAAGTACTCAACTTTGCATCACCAGCTATGTTTGACAATTCATATCTTATAAAAAATGACTCGATATGCAAGCTATTTTGTATCCAGGTATAAAACAAGGCATGAACGTCATGACCATGTCGGACAATCAGAAATGGGATAGGTTACTTATTGGTTCTCCCGAATGTTTGCTTTTGATGATGACTTTATTAAGCTCTAATATTAAGCTTTATTTTCTGTAAATGTTTGATTCAGTCCGAGGTTTCCCGAATCATTTTTTTCATACTGCACGCTTTGTCACATGCCGCTGCCATTTATGACGTCATATGATTGTTGTCGACGTCATCGTTGTGTTGTTGTCATATGGCACTAGTTCCTATATCCATTTACAAGAGCTAGTGCAATATTTATATATTTTACGACAAAATAGTATTTTAGATGAAATACTTGATGGAAGTAAACAAAATTTATTTTGCTATATAATAAACGCAAGCTCTTGCAAATGTCAAGTCAACTCGGGACAATAACCCTAAAACATAAAGAAATTAGTTTACTGCTTTTACTGTTGCCACAATTAGAAAAAAGACACGGAATAATGTTCACCAATGGACATTGATCAATATTCCCCTTGACAAAGGACACTAATAACTTTATTAAACAGAATATCGTCCGTATCTCATCTAAAACTTTTTTTTCTGTTTTTGACTTTTTGTATCACCATTGTTGTGAAGTAGTCATTCTTTTCAAAACTAAAATAGAACAGACGTAGATGTTGTAATCATCAAAAATAAACATGCCAACCCATGTCCCAAATAGAATATCAGAGCAAAGTAAAAACTTGAACATGTGAACATCCATCAGAGAAGTGAGGCCGGTTGCATCAGAAGGCTAAGCGCCTCCATTTTAGCTAACTAAACCGGTACTTGGTGTGTAATCAAAATTGGTAATGAAACATGGAACTACTGGTATGGGATGTAAAATTGGGGGAAAAACTTAATTATTGTCGTTATGTTGTATCATACTTACACTTATATAAAGACTGATGTAAGTTCTATCTTAATGTTAGAAATAATTAAAATAATGTAAATAATATATTTTTGTTTATACTTGACATTGGGATTCTCCACCGTACAACGGATCAGTGTTTTTATAGTGTAGAAAACTAGTTCAAAACAGGTATTTTGGTAAAATATCTTTTTTATTTCAAAGTGAATATTAAAACCCAATACACCATTTTACATGAAATTTTTTGCCGCATCAAGTCATATAATTTAAGAATTTTTGGTAGAAAAACAAAAAAGTTGTTTAAGTAATCATTACTAATTTAAAATGCCTCTTTGGAGATGTATGTAGAGGGTGGAAGTTTACCCAATTGAATATTACCTGACCAATTATGCAGATTAAAATTGGGTTCATGACCTTTATAAATACATGGCAACATGTAGACCTATATTTCAAGCATGTTTGGAAACAATAATTGTTCCATGTGAATCCATATAAAAATTCCTTTATTTATACAATGCACTACAACTCTACTTTAGCACGCATTTTTACTATAAATAGCACAGTGTTTAACATTGTATACAAACCTATCTATGACCTTTATACATCTATTGTACCTGAGAAAGAAAACTAATTTGCATATGAAATGACAAAATGGCATGTTGCCTATTTGCATATGACCTATAACCTGTCCTGTTGGCTGTTTGAAACATTGTCTACCTTCCCACCACAAAACATTGTAAACAAGAGCAAAATTTTAATGATAGTTTCTTAAACAACTTTTTTCCTTTTGTTTTCAAAATTTTTAAATGTATATAGTCTGGTGCGGCAAAAAATTTCAAAAATACTGATATGTGACATTAATTTATGACTTCAATAAGAAAAAAGATATATTACCAAAATACCTTTTTTGAACTTGTTTTCTGCACTTTAATGCTTTTATCCGGAATGACAAACAAGAAAATTTTACTTCGAAAATCCCTGCAATATTGCTGTTTGATGAAAGGAGTAAAACTTTGCTATTTCATATCTAGCTGGCACGTTGTGTACAAATGCTTTTACGCATTGCTTGCAACGATAACAAATTACATTTCAAGAAAGTAACAAAATATGTTTTCTAGAATAAATTTATTTGCATTTTCAGGTGCACGGATGTTTTGATTTTTAATAAAAAGACTAAGCAAGGCAACTGACCTCCGAAAATGTTTAATGAAAATAGGCTGCATGTCAGTGACTTATTGTACTCTTTGTTGTATCATTTGATTAATTCAATGGAGTTGGCAAGCGTTCAATGCTAATATGCCAAAACGCTAGCTCTTGCATTCACGTGTGTGCGTGTGGGGGACGGGGGGAT
This sequence comes from Anadara kagoshimensis, assembly GCA_021292105.1. Classification (NCBI taxonomy): domain Eukaryota; kingdom Metazoa; phylum Mollusca; class Bivalvia; order Arcoida; family Arcidae; genus Anadara; species Anadara kagoshimensis. The sequence goes on along the minus strand of CM037873.1, from coordinate 58,954,031 downwards.
AGGGTTTAAACTGTTTAAATGGCTACAATAAACCCATGCTTGATTTTCACTACGATTGATATGGACACGAGTTACAATACCCATCCCTTCACGAAAATCATTTTTGTTTACAAATATGTTTTGTTCATGGAGATTCACAGGAAGCTACTCCTACAATAGTGGGGGAGGTTGTTCTTCTAACTTGATAATTAAAAGTTTGCTTTTGACAACAAATTGCCGTGATTGTTTGTAAACAAATCATAAAAAAATGTAGTTGTTTTTATGAAATTACTAGTATTAAACTTTCTGATGACATTTTATCAAAATCTGAAAATTATGATCTGTATCAAAGACGCGCGTCTGTGCATGTTCTTGTCATTGCCGAATTACAATCGGCAGCTTACGTAAGATGTTTAAATACACCCGTTTTTCATCACAGGATAGTCAGGAAATGGGACACTACCTCTTGTTTTTGTATAACAATGTGTTATTGATTCCAAAAATATGTTTCTATGCATGGATATTGACAGGAAGCGTCTCCTGATTTTATTCCAAAAATAAAGTGAGGGCGGCTGACGTCATAATAAAAAAACAAACATACCAACCCATGTCCAAACCACAATCCCAATGCAAAGTAAAGACGTGAACGTCCACCAGGAAAGGTGGAGTCTTGTGGACCGGATGGGTAAGCATCCCATGTTTAGCCACGCGTGTAGTCAAAATTGCCGGGGAAGTGAAACAGGGTGCTCCGGAAGTGTTAACACATCCTGTTTATCTAGCTACACCCACCGAATGATTATTTTTGAGTAATTTTGGACGCAGACACATCGTTCGTATAAACAATATTGTGATATCTGCCATAAAGGTTGTGAGGGCTTTAATAACCCTAGGTCATTGCGTCAACAATTTATCCGCAAGCAGCCTTCCTCGCAACACAAGCTTGATAGTTAACATGTAATTTTAAAATCCCGGGGGAAAATGAATTGATATTAGCAGGGATAGATTTCTGATTTTGGTTCAAAAGTAAGTGTCTTGCGCCATAATCTGACAATTATTAATGTTTGACATGTTTTTCCCATCAGTTAATGAAAACAAAAGTGGATGTCGTAATCAATCCAGATGTTTCAACCCATATAACCAAAATAAGTCAAAGTTCTGTCAGATTTTGTCTTTGCTGAGCATAGTTAGTTTGTTTGTATGATATTTTAAATACAACATAGACATTTTTTCTTTTCAGTCTTATAAGATTCCATTTATCTTTAAGTATAATTGGTGAATTTCTAAGCATTGTCTTGCTTTATTGTGAAGAAATTTTCCGAGAAGCCATAACCCGGCACACATAGTCTAATTCTAAGCTAGCAACTGTATAATATAACCATTGGTGTAAAAACAGCAATTTATTTCTCATCTCAAGAAGAGAGCAGACGGGTTTTTACTTATTTTACTTTTTTATTTATTTATTTATTTATTTATTTATTTGTCATATACCATTTTTGGAATGTATTTTATGATTAAATTTAAAAAATGGTATACATATGACATATTGATTAATTTATTTCTTAATTTACTGACAAAGTATACGTTTTATCTTTTTGTGTTCGATAATCCTGAGAACTGTAAGCACTGATGTGAATTCTAGGTTAATTTTAGAAATATATTTAGAAAATAATGCATTTTGTTCTACTCGACGATGGGATTCTCCACTCTTTGATGGGTTAACGACGTCGAAAAATGTAAAAGTTAACGTCACTTAAAATTCCCACGATAACGTATTCATATCTTACTAAAATTAATGGGTCTCAAATATTTTAGGTATCATGTGAAACGATGGCAATTCTAAAAATTGCACAAAAGAATGTATTTTTCCCTGGAATAAATCTTTCTGTGTTTTTAGTATACGGATTACTTTAAAAAAACAAACAAATAAATAAACAAGATATGCATGCAGAGAACTAAATTTATGTCCCAAAAGTATTGTTGGAAATCGAGCAGTTACTTGTACACTACTTAATAGACATTTCCAATTTTCACGGAGACGGACTTCAGAGACGGAGATCGAGACCGAGACGGTTAATTAGGGGTTTTCTCAAAATCTTCCTTTCATTTTATGCATTTGGTTTTTGTTTTTATCATCTCCTGCTGTACCGATAATACGGATAATTATTTAGATGTGTCCACCCTGTATGCCTGCCTGTCTGTCGGTCCGTCACACTAGTTTGCGTAAAGTCTGAGCGCAATTGTCGCCATTTCGAGTCTCTTAATGAACGGAGTAAACAGCAAAAACCACAGAATATTTTTAATTTTTACTTCTGGCTTGCCCTGCACGAGATAATTTTATATTAAGAAGAATTCAAACAAGACAAAATGTTTCAAATAAAGAAAGTTTAATTCTTGAAAAAAATTCAATAGCTTAATATGACCTGTTCGGAGCGTATATAACCCCCGGTTAAAAACACGTATAACTCTGTAAACGCGGTGTAGTTTGTGCGTAAACACCAATCACGGGTGGTAACAACAACGGAATTTTAACTGGGGTGGTATATAAAATGTAAACGAAAAACACGTGTCTACAATGTTTTCAAGAAATATACCTTCTTTATTTGAAACATTTTGTCTGGTTTAAATTCATTTTTTAATATGAAATCATCTCATGCAGGGCAAGCCAGAAGTAAAAAAAAATAAAATAGTTTGTGGTCTTTGTTGTATACTCCGTGCATGAACAGACTCAAAATGGCGAAAATAACATTTAGAATTTTTTAGGCCCCTAATACCTACTGAGATTTTTTTCTATCGACAGAATGATGCTCAAACATATAATCTAATGCCAACAATTGGTTCAGATTTGGAATTGGATTTTCCGAAAGAATGTATCATTCTTGCAGATAAAATTTTTGCAAATGTGTACCCATTGATGACTCCATTAAAAACCTAGCAAATAAGGGATGTTAATAGAAACACCCAAAGGAAGTATAGAAAGCTTAATAGAGTGATAAATGAATACCGGGTTAAGGTTGAGCATGGAATAAGAGAAATGAAAATTTACCAATCAATCAGTTCATTATGGAGACACCCACGCTGGTACATCTCCTCTATTGTCGATATTTGTGCAGCACTGGTAGTTCGTCGTCGTCGGTTGTTCAACTGAATTATTAAAGTTTAGTTAAGCAATAAATGTATGTTATTGAAATGGTTGTTCACTTTATTTTCAAACGATAGTTTATTATGTTAATACTTAACTAAAATGAATGGGTTGCGCTCTAATGATTATCAGCCGAGAAAGTAGTAGCATGTACCTATACCTTGTCTATAACGGTATAACATTAGATGCATATTAGAAACAAACTTTACTAAGAATTTACGAAGAAAAAAGTAATTGTTTCATTTTAAAATGTTTTGAGAAAACCCCTGAATTTACCGTCTCCGTCTCTGAAGTCCGTCCGTGAAAACTGGAAATGTCTAATAAAATTAGCTCCCCAGCGTACAACCTGATACCACATGGTGTGTGTGTGTGTGTGTGTTGTGTGTGTGTGTGTGTGATATGACTAATTTTCACCACGATAGATATGGATACAATGTGTTCTATTAACCCCAAGACCGGACAAGAACCATTTTACTCTTCTTTTTTTTTTTATATTTTATCGAGATTTACAAAAAATGTACTCTTATTTTAGTCAGTGCAGTTAACAAATTAACTTTGTCATAAAAATATTTATGCTAACATATTATCATGATTGTTGTTTGACGTAAAAATATAAATTCAATCAAATAATTCAATTCGTATAATCGTATAAGTATGATATAGCTCGTGACGTCATTAAATACTTAAAACACCAAAAAGTTGATGGTGCAACTGATTATGACGTCACTAGTCTATATTACATCATAGATTCTCCAATCGCAAAGACATTTCTTTCGTGTTTGTGGAAATATTAACCAATCATAGAACGTTTATTTATATATTATGCGACGGTTTACAAGGCACTATACAATTTTTCAAACAAAAAAATAAAAAAACTAATCTATAGTATGATTTAGAAATACATTTGTTTGTTTGTTTTCTTGGATATACAGTCAAGCCTGTCTATAAAGGCTACCCAAGAGAACCAGTAAAGGTGGCCTTTATGGGCAGGAGACCTTTATATACAATTTCAAATAATATGATAAAAAAGAATAATTGGATAAAATTTTAATGGCCTTTATAAGCAGCTAGCCCTTACATTTAGGTGGTCTTTAAGGCAGGTTGGACTGTGCCTTGATCATTCCTCTTGTGAAAATGATCTATAGAATGATTTGGAAATGGATTGGTATGTTTGTTTTTTATATGCCTTGGTCATTGCTCTTGTGAAAAATACATAGAACATATTTGTTGTTTTTGTTGTCAGACTTAAATCGTTACCAGTTTCATTTTCCAAAATAATTGGAGGGACTTGTAGACCAATTGGATTGTAGCATCGGGTTATTATTTTAGACCTGGGCACACCTGTTATTGGGATTTCTTTCACTTACTGAACAAATTGTCTCGATATAAGTGAAATGATTTTATTTGATGTACGAAAAAAATGTCATATAATGCCACAAAAAGAAGTTGAAGTGATTGACGTACGACTGATAATAATGTACGTCCGGTCGTACCATGTGCCTCTGATACATCGTAGTTACGTGACATCATCAGAAGCAGGTGCTTGCTTGTCACCATGGCGACAGAATGTGCTAATTACCCCTGGACTTTACGTGATTTCTGCCACAGGGGGCATTAAACATAATAAACAATCTATCGTTGTTCTAACGGTTTTGCATGTGACGTCATGGCATCTTAAGTTGAAATAAAAAAGTTTTAAAAGGGATTTAGTTGTAATATTTACTATAATAAACCCCTAAAGTTTAAATGTATTTTATAGATACGCACGGGTTTATCAGCTAAAACTTATTTCAACATTAATACATGTAATAATTTATAGATGGCATTCCAATGGACCAAATGTGCACACATTTTTATGTTATTCTCCAAAAGTACTTAAAAAACATAATGTATTCAGTTTTAAAGTTTTTTTTCAATATTTTTGTCTAGCAGACCATGTATAAAGAAATGAACTTGTTTCCGATTTTTTTCATTTATTTACAACTCGCACTTCACCTCAACTAAAACTGAAACTTTAATCAATCATGCCATTTGAAGAGCCTTCTCTAAAGTAGATAGTCAAAAACAAACATACTAATCCATGTCCAAATCACAATTTCAAAGCAAAGTAGAAACAAACATACCAATCCATGTCCAAATCACAATACCAAGGCAAAGTAAAAAACAAGCATTCCAATCCATGTCCAAATCACAATTCCAAAGCAAAGTAAAAACAAGCATTCCAATCCATGTCCAAATCACAATTCCAAAGCAAAGTAAAAACAAGCATTCCAATCCATGTCCAAATCACAATTCCAAAGCAAAGTAAAAAACAAGCATTCCAATCCATGTCCAAATCACAATTCCAAAGCAAAGTAAAAAACAAGCATTCCAATCCATGTCCAAATCACAATTCCAAAGCAAAGTAAAAACAAGCATTCCAATCCATGTCCAAATCACAATTCCAAAGCAAAGTAAAAACAAGCATTCCAATCCATGTCCAAATCACAATTCCAAAGCAAAGTAAAAAACAAGCATTCCAATCCATGTCCAAATCACAATTCCAAAGCAAAGTAAAAAACAAGCATTCCAATCCATGTCCAAATCACAATTCCAAAGCAAAGTAAAAAACAAGCATTCCAATCCATGTCCAAATCACAATTCCAAAGCAAAGTAAAAACAAGCATTCCAATCCATGTCCAAATCACAATTCCAAAGCAAAGTAAAAAACAAGCATTCCAATCCATGTCCAAATCACAATTCCAAAGCAAAGTAAAAACAAGCATTCCAATCCATGTCCAAATCACAATTCCAAAGCAAAGTAAAAAACAAGCATTCCAATCCATGTCCAAATCACAATTCCAAAGCAAAGTAAAAAACAAGCATTCCAATCCATGTCCAAATCACAATTCCAAAGCAAAGAAAAACAAGCATTCCAATCCATGTCCAAATCACAATTCCAAAGCAAAGTAAAAACAAGCATTCCAATCCATGTCCAAATCACAATTCCAAAGCAAAGTAAAAACAAGCATTCCAATCCATGTTCAAATCACAATTCCAAAGCAAAGTAAAAACAAGCATTCCAATCCATGTCCAAATCACAATTTCAAAGCAAAGTAAAAACTTTGAAGCTGACAGATTAGAAACGTCAAATATATCCAAGGTACTAGTAATCCTGACAAAATAGTTATCTTAAAAACATAAAGTACTTCGACCGTCAAAACTGCTGTTTTACAAAGATTATATAAGGGAGGTCCAAACTTTCTGGTTGGAGCTGTCAAAAAAAATGATACTGGGATTGACCGAAGCTGTAAACCGTTTTAAAAACCTTATGTCTACTAAACCAAAAGCCAATAACTGTTTTAATATATGACTAATGTTTTAGGCTACAAGCTTGTAATTTGTTTTATGCCAATAAAGTTATATTTAAAAAAAAAAGATGTTTTTATTACTATATTTTTATTTTTTTAATAAGAAAAATCTTGAACTTAAAAATAACTGGTAAACGTTTTTTCATATTTTTAAATGAACATAGAAATGGAGCAGTTAACTCAAACACATCAGAATTATAATTTAGATAGAACAAATAGGATAAATACTGATGTGTTTTAATGAGAAAATGGATCGTCTAATAGATCTTATTTAAGACAATTTTTGACGATTTTTTTAAGTTCGTTATAGGTCGGACTTCGGAACGTCCGCCGTGAACGTCACTGTATTTATTTTACTAAAGGCAGGTGTATAGTGTGAAAGTTAATCGTCAACAATGTTAGTTAAGAAATTAATGGTGTCGAAAATGCGGAAAATTACATCACAAAATCAAAAAAAAACGTGAGGTTTTGAACACGAAATTAGACAGTTTTCACAATAGAAGCGATAATTAAAGACGTTAATGTTGTAAATAAATAGACATCTGGTAATTCATGTTTAACACGAAACGCCAACAATTAAATGTCAAAATCACAAAAATATGACACGTCACTTTCGGTCGAAGATGGAAAAATAGAAGTTAACCATGTAGGTGTTGAAGATGCTTGTTATCGCTTTAACGATATCGTAAAAAGACATAAAAGTAAATATATCAGTGAGTTAACAGAGGAAAACGGTCTTTAACACCCCAAGGATCGAAAAAAGACTTTTAGGTCCAAACCAGAGTGGCTTAGACCGGACGTGACAGAAAAAACGGAAATACAGCACAAAGTTTTAAATAAACAAATTAGCCAGAGAACATGTATGTAGTGTTTATAAAAATTAAAAAGAAAGGGAAAAGCTGAAGGAAACAATATAATGATAGCAGCACAATACCGACGATGACAGCTCCACAACTACCAAACAACAGAGAATAATGGCAACATAACTCCGACAATTGCAATATCATATACACCCGGCCTCACTTCCCTGGTGGAAGTTCACGTGTCTAACCTAACTTGTCAGTTCCAAAGTTTTTACTTTGCTTCTGGACTGTGATTCGGACATGGATTAGTATGTTTGTTTTTGATACACCAACATCATAATTATGAATAATAACAGTACAACTTCGGCTATTGTAACGCCACAATCAACAACAACACACAAACTAGTACAACACTATCAATTTCAACATCACACATACCAATAAAATATTGATAAAAAGCACCAACAGCGACATTATAAGATTTAGCTGCAAAAGTGTCGCCATTTCAATAAATTATCATGTAGTTTTATTACTAATAATATAACTGTCTCGCCAGAATTGAGTTTCAACGACTTGGTTATTCCCAGAATATACCCTTCGTAAAAATTAGTCGACCGTGGAATACGTCGTGAATATCCGCTATGCCACACACATCAATGTTCTGTTCAGCAACGGTCTCGTCCTGTTGTTGCTGAACCATGTCAATGTTTGTTAAGATTGACGGTTATTTTTGACGTTTTGGGTAAAAGTTTTAGTACCTTATGCAGTGTGCTGCTGAGGGTTGGTATTGAGTCTGCTATTTGTCGGGACAGGGTATAACCATTTGTTTAAAAATAAAAATAAAAAATCACTTTACTAATAAAATAAGAATCGACCATTCATATTATCTCGGCCAGCTTCTGTGTGAAACATGAAAATTTAACAACTTGAAATGACTGAGTTATGGATAAAACAGCCCAAGATTATTCTAACCAATATTGTTATCACCTTGATATTTAACGGATATGTATAAGTTTTGAATAGTATATTTACGTTTTAATACATTTTGGTTGGAAGAGGGGGTTACCCAGTTTAAATAAAATTAACCGCAAACCAAAACAACTGGTACAGTGGGTTTAACCGAAGTACGAAGCAATCATAAAGTCATTTAGTATCGATGGACATGACAGGCGACACTTGAAGTATTTAAAATTAAAAATTAAAAATGAATTTTAAGGTTCATGTAAACACTTTTATTTTCAGTATAGTCGGTGCTCGGTTCCTGTGTTAGGTCGTTTGATTTTATCAGTAATTATTTATTATGTACTGACAAACACATCGCTGATTAAAATTAACTTGATGGTTAGTGTCATATTGGATGTGATTAGTTGAAAAATAAGCATTGCACAGGAAACAACGACACCAGACATGAACACGCGCACATAAGAAGAAGAAGAAGAAGAAGAAGATGATGATGATGATGATGATGATGATGATGATGATGATACATATAATAATAATAAGCATCATCATTATCATCAGCAGCAGCAGTAGCATCATATCATTGCCATGACCATCATCATCATCATCATCATCATCATCATCATCATCATCATCATCTTCATCATCATCACCGTTATCAATGGCTAATTCTGTCACCTGTCCGGACTGGTAAAAAACGGATTTTTATCCGATTCAATATGAAACCCCGACCTGTCACACAGCCCACTTAATTCATTACAAACTAGTCTCTATTCATAACATTGCACATGAACAATCCGGAGTATGAAACAATAGTCTTAAAGTGCAAAAGAAAAATGCGATCGTATATGAATTAAAAAAAACTTAATACACACGATGTATTATTACTTAAGATTACGCCAACATTCAGGATTTAATTTGTCTGTTAAATAAGTACAAAATTTTCATTTTCTTTTCATAGAATAAAACCTTCAAGTGGGGTATGGTTATTAAGACTATTTCCGTACACATTATATACATGTATATTGTATTACAACTTTGTACTTTTACGGTACAAGAATTAAACCAAAACTTTATTTTTTCTATATTTTTGTGTCACGCGGCTATAGAACATGTATCATATTTTAGATAAAGCGTATTTAAATTCGACACATATCTATGAACAAAAGTCTTATTTCGCTATTGAATAAGTGTTTAATTGTCAAACTTGATGATGTAATGCCTACCTGTGAGAGTTCGATCTGAACCCGGACGTTGTTCTCTTCTACCCAACTGTTTTCTTTTAACAAAAGACTCCCCCCCCCTCTCTCTCTCTCTCTCTCTCTCTCACACACACACACACACCGTATTCATATTGCCATGTGCTACTTTTGAATTTTAATGAAATAATGCATTTAAAAGTAAGACATTTCAAAATTGTACAATCCTATGAGTGTATGTTTATATGCTTATAGAATAAATGAAATGAGCAACAATTTATGTACATTGCTAATGCAAAAAAATGAAATACCATTCCATTCAAATAAAATCTGCTGAAGAAAAACCCGAAATAGACTTCATTGAATCTGGTCCCGGTTTCACGATCATTCCTTAACCAATATTTTCCTTAACTTTAGCAAATTTTGACAATCTATTTCTGAACTACAAAGTAACATTTTTGACAAAAACAGAATAAAAATGTTATAAAGCTTGACACTATCTTCAGATTGAGACCTTAGATAGCTCAATATCTTAAAAATTAACAAATTATTAAATTTAGTAATTTGTTAATTTTTAAGATATTGAGCATGTACTACTTTCGAATTTTATTTTATGAAATAATACATTCAAAAGTAGCAAAACGCCCCAGAGTCATTCCTTAACTAAATTCGAAAGAAGTACATGACAGATGTATAATGTACAATATTATTACTCGCTTTTAGAGAGAGAGAGAGAGAGAGAGAGGGTTTTAAAAGTAACAGTTAAATCAGAAAATTGGGGTTTTTCGTTTATTTGTATCTATTAAATGCGTTACGGTTTTAATGCGTCTATCTTTATCTAAAACACTAAATAAATAAAAACATGACGAAATACTTTATATAAATATAGAATAGGTATTATTGTTATACCTACGTAATGTCATCTGGGAGACTGTTACATACAGACACGACCGGCAGAATCACGGTGACATCCTTAAAATAAATATATATGTGTGCTTTGTATCTAGTTTAAACATTCATTTGTGGTTAATATTTACAATTTTAATTAAATTATGTCTGAAGATTGGTAAAAATAGGTAAATAAGTTCATTTTTCATGCAAACCAGATATGAATGGACTTTTAATTACATTACATTTCGTGCATTGGCATCTTTAAAGTCGAAAGTAGATTTGTGTTCGTGAATTTAAACTAAACAAGTCCACAATTATCATTTATAAATGAATTTTATATTTTAAAAAAAGTTTATGCTTACAACTATCATGCAAATTAAATTTAAGTTCGACAAATGGCAAAGATCGAAGCAGGACTACTCCCGTGACATCGGATAGGCTACAACATAGTATCAGAGATTAATTATACCCGCCTGATGTCTCTAGACATAAATTGTGAATGGCATCCTCGAAATTCCCTCTTTTCGTCCATTGTCTGAAGATTTTCGCGTCTTCTCGAGTTATTATTGTTTTCGTATTTTAGCGTAATCGTCCCTATCGTTTCGTATTTTTGCGTAACCGTCCCTATCGTTTCGTATTTTAGTGTAATCGTCACTAGCGTTTCGTATTTTCGCGATATCGTCACTAGCGTTTCATATTTTCGCGGTTTCGTTACTATATTTTTGTATTTTCGCAGTTTCGTCGCTATCGTTTTCGCATCTTCGCTATTTTGCCGTTACGGTTCGATCAAAGGTGGAATAATGGAAGTCACAATTGTTTAAGAAAATTAGAACACTAACCGAATACCACAACGGAGCAGTACAGATTCCCAAACCTGGCATGATACTCCTCCATATTCCGCTATGGAGGTACCAGTCAAACATATTTTTAATTTTCTTAATTTTTATTTTTATTTTACATTATTTAAAAAAAACACGATTAAATATAAGGTTTTTACGGTATAGTATAACGTTTGATATGAATCAAGGCAAACCATCTCATAAAAAAGTGGACCGTCCCAACCCTTCTGTTATCTCTAGATCTCGCCTTTGTGTTGCAATTAAAAAAATAAGTTTCTGGTATACTCATCTTTCCTATTACTCTCATCTCGTCGGCGGTGTACAAAATATTTAATATAAACAACACTGTAAACGGTAAAATATATCTACATAAGTTAAATATTCATACACATATCATATTTCGCCTCAAGTGCTAAAATTACCATAAACGGCAAAAACAAAACACATCTTATAGAAATATTTGAGATGGTTTTGTATAAATTAACGTCATAACGGTATGTGACTCAGGTAATTATTAATGAGATAAAAACAAAGAAGTCGGTCAACCATGAGGGTATACAGTATATTATAGTATTTTTGTTACGTGAGGCGTAAATAATTCCTAGAACCGAGGCCGATGTGTCATGTTAATACGTCACTGTGGTAATTAAAACGAGTACTTCCGATTTTTACCGACGTTTAAACGCCTTAAGTGAATTTTTAGAACTTCCTAATTTTTTTCAGGTAAAAGAAATCTTTGTGGTTGATAATGATTGGTGTTTTACGTTGAAAAGAACACGTATATCTATCTCAATGATTTAATATCAATAATGAATTTAAGACACGTATGGCGGATAAAAGTTTGTTCGATTAAAAACTCCAGTCTTGTCAGATACATTAGACAAGCACCACACTGATACTTAATATCGCCTAAGTGTATCGGTTCCCTATACCAAAGAAACCTAAGTAATGGCAACAGAAAAATGACCAAGCTCCTGGTCCCGGTTTCTGGTTATAGTTAAGGTAGATCTTAGTTAAGGATAGACTAATTTCCAGGTCCCGGTTTCACAATCATTCCTTAACTAAGATTTTCCTTGACTTAAATTTAGCTTATTTTGGTAAACTCTTTTTGGAACTACGAATAAATAATTTAGCAAAAACTAAATGCAGATGTCATAACCTTGATATAATCTTTAAAATGACACCTTAAATTCTCTAATATCTCAACAATTAACAAAATTATAAAGGTTTTTAATTTGCCAGATTTACGTTAAGGAAAATCTTAAGTTAAGAAATGCCTGGCCCCGGTTTCACAATCATTTCTTAGCTAAGATATTCCTTAACTTAAATCTTGCAAAATTTCATATCTTCATAATTTTCTTGATGTTCAAAATATTCAGGAATTTAAGATGTTATTTTTAAGATCACCTCAAAATTAAAACATTTGCATTTAGTTTTGACAAAAATATTCACCAGTGGTTCCAAAAAAGAGATTACCAAAATTTGGTAAATTTAAGTTAGGGAAAATCTTAGCTTAGGAATGATTGTGAAACTGGGACCAGGAAATTAGTCTATCCTTAACTAAGATTTACCTTAACTATAATCAGGTATCTTTTGACAACTGTTTATGGTAAAACTCAAATGTTGAACACATCTGGAGTATAGATGCAATAAGCTTAGGAGAAATCTTCAAAATGACTCTTTATATTCATGAATGTCTTAAAAACTAACAAAATTATTCTGATTTCAGATAAAATTGCAAGATTCAAATTAGGTTAAGGAAAATTTTAGTTAGGGGATGATTGTGAAACTAAAACAGTAACATCATTAAATCACATTCAAGCAGAGACAATTTATTGACTATTTTGAATCTGATACAACGAAATTTGTAAATAAAAAACATATACTTTGTAAAACCCGAAAAACCAAGACAAAAAAAACCAATATTTGGAAAGACGAACTAAGAAAGAACAGAACGCGTATTAGGACCACTAATTATAAATCTCCCCGACTTTGGACGGGTATTGGACAACATAAAACTATATTTTTATCGGTTTTATTCTTGTTTTTCTGGTCTGGATTTAACAAAATTTCCCAATACTTTGTTAAACGCGAAGCTTAAATACGACATGTTGGAAGGGAGGTAACTCGTACTTGCTGTGTAAAAGAGCTTTTGGCAGGCAATGGTTAAACAAGTAATTTTGTATGACCTGACCCAAGTTTCACAATCATTCCTTTACTGACATTTTCCTTTAATTAAATGTGACAAATTGTAAGTCTTCACAATTTTGTTTATTTCCAAGATATTCTGGAGTTTGAGGTGTCATTTTAAAAATTTCATCAAACTCATGGCACTTCAAGTGGTTTTATATGTCTCTAGCAAAAACGCGTATTTGTAGCTTCAAAAGAGTATGCCAAAATTTGCTCAATATAAGTTAAGGATAAATCTTAGATAAAAACGATTGTATTTCATTTCATTTATTGATATCCTCATTACATGAGATACATAGTTATATAATTATGTAACTTAACTAACTATATAAGAAAACATGTAAACTAACATAGTTAACTATGAACAAAAAAAATTAAACTGTGAAACATGGTAACTTAATAACTATGTGTACTATTATATATACAGTATATATATACCTGTTATAGCCTGTCTACTATAGCTCCAGTCTTGTGAGATACATTAAACAAGCACGCCTAATGAAGTTTAACGCCTAATGAAGTCTCACGCCTAATAAAGTTTAACGCCTTATGAAGTCTCACGCCTAATGAAGTCCGACGCCTAATGAAGTTCAGCTCCTAATGAAGTCCAAAACCCAATGAAGTCCAACGCCTAATGAATTCCAAAGATATGGGCTCAAGACGAGAAGACTTTTTGGTATTTAAATTATTCTCAGAATTGAACGACTGTATTTGACTTCTCGTCGGACGACCCTATCTTTGAACTTCATTAAGCGTTGGACTTCATTAGGAGTTGCTACATTGCCTATATATAGAATATTAGTCTTATTTTACTAAACCGTGAAAGATGAAAAATAAAAGGATTGTGAGGTTTTGATAAACATGATTTCTTCACGCAATACGGTATGAAAATATAAAATATAGCAAGCATTCATTCGTCTGTGTCATCCACAGTGGTGTTGTATAGGTGCCTAATTTATTTGGTAAAGTGTCATTCAAGTAAAGCTTGGTTAACAGACTCAATATTGAATAGTACAAGTATGATACAAAAGACGGAGGATACTAAATCACAGTATTAATGATAATTTATTTTTGTACAAATACAATCATAATAGATCATGGCAAAAGTAATAATTGAAAAGACAAAATACAAGCATATATGATCAAAACAAAGATACTATCCCAAATCACAATCCAGAAGCAAAGCAAAAACTTTGGAACAGGTTGCTCCCGTGTACCTACCATTTGTGTAATCAAAGAGAAATAACTCAAATCAAATCTAGTGACAATAAGGATTTGAATTTTCTCGCTTTGACCTAAACTAATCATACAACATTTAGATATTATTAACAAAATTAATGCATAATTCATAATACATGTATTTTTTTAATTAGGGCTATATTAGAGTTATTCAAATTTAATAAAAAAAAAAATAAATAAAAAACAACCCCAAACATAGCTATACAGCGCTAGCTAAAGTGGTATAATAACAGTGCTAACAGTGCTGTGGGTACAACGTGGTACTAGTATACACTACAAGTAACATCTACTTCAAATTAGATATATAGAGTAGAGTGATTGTGTTTTACGCTCCGTATATTATTTCGCATTAATTGAGGCGGGAGTGGATGGTGAAGTACCCTTAGAAAACAACCGAATTTCGGCAAGCGAACTGACAAACTTCCTCATACATGGATCTGCCCGAGAGAGAATAGAGAATGTTATTTGTAAGCTCTATTTAGACCAATAATTACAGTGCTACTTTGTTTAATTGCCCCCCCCCCCTTTATCGTTACCCTCACTCATCACTAATAATTTTATCTGTTCCGTTTTCCTTTTACTTTATAATGCCATATTCAACTTTCGCCATCCGCCACATGCTTTTAATACAAAAGTCACCGTTCCCTTTTTAGTATCGCCAAAATTTACAGTTATTATTATTCTCCATGTGGCCTTTTACATTTTGGTCATTAAATAATTAGTGATAGATCATGGATTGATTTCTCGGAATAAAACTATGCCTAGAGCCCAAAATAAAACTAGCCGAACGCAGGAACAACACTTGTCGTTGTCAACTTTGTATCCAATGTCACTGTCACTTATGTTGCCTTTGGTTAACATTGTAACCGCTGGACGAGAACATCATTTATGTTACGTTTTCGTAGCAAATTAAAAGAATATCTTAGGCCGCTGAGCGGTGTCAACACTGTACCCACTATCATTTACGTTACCTTAACCGAACAAAAGATTTCCTAACATAGAAAATAACATATCTGTGACTTAGATACATTTTAACCACAATCTTTGGAAAATATTCACAACGGCGACGAGGACAACGACGATAACAATAACAACGACGATGATAACGACAATCGACGACAGCCAAACAACAGCTATATATATGTCGCATTATTATCAATTATTGCGGGGATTATTTTTTTTTTCTCTTTATGGCCATTCGGTTTGTTAGCGTTATTTGATTTAAATTGACAATTATAATGGACAAGGGTCATTAAGGTCAAGAAAAGTCTCCGGACATCAGGTCTAATTTTGTCCAATCTGTCAAAATAAACAAAGGAAAACCTATATCTGGTACTTATATGACAAAATGGATGTTTTTTCTGAAACCTCGAGCCATATTTTCATCCTTGGTTGACCATCTATATATATTAACATTTTGTCTGTTTTCTGTCTTCTACACAAGGTTTCAGAGCAATTGCGTTCATATCGGCTATGAACTGAAAGATCTACCTTGGTAACGTCACAGGAATTCCATTCACAACAATCGGCGTATGAATGCACAATTTGAAATACATAAAGCCGGAACTATATTGACATAAATGTCATAATTGTGATTATTTATTACCGAAATAATTGTATTTAATAAAAAATTGAACAATTTAGTAGAATTTTTGTATGCAATTTGTTGTTTTTTCCACGCACTACTAGTATTTTGTCCTAGAATTTCTGGCGCCAAACTGCACAGCTGATCAGTTGGATCTGCTGTTCCATCAGCTGTTCCGTCAATCGAAAATCGTTGTTGACAAAGCGCGGAATTAAAATTTTCTAAAATGATTTTGAACCAAGAAAAAGAGAAGAAAATAGTTTTAAACGTAAATATAACAATTGAACTGTTTAGAAATGCGGTTCATAGTCGATATGAACGCAATTGATATGCAAGCAAACTGAATAACGCGCGTTGGACATGGACTGGTATGTTAGTGTTTGGCTTTTGGGATTGTGATTTGGACATGGATTGGTTTTGATTGGTACATTCAACACCGGACAATAGAACGTTGGTCACTCAATGTTACCATGGCGTTCATTGGTCATATTTTGAACGGTGTGCAGTCGGAAAGTCCCACCCACCGTCAAACGCTAATTTACGCCTTTTAATTCGCGTAAGCAACGTTCAGGTATTTAATGCAGGGATGTCCACCAATCCATGGCTGATCTTATACATCATGGAAAGCCTGCTTTTAGTTCGCCTGTGTTGTAATGTTTCCCAGCCTAGGTTGTTTAGCATACTGGATACACTGCCAGTTGTGTAATCTTTGTAGTTATTACAGACGAAACGTGTTGCTCTTCTTTGGACTTTTTCGATTGTGATGACATGTTTCTTTGACATGAGGCATATTCCAGAGTTGGTCTTACAATGGGGTTCGCCGCTGTACCACGTGATACCCTCTAACGTTTGTGCGGAACACTTATTTCCAATGAATATGGAATAATATGAGATGACGTTTTCCCGCGAAATTGACGTCATTCCGGGAATCTGTGACGTTGACGTTTTCCAAAACGTTCCGCACAAACGTTAAGAGGTATTGTTCACGTGGTATAGCGTCGAACCCCATAGTCTGGTAAGCAGATGATTTTGTAAATAGTGTCCAGCCTCTCCGATTTCTCTGAATAAAACCCAATGAACAATTTGCTTTCTTAGTGATGTTTAATATGTGTCTATCCCATCGCAGATCTTTGCTGATTGTCACATCCAAGATATTTGCTGTTATCTCTGTTGAGTATGTGGTCATAAAGTCTGTACTTGCTGATGAGAGGAGTTTTTTGCTTGAAAAAAGTAAAAGTTTGCATTTCTCAGGATGAAAAGCCATCTGTCAAGTGTGTTCCCAGTTTTCAAGAGCTGTTAGGTCCTTTTGGAGGGTCGGTGAGTCCGAAGGACTGTTGATCTTACGGAAAAGAAGAGAATCGACTGCAAATAGGCGTAAGTCTGAGTCTGTTTCTTCAGGCATATCATTAATGAGTTCAGAAAAAGTAATGAACCTAGCATTGTCCGGACGGTAACGCATAAAAAATAGCACGAGTAGATATTAAAATTGTTACTTAATAAATTTGATGAGTAAAACGCTGCATAAAACATTGGGACGAGTAAGTATAAGACGCTGAACGAGTTACTCTAGTTAATGTTGGTTATCCAATCAAGGCTGGAAATCCACTGAAGAAAGAGAAGAAGTTGGCAAGTTGACCAGACACCTTATGTATAGTTATTTTTGGATGACAGTGAAATGTTTATTTTCTGTAGCCGAACATATAGCGTCATGTCATTGAGTGAGGAGATACACCCCACAAGTCATTTTTCAAAAACAAAGATACCTTTATGCTGTATCGAAATAAAAAGAATAATTCAAAAAGAACGAAAACTCGACCTGAATTGTGGCGTTTAATGACGTCACTGACACTAGTACGTCATCAGTTGCCGTGGCGCTGCTTTGGTACCGGGACGCTGCGATACGTGTAAGGGAAATAATTCTATCTTCTTTACCTTATCATTCATTGGTAAGTTTTTAGGTATAATAATGATATTTACATCTAAAACATTTTATCCATACATCACCACTGTGGTACAGCGTATACGGGATATTAAAGCATAAATTGAGCAAAACAGTCAGTGTAAACAACACCAGCGTGAGTCGAAAGCCGATTTTTGACTTATCTGTTCATTTTAACATGTGATTGTGTATTGGGGCATCAATCGGACACATAAACGTTTACATTTAAATAGTTAACTGCATCTGATACACTGTTTAAACTTTGAAACAAATTGATAAAGCGCAAGTGCTCACCTGTGATTTTGCCTTCCCCGGGAGTTTCTGTTCAGTATTTCAATTTTCACTTCTTAATTAAAACTTCTGAAGCGTACATTAAGACCTACGTGTTGACCAAATTTCAGCTCAATGTATTGCGAAATAAAGGAGAAGGAGACGTTGAAAGATCGACGTGGTGTACTGGGAATTGATTCTCATCATTGTTTTAGTGTACTGGGAATCGCAAAATTACGGTTACCGGGAATCGTGTATAACATTATTTTCAAGTCTCAATTTTTAAAGATATCGGGGATTGCGAATGTATGATACAGTTTGTATGCATGGTGCATACAATAATAAATAAGTTTCACGGTGCAAGTTAATATTAGGTGTTCATAGAAAAGGCTCATAGAAAACCTTGATTTCAAAATTGAATTAGGTAGATTGCCAATATTAAGAGACATAAAGTGATTCAATAGTTTCATAAAAATGTTTAACACTTAAAGATATCCAAACTAATATGGTATTCACACTAGGAAAATATGACCTTCAAATTTAAAAGTAAAAATGTGGGTCGTGGGATTTAAACGCAACAGAAAGGCCCTTGTTCTAGAAGGTCGGCCATTGATGCGACCCCAGAAAAGATCAATAAAGTTTATGATATTGTTACGACTGACAAGCGAGTTACAGAATGGTATGTAGCCAGTTAGCATTTCACAGGAAATACATGTATTACATTTAATTCTGACAGAAAATCTTGCTATGAGAAATGCTTTCAGTTGGGTACCAACTTACCAAGGCATCTGACAATTGGTCGGAAGCACTTCAAGTGCACTTTGTTATGTGCTTTTTCATAGATTAGTTACTATAGATGAAACGTGGGTTCATCAATTAACCCCAGTGGCCAAAGTTTACACTTTATCACCCTGAAAAAAGACCAATACTGTTACATCAGCTGGAGAGGGTATGACCTCGGCTTCCAGTGATGCTGATCATAATCTGGTGGTAGGTTATCTCCAAAGGGGACAAACAATCAATGACACATACAATTCATCACTTATGATGCAATTACGGACAATTACATAGTGTATTAAATTCAAGAAATTGGGGAAAGCTCAGTAAAGATGTGCTGTTCCACCAAAAGTAGCCTATTTAAATCGGACAAATATTAAGAAAAGTTAGTGAAACTGCAGCCAGTTGGTGCTTGATATATGTGTAATACCTTATTTTCATTATTATTAGAACTTGTTCTTGTCTATAAAACGATTCAAGGTAAAATATATCACGTTTTAAACAGCATCACTTATGAGTGGCCGGAATTGTGCACCGTTATCAGTATTATGAGTATGTAGGTTACATAGAACATACTGGCTTCAATACACAAGCTGTTCTTATTAAGGGGTGGTCTTTACGTTAACGTCACTAGACTCAAAAAAGACAATATAGCATTATAAAAACATTTATGTAGAATGTGTAGAGTTTTTTATATCGCATTTTACGAGGGACCATCCTATCCCATTTCCGATTGAGAGGCCGCGATGGCCTAATGAATAAGACACCAGTCTACAAATCCAGGGTCTCAAACCGCTGTGTGTTCGAGTCCCACTCAGACCACATGTGGGAAAGTGATTTTTCCTTGTCGTTGGCCTTTACTGGTTTACCTATTATCAGTATAATGTGCCTGGGGAGTGGTACGCTTATCTGCGGCATACTGACTCTGTGAGCTAGCACGTTAAAGTCGCCCTGAGTGGGCCCTAGTACAAAGCAGTCCATAAAACACACCCGCAGTTCACGTACATACACGAACTTATTTATAGATTAATAAAATTAATAGTTCTCGTCGCGGATAGCTGGAAAATTGCTGATGCGACGTTAACTAACCAACCAACCAACCCATTTCCGATTGTCCGACACGGTCATTATTTTTGTGCCTTGTTTCAATACATGTTTAATACCCGGATACAAAATTACACGCGTATCGAGGTGTCAGTATAGTTTTAGGCACTTTTTTGCAGAGCGTAACGGAATACATATTTTTGAGTTGCACATCCGATACTAAGGAATTAAAAAAATGTATATAATATTTTACCAAGTGCATTATTTCTGAAATGCTATGGTTATTCGCGTAGTAATATGATAAACTAACAGGCCTAAAATCGCAGGGTCTAAAAACAGGAAATTTTGAATACACGTACATGAAATTTGAGCTTTCATCGTGGATTTGCAGAAAATTGAATTGGTTGACATTAGGATTTTTTCTATATTATTTGATAAAACTATATTTGCTTTCTGAACACATGAATTTAAAAAAAAATCTATCGAGCGGATTTTTGACAACCAAAGCATCAGTATACGGCGCCTTGTTGAAGCGTTTATGTCAAAAGATTCTAAAGACTGTATACGAGATTTTGGTACAATAATATGAACCAGACAATAAAACACGGAGTCGTCAGTGGATGGGGCCTGGGTCCCCTAGGTCAAAGAAGGTTAAGAAGCATTAGTCTACTAGCAAGGTGATGACCACAGTATTTTTGGACACAAAAGGTGTTATTGTGTGTGACTTTTAACCAAAGAGAAGTACAATGATAACTTTAGTGTACTATATGCAAACTTGCTAGACCACCCGAGAACTGATATCCGTGAAACCGCCGCAACAGGAAAACGCAAGAGTACACAGTTGCAAAGTTACAATGAAGGCTGTGGGGCGAAATACCACATTCTGCCTAGCTCGTAGCGACTTCTTTTCCCAAAATTGAAAAATGATACCCGAGGACGTCATTTCAGGTCTGACCAAGAAGTCGTGAAGACAGTTGAGGAGTGGGTCAATGGAACTGTGGAAATGATCCTGTCTTTTTCAGTTCTGGGGTGACTGACAAGTGCATCACACTAGAGGGCACTGAATTACATTAAAGAGAGAGAGAGAGAGAGAGAGAGAGAGAGAGAGAGAGAGAGAGAGAGAGAGAGAGAGTAATGGTGTTTAACGTCCCAGTCAAGAATATTTCACTTATATCGAGACGTCGCCAGCTATAGGCTAAGGTGCAGAAATTTTGCCTGTGCGTTGCGCTGATGGCATTATACAACAGGGTTCTTTATCGTGCCAAGCCCACCGTGACATTAAAAAGAAGAGGTGGATCTAATCTAGAAAAAAGGTTAAGCTGGTTTCTTATTGATTCGCCGTCGTAAATAAAAATTCAAAATAAACACATGACAAAAAAATGAAAAAATGTCTTATATTGTTAAAACTTTTTATTTATAAATGAGTTTCAAGACGTTTACTCTCGTCACATTTTTGGATCTGTTTTACACTAGATATCTCCTTCCGACGACTGTCTCATGTTGTATTGACCTTTGATATAAATAAGTTATATTTTAGCTGGTCGATTCGATCTAATGACATTAGGTTATAAAATATTTTAAAAAAATTCTCAAATTGTAATCTTCATTTTCCTGCTCAGTTCCAAACTACAAAGTTTTTTCTCCTTTACTTTCACTAGTTGCATTTGCTATGACACTGTCAAACTTTAACCATTTAAGAACGGATTATATTTTGACATTACACATGGGCCTTTGTAATGGTTTGGTAACACTTAGATTTCTCTCAATCTACATATATCGGGGAAATATGTGTTTAAGATGTGGTCTATGTATGTTTCATCTTCATCTCGTCTATAATGCATGATTCATAATTACAGATGTTGAAGATTTTCACTAGATAATTAATTGTTTTGTTTGTCATTGAAAAAGAAGTATAGATTTGTATACAAATTCATTAAAACATGAAAATCGCACAGCTGGCAAGATATTTGACTTCTCAATTCCCACCTATTTGCTCCTTAATTTCCAATACCCAGTACACGTTTTTGCAATTCCCAGTACACCGCATGTTATTCCCGACGTGTGCTGCTCCTTTATATCTCAATACATTGAGCTGAAATTTGGTCGACATGTAGTTCTTAACATCCTAGAGGAATTGTACGCTTCAGAAGTTTTAATTAAGAAGTGAAAATTGAAATATTGAACAGAAACTCCCGGCGACGGCAAAATCACAGGTGAGCACTTGCGCTTTATCAATTTGTTTCAAAGTTTAAACAGTATATCAGATGCAGTTAATTATTTAAATAGAATCATTTATGTGTCCGATTGACGCCCCAATTCACCATCACATGTTAAAATGAACAGATAAGTCAAAAATCGGCTTTCGACTCACGCTGGTGTTGTTTACACTGGCTGTTTTGCTCACTTTATGCTTTAATATCCCGTGTACGCTGTACCACAGTGATCACAAAACAAAACGAATATTTGTCACATTTTCAATCAGGCTTGTCCTCAATTTCAACTACCGGTCATCGTGCGGTATCTGTTACACCTTTCCGACAAATACAGACAACACTTGTACAGTAAGTGACGGCAAATAACTTACTTGTACCTCTGAATTCCCCGAGGAACCACCGGAACCGCAACAACACCTCTCCATCGGATTAATAGAATCTATCACTACTTGTGGTGCCAGATAGGGAAATCTCAACCCGAGTTCTAATATATTTGAACAAGGGTTGAGATTTCCTTATCTGGCACCGCAAGTAGTGATTGATTCTATTTCTTGCATCAGAAAGTACAATTTTTCAATTTAAAATCAATTTCAACTTTCGATACACCTCTGATTTTGTTGATAAATTTTTGCGGGAAAAACTGCGTGTAGGCTATCTTGCACAGGGGGGTGCAAGATGGTAATATCTTGCACCTCTATTTTTATGGATTTTTCTATCTGGGGTGCAAGAAACCATTTTATGACATATTCGGCTTCATCTCGCCGCTATGTCGAAATATCTGTCTGTTTTTTCCGGCCCCTCTTCTTCTTTTCTCAGTGTGAATTCCAGCAGAGTGTCTGGTGATATTTAAATTTTGATGCCGACTTGTTTAGTCAATCTATCACTATAAATAAATAGTCTAATCAATCGTTTTAATTTCTCTTTTATTTATTATAATTTTTAAATACGACGGATTCTTAAAATTATGCTTCGTATTTAGACGTATATCTCAATTATGACCCCACGAAAGGCTACATTTAAAACTGTTTGACAAACGTGACGACTCCATTTTCTATTGTCAAGTTTCCTTTTCTATGCAGCATTGCCCTTCAAAGACATTCTCCGCAAAGCGATTGGTTAACTTGCCAGGTTACATTATTGGTCAACTTGCCGGGGTACAATATAAGTTATACAGGGCTTTGGCAGGTTACACGGCCCCATGTACCCCGTCAAAGATTTATGTAAGAACTTTGTCACCCTTCAAAGAAATTTCTCGCATGCTGATTGGTTAACTTGCCGGGGTACATGGAACAATGTTCGGAAATCTGCCGGGGTACATGAAACCACGCGACGTTTAGCGGTAAAAGGGAAGTAACTCGTACATCGCGGGCGTCAAGTTACGACAAACAAACATGGTGACAACGGACGCAAGTCACAGAATACGAACTGGAAGTTAAAAAGTTCAAACTAGTACCGCGTTTGAAGGGTGACAAAAACGCTATATACCGGCGGTTTTGGCAGGTTACACAGTCCCATGTACCCTCTAAAAACCCTGCATAAATTATAATATACCTGATTCTCTTGCTTAAATGGTATATTAGTTTCACATATTACTAAAAAAAAGTAGTTTTATGGCCGTCATCACAGTATTAATTGTTGATAAGTTTGACGTCTCTGTGTCCAGGATTGCCCTGGATGACGTCCCATAGTTCCATGTTCCTTTCACACATGTGGCGGGTGTAGCTATCTGTCATGGGCTACTTTTGAATGTATTATTTCATAAACATTCGAAACCTTTGATTTTTCTTTATTTCAGAAAATTCTTATTTAAAACTTGCAAAACATTTCTTATTATAATACATTCTTAATCAGCACATAAAGTGACATATGGCTTTGGTCTGGGAATTTAGATTATTTTTCGAAAAAAAAACAGAGGTACGTTAATCTTGATTTCCGACTTAATTGAGAAATTTGTTGTTTTAGGGATTCATTCGCCCGACACGGCTCTAACATTTTCGTCTTTCTATCCATCTAAGGTGTTTAATTAATCTTGAGTAAGTAATGCCAGTAATTTGAGCTTAAATGGAAATGAGTGTTTCCAATTTAACTCCGAAACCAAAAAGATTTGATTCGTTAATTTAACACAATGGCTAATAAGTAGAATACTGACCATTGGTCAGGTAATGAAGAAAGTTCACCCCACCCATGCTAATCTGGTATAAAAAGTGATCGGTCTCTTATGATTCAAAATAATAAAGGCGAAAACTTTTAATTAAGTACCTGTCTTTATTCTTATTTTAGGTAAGTTCAACATTTTATATTTCATTTCATTTACCAATTTAGTAACTTTCCTCCTATTTATGGAGCGCCTTTTTTAAATTAGTATAGTGGACTCGGTATGTAAATTACTCAAGGTCGTATTTCATATTACAAAATATTTGTCATGGGCTACTTTTGATTGTATTATTTCATAAAAATTCAAAAATAGCACATAACATTTCTAAACCAGAGGTGCTTACTCTTCCGGAGCACCCGGTCTCACTTCCCTGGTGAAAGATCACGTGCTTATTTGTTTTTTAGCTTATGGTTGTTCTGCCCTAAAAATTATCTACATTTGTGTACATTTATTTGTGTATACCTACTCAACAAGGTCACAATATGACGAAAATACTGAATCTAAATGTGGCGCCACTCAGATCACACTTCATCTTTACAGATATGGCTGCTCGACGCATGATTTTTTTAAGCACGGTATTTTCTGAACAACTGTATAAGTTCCAGAAAATGTCGTCATGACTTCACTCACATTTTGCTTTTGAAGCGGTTTTATATATGGGCATCGATGGCCAAATGGCTTGAAGCTCGCGCTTACAGTGAGCGCTTGCCGAAGTTTGGTGGTATTCTCCTGGCATCCGGTTTCCTCCACCGTACTTTGACTGACCGCCTCGATTAATGCGTAAAACACCATCAAAGAGATTTTAAAAATCGCTGATAAAAACCAAGATTCGTTTTGTGTATGTTTTATTTCACTAACATGTAGTATGCACGGTGTCGCGTGATACTTACGAATGTTATCAATATTTAGCAACACATGAAAACGGTACCAACACTTAAAAAATTTAATTTAAAAACGAGTGCATTTAATTCCACGACACGGAAGTATATAATACACTGTATTCCCGGTATTTGAGATTCATACAGTGTCCATTTTCAAAAGGAATTCGTTAAAATGCAAAATGTGTACATATATATATATATATCTTGTGATTTTTATTATTCTTTGAAAAAAGGGAAGCATAAAAAAATCGAGAGTTTTTTTAATGTTCAATTCGAGTATTTAATTCAAGAGAGTAAGGCAAAAAAAACCAGATTCTAAATGAGAGCCTTGATCTTGATCTTTATATGCACAATACCAAAAAGTGACGTGGGTTCCGAACAATACAAAAACAATACAATGTGTGATTTACTAATAATGACCGCAGGCCTATTTCTGACATGATTTGGACATTAGGGCCAGTATTAATGACAAGTGGAGGTCAACAGAACAAAAATGACCAGATGACCATTGCCAATAACGTACATACTAAAAATAAGCTTTGTGTACGGAGATACACCGAACTTGAAAACAGGAAAACAGTGAGAAATTAGTGAAGTTATTCCGTAATAATATTAACTTAATTTAATTAAGGAGTTGTGTTATTACAAATTTTTATTATTAATTATTTTACACCTTGTGGAAGTAATCATATTTGCAGATGTGATTGTGTGTGATATTTATTTATGTGATACAAACTGCTGACACGCGTCTTGTGTTTAAGTTAGTTTTATATTATAATGATATTAGCATTCAGAGACACGACGAATTCGGACAGGTAATTATTATTACAAGTATTTGGTCATTTAATTAAATTAATTAAGTCGTTGGAATACACAACATTGATCCTCATGTTTTAGCCAGTTTAAACTTAACTTTAAACAAACATAGCTACATTTTTGTAAAAGAAAAGAAAGTGGCCAATATCACGTGACCACGTAAAATGACCAATTTCATATAGATTTTATAAATGTTGAAATAATTTCCAATGACTTTTTAGGAATGAACCTTATTGGTCGTGTTTTAATATACTCGACGAGAGAACTGCTATTTTGTACTGGTTAATTAAAACACCATTTACTTCTATGACAATTATACAAGGTATGTATGATTGGGGGGGGTTATAGTTAGTATTGTCGTAGATATCTTGGAACATTTGCAATAAACAAACGTTTTGGTAAATACAGCTGATAGCAAACAACGTTTTTACTTGTTTGAAGGGGGCGGTTAATAATTTTAGCAATGAGAAGCAAAATTGTCAAATTCCATACATAGCAACTACATGTGGTTTATATATATCTTAAATAATTGTTAAAATAAGAGGTCTCAAATTGGATCATGGAGCCATACACATGGATGATGAGTTTGGTTTGTCTAAAATTTACTTCTATAATGGAAGTATTTACATATATAATTACGCCACTTTACATATTCCCAATTTATTTCACGAGTTTTCATTATATGTGCACGGGTAGCTATATAGAGTGGAGAATTGGATATGATTTTTGCGCCTAAATCAAGATTCTTTCACATATAGCTAAAAAAATTGGGTCATGAATGGTACTAGATAAAACTAGAGTGCACAGAAAACTTGCAAACTTTTACCGAGCGGGATTCGAACCAAAGCTAAAACTAAACGTAAGCACGCTATTATAACCAACCGACCACATAGACCCACAGTCCTGATTATATTATGAGGATGATAAACGTGAATTCTTAGAAAAAAATCGGGGACCAAACTGACCACATTACACAGTGTACTAGTATTACTTTATCTGGTTGTTATTGTTGTTACGAAGTGATTTGGAGTTAATTTTGCCGGGAAAATGTGTGTTATAGATCAAAAAGTACAACACCTCATTGATGACTTTATACCTGTCATGTTGACGGCGTCAATTAATCACGGAATGTGACATCTTATTACAACGTGTTCCAAGAAATCCTGGCCAAACAATGGCGTAATACATCCTCTGGCCCTTGTTTCACAATCATTCCCTTAATTGAGATTTTCCTTAACGTAAAGTTAGGACATTTTCACATTTGATTTAATCGAAGAATAAACATGTTGACAAAACTTATTGCAAAAGTTATAAACTTGAAGTGATCTATAAAATGAAACCTTATATTCTAGAATATCTTAAAAATAAGCAAAATTAATTAGTATATCACATTTGCCAGATTTAATTTAAATTAAGAAACATCTTATTTATGGAATGATTGTGAAATTGGAACCTGGTCCACAGGTAATTATCTTACTTGGAACGCTAAATATATTTCTGATTTTGTAAATATATCATTTTAACACTATTTGTCTTATTTGTATTTTTACAGAAAACGTAACAATGGTTAAAAGCGGAAGTTGTTTATTTATAAAAGAAAATCTTCATTGTAAGTTATGAGTGAGCTGGTTATGTAACAAGTTTCCTTATTAGGGTCATTAAGCTAAACTGAATTAAATCAGTTATTAATTTGAAAAAAATAAAATTGAAGTCGGAAAAACCTTAGTTGAATTGAGTTGAGTAATGGTGTTTAACGTCCCTGTCAAAAAATTACTGACTTATATCGAGACGTTTTCAGCTATAGGCGAAGGTGCAGAAATTTTGCCTGTGCATTGCGGTGATGGCATTGTCATATACCATTTTTTGAATTTAATCATAAAATACATTCAAAAATGGTATATATTGTCATATACCATTTTTTGAATGTATTTTATGATTAAATTCAAAAAATGGTATATGACAGCATTATAAAGCAGGGTTTTTTCTATCGTGCCAAGCCTACCGTGACACGGGACCTGGCTTATTCTAAGTTCCCATCCGAAAGAACAGAGACTTCATTTCGTAATGGCGAGCGCTTGGCGAAAGAACAGACACTACCGACTTTCAGGTCTTGGGTCAGACCCGGTCGGGGTTTGAACCCATGACCTCCCATTTACAGAGCGAGCACTCTACCAACTGGCAGGCACATACCGACCATGATCTGTGGGAATAAAATTCATACGCATGCGCTGCTCGTCTCGGGTCATGGTACACCACGATGGTCACAGAATATTTAACACGGTGTGTCATTTTGTTTATTTTCTGTTTTCTGTCTTTTTTTCCAGACTGGTGTAGTCGTGGTTTCTACCTTTAAACATAATTTTCACATAAATAATTTTCACAAAGTCTTTGCCGCAATTCTTGTCTGCTGTTTGCATAATAAAGTATATTAAATCAGGGTCTATTTCGCATTTTTTTTTAAAAAAATGTTTTATTTTGTTTTATTTCAGGATCGGCTTTATCGCAGGTTTTAGTATTTTAGCATTTTTTATATCTTCACAACATGTAAGACAGGAGACAATATACTTGTCCAGTCAGGATATACATTCTGTTGATGGCTCTGTTTTCTTGACGAATAAATACACTGAATAAAAATGATGGTGCAAACATTTCATCGACTTCAGTTCCCAGTTATCACGTGACAAAACCATTGCACCATTCAACATGTAAAAAGAAAAAGACAAATGCTGCATTTTTGAAGGTGCACAAAGCCGGAAGTACAACTGTTATGAATATATTCCTCCGCTTTGCTGTTGGCAATGACTTAAATATAGTTCTTCCAAAGAAGTGGCAAGGAAGCGGGTTTAATTACTTAGGGTATGGAAAAACTTTGTCTCGTAACAATATAGTCCCTCTACCATCAAATGAAACTTACAACATATTATGTAATCACGTGATTTATGACAAGGCTGGTTTTGATGACGTCATGCCTGCTGATTCTGCGTACATCGGTATCATAAGAGAACCTGCGTCACATTTCGTATCGGCATCAGTGTATTACGGATTCTACAACCATGTAAGAAAGATAATGTTTAACAGGTATAAATTGAATTTAACTGATTCTTATCCTAAAAATAATAATGTGTTAAGCGAATTCTTAAAAAATCCAAATGACTTTAATGTCTCTACAGTCTACGTCAGAAATAGAATGTCGTATGATTTCGGAGTTAATCCGAGCCTTTTTAACAATAAAGTTTTCATGGACTATTACCTTAAACAGCTTGATAAAGATTTTAAATTGGTTATGATTATGGAATATTTTCCTGAATCGCTTATACTGCTAAAAAGAGTTTTATGTTGGGATCTGAAAGATATTTTGTACGTTCCCCTTAATATCAATTCTCGGAAGAGTACAAGTAACGTATCTTTATCAGCAGACGATTTACGAAGGTTACGGCGCTGGAACTACGCCGATTTCCGACTTTATAATCATTTTAACAAAACCTTCTGGAAACAAGTAGAGAAAGAAGGAGATGGATTCCACGAAGAAGTGAAACATTTTAAAGAAGTTCAGAAAAATGTCACACAATTTTGTCGGAATTTGGATCAAGACAGATTTTTATATGTTGAAGAATCCCGATGGAATCAAGATTTCACTGTCGTCCATGAAGATTGTGTGTTTATGACACTGAGGGAACTACCTTTAATAAAACATTTGGTTATATCGGCATGGGGGAAGTACTATTCTTGGCTAGGGTACCAAATGAAAGATAAAACAGTTATACAAACGACCACAAACACTCCAATGAACGTTGACCTGGCAACTATTCCATTTGTTATATAGTGATTGGCTGTCTTTTGTTTTACATTGCATTGATTGGTCAGTTTTACTCTGGCAGTGATTGGCTGATTTTTTTTATTCATTACATTGATTGGACAATTTCACTCTGGTAGTGATTGGTTAAATTTGATTTTTTTACAGTACTGTCATGTGCTACTTTTGATTTTTTATGAAATAGTACATTCGAAAGTATGTCATGTGTTACTTTTGAATGCATTAATTTATAAAAATTCAAAAGTAGCACATGACAGTACAGTAAGGAACTGATTGGTTTCACTTAATTGATTGGTCGGTTTCGATCTAGTAGTGATTGGCTGATTTTTTTATGGTGCAGTTATACGTTAGTTTTCATCTTACAGTGATCATTAAGGTTTTTTAGACGTCATTAATTGGTCGGTTATAGTCCGATGGTGATTGGTCAACCAATAGTCTAACTGTGATATTTGTGACGATAGTTGATAAAATTTGGTTTACCGAGCATTGATAGGTCAACTTAGTTTGAAAGTTACTAACCTAAGTTGTACCTTGCATTGATTGATAAACTTAGGTTACTGATAGTGGTTTGATTGTTAGAATAAATTTTAGTATTAAGCGAATTGAACATATTTTAACTAAGATCGATTACCTGTAATTATTGGTTAATCTAATTTTATCACCAAAGTGCATTTTCTGAGCTTTACCTTTATGAACCTTTTGCATGTTGAGTCGAATTAGTTGTTTTTTGTAGAGTAAATTTCAACTACGTTTAATTCATGTCCGGCAGAGCACATGTTTTTCAAGCTTTTAGATACGAAAATCAATAAATTTTCTATCATGTCATATGCCGTTGTTAAGTATGCATTTTGTCGTAATAAATGAGCACCAAGGTACATACCATCTCATTCAGAAAATAAAACGCAAAACTTTTTAAAATCCTCGCGGGGATCTACGCTATGGATTGGAGACATACAGACGACAGGAAGTATAAAACATATGGCTCAGAAGAATTGAACTGCGCATGTACAACGATTCCATTTTTTCACACCGGTAAGATCGTCTGACTAAAGGGAGACTACCCAAAGAAAAACAGAAGCTGTAAGGAACAACAAATTGTAGGAGTTGTTTCCCTTGTTACGCGATCGTACCCACGATGAATAGGCAAATCCAGGATAAACTTGAAATTGCCCGGATGATTGCAACTTCCGTTCGTCTGTTCCAAAAGTAAACAATGACATATTCCCCGCAAGGATTTTAAAAAGTTTTGCGTTTTATTTTCTGAATGAGATGGTATGTACCTTGGTGCTCATTTATTACGACAAAATGCATACTTAACAACGGCATATGACATGATAGAAAATTTATTGATTTTCGTATCTAAAAGCTTGAAAAACATGTGCTCTGCCGGACATGAATTAAACAGTAATTAAATTTAATGTCTTATTAGTACCCGGTTAGAAGCTTTAAAAGAATTTTGGGTTAAAAGGCCAGCAGTGATTGGTCGAATCGGATTTTAAATTACGGTTACTAGAGCAGTGATTGGTCAAATAAGTTTTAAGTCTATAATAGTCATAATGCCATCCCATTTTATACATATCACCATATATAGGCAAGGAACTACGGTGAATTGAAAATATTTTTTTGCATGGCATCATTTAGCCACCGGAAAGAACTGTTTATTTATTGGTGTTGATATTTTTAATATGGAGCGAATTTGTTTTATTGAAACTACGTGTCCGTTTATTTTCGAATATTTGTAGTAATTACTAGTAAATCAATCAGAGTATGTGTAGTAATTACTAGTAAATATGTGTAGTAATTACTAGTAAATCAATCATTTGTTACACAACTGGTTTAAAACTTTGCATTTTTTTTTATTATTAGAAAACCCAAATTGACTCATTAAGTTAACTTTAAACTCCCTTGAAGCTAGGTTTAAAAATTAAGTGGGTTTGTTTTCGACACGCAAAGCAACTCAAATCAGTAAAGATGACGTAAAATAAGTTATGTTTCAGCCAAGATTTTGTAAAGTTGATTAAAATGTAGTTCTACCATTCTAAATATCTTCATAAGTTTTACCAATTCACATATCAACACGTTTTTAGACAAAAACCATAGATTCGACACAGGCTTTAGTGATACAAATTCGCTCCTAGTATTTCAGTATTTCAATTTATATTTATTTGTTAATTTTAGCACTTGTTGATGAAAAATATTATATTTTGCTTTAAATGCATAAATAAAAGTCATTTATTTTATAACTGTGTCAGTTTTTTTATTGTCCGTTCATTATCCATCGAAGAAAGAGGGGGTTATTAAATTCGAGTTTTTGTCCTTCCGTCCGTTCGAAATTCTTGTCTGCGCTAATTCTCCAAAACTATGAAGCACTATTTCACGAAACTATGTGAAAAGCATCAACATAGATATACGGGAGGTACGCATATCGTTAACCCGAGTTGATTTGTTCATCTTTCATGGAGTTATGACCCTTTGACTGAAAAACCTAAAACAGTTCAATTTCTTAAAATCTATGACTGTGGCAAAAATCTGATTTAAAATTAGGCTTCTCTATAGTCTTAAACTGAAAGAAAACGTACCTTTATTTATTTTGTGAAATTTGCTCGAAAAATGGGTAATCGACCCACAGGAATATTCCTGGTGTGGCTTTAAGATATTACCTGTATGAGGCCACTGTTATAAAATAGTGTTTTCTGTCACTTAATCAGTGATAATGTTTCAGTTTAAATCGGTAATAAACAGTGGATGTACAATGCATAAATATACTTTAAATCGAAAGTAAATTGTTTTTGTGATTTACCGATGCCGCAGCAGCATTTTCAACTCGTTATTCCAGATTACAAACAAACCTACAGCCATGACACTCTTTTGTTACATATACGTATACAACTACGTTAACAAGCACGTTGTTGAGACGGCATGTTTAAAACGAGACTTTCACTTTGCTTTGCCTTGTTATATACATGTAATAACGTTAGTATATTTATATCAATGCTTATACAACTTGCTTAGCCATTAACTTTTGACGAAAAAAGAATTATTACGTATTAACTTAATTAAGTAAAAAATGTGTTTTGAAGATACAAAAATCTTTGTAAAAAAAATCCCGTGCAATGTATGGGATTCGAACCAACACATTAAAAGAATGGCATTTTGTGATATCTTAGTAGTCCATACACTTTACCACTGAGCTACCGAAGCTTACTAACGCTTTGTATGAGTGACGGATAAGGATAATGGTTTAATTTTTAAGCGTTTTTCAGTTTTTCACAATGATGGCAGGTATGCCCGTGGATAATCCTTAGGTCAGTGAAAACTACATGAAATACCTACATTTTAATGTCGGTTTTGTTCACGGGCAGGCCTGCAGTCAGTATGAAATTGCAATATATATACATCAAAAGTTTTTGCTTTGAATCACCGTTTTCATGTACATATAGAAATACTTATCCGTTACCAGAGATATATTTTTTGACATGACACTTTAGAACATACTTTATTCAATAGATAGGAAGTACTTTTAACCAAAATTTTATTAATATAAATTTTGACATGCATGAAATTTTCCTATGAGTCATTTCCTTATATTTTCCGAAGACATCTTTTCTCCAAACTATGAAGCACTATTTCGCGAGACTTGGTGCAAAGCATCAACAACCCAACTTTGTTTGCTCATTTTTCTGGGAGTTATGGCCCTTTGGTTGAAAAATCTTAAATGGTAAAACTTCTAAGACGCATGACTGGAGCCCAAATCTTATGTCTATAGTCTTAAACAAATAATTCATTCATTTCGTGATATTTAGTTGCAAAATAGATGACGCAAAGCATCAACATGGACTGGAGATGTGCATATAATTAACCCGAGTTGGTTTGCTTATTTTCCTGGGAGTTATTGCCCTTTGAACACAAGTGCAAATCACTAAAAACCTGCTGGCGGGGGATCCTAATTCACTGAATTCGGTTGGATTTTTTTAGAAAAAACGTCTCTGCCATGATCACCGAATCTGCTAAATAAAATTGAAGAAAATCTGAATTACGGAAAATATAGATCAATAGATCAGTAGGGTTGCGTTTTCCGTTGTGTATGTTACTATTTTTAAGCCAATTAAGGAGTGAAAAGACAAATAAAATTGGTCATTATTCGTGTCGAGTATTAATGGACCTTTACACTATTTTGAAATATGGGTACACAAATAATGAGCAATTTAGTCAACCAATTATCGAAACCAAAGTAGCTCTAACCATGCCAATATTGCAAAGTACTATCTGGCAAATTTCAATGAGCAGGGACTAAGTAAACACCTCTACTACTTTTGAGCACCCAATCTGACAGATCACATCTGTGTCTAGCTATCAATTGTACTTCAAACGAAAAAACTGGTCCACGTGGCAAGCGTCCCTTGACAAGCAGTTGTTCCGGAAGTACTTTTTGTTCAGTCTGCCGCTTACGAAATGGATAGTTGACAACCCCAGTACTAGCAGTGGCGGATTTAAAGGGGGGGGTTGCAGGGGTTGCAACCCCCCCCCCCTTTGAAAAATATAAAAAGAGAGAGAGAGAGTTTTTGATATATGTGACCCCCATATGTTAATATAACAAATTATTTTCTTGGCCCCCATCGGGGCTCTGCCCTAGACCCCTAAGTATCTGGAAGCTCGCGCCCACCTAGCATTGATATAATTCTCACCCACCCCCCCCCCCCCCCCCCCCCACCTTTAAAAACTCCTGGATCCGCCCTGACTAGTATTGCCCGTATTGTGATTTTATAAAACTTTAAGACGTCCATAATCATTGCTCATTTAGATGTTACAGTCACTTCAAAAGATTTTACAAATTCAGATGTTAACACCTTTTCTTATACTTTTTACTGTTGAATGTTAAAACAAGTTTTATTCCTTATCGTTGTAAAAAATACCTGTACGTTTTTCTTTCAAGTCTTGTTTGGCTGTTTGTATAATTTACTTGTATTGTTTTGTGTTTGGGCTGCATTGATGGAACTGCCAAGTAGATATCTATATTTACAGTTACAAATCTATATTTAACATGGGAAGTACTTTTGGGACCCAAATCGCATGTAAGGGAAATAACTCTTCTAAATTTAAATATTATTTGTGTTTGTCACAAGTAATTTGTAATTTTATACGGCGACACCGAGCATATTTATCGAGTAACTCATCGGATCGATATAATTTGATTGTGTTGGTCGCTGTGCTCATCACAATTTGACTACATGTATGAAGTGTTTAAATCAGTCTAACACAAATTTTGAATGGCATGGTAATCCCCCCACCCTTTGTGGAAAAAACTGACTGCAATAATTTTTATGTCTTACTGGAGGTGGGGGGGGGGGGGGTATTTCAATTTATTTTTGTGTTTGTTCTAAAGCAGAATTTTGTATTTCTCTTTTAAAGGGAACATTTTTTTTATTTTTCATCGTAAGCAAACATTTTACATTTTTATTTTAAAGACAACATTTTGTAGTACTGGTACTAATCTAACTTGTGACAACATTTTGTATTCCTCTTCTAACAACGTTACAAACAACAATTTTTGGGTTGGCCTTAAACTTTGAGTTTCTACCCATTTATCGTTAAACCGTTGTCAAGGCAACAGGGAAATCTTTTATTACACGTGTGATGTTTGCATATGGTTATTTATTAAATCATGACAGTGAAGTAATTCGATTAGGCTACTACAGACCTGATACAAAGTAATGTAGTCAAATTAGACAACGCGACATGAAAAGGTAGATTTTTAAACAGTATATTTTAATGTAAGTAGAATGGATCTGGGGATGAAGATATCATGTGTTTAGTCTGAATAATCAGCCCACTAAACTATTAACCAATATCGATGGATTTTATTCACTGGATAAAATTATGTTTTAGGAAGTGTTCCATGTTGCCAACAAGAGCAAGGTGAAGAAATAAATCGTTTCTGCCGTTTTCGCCAAAACTTTCAAGAATTCAATAATGGAAACTGTCAGACCACAAACCCCCAACGAGTCAAAAATTAAAATAGGGGTTTAGTGGGCTGAATAGTCGGACTATCATATTTTCCGTCAATCAAGACTCTTTTACTGATACAGTATAGACCTGTCGAAAGTTTAACACTGACGAAAAATTAATTGAAATTCGGCTGCCGATCGAACGAGATATAAATAGCTAGTTTACAAAAAGTTGCCAATCGAAAGGCAGATAGATGGTAGCTGTCGAGATACAGCTAACGAGGAGCGGAATGAGCTGCCACTCGGCATGAGTTCGTTCTACTAGGTCAGTGTAAAACTTTCGACAGGTCCGTACTGTACCAAGGCGATCATATCTGGTATAGTAGGGGAAACTGGAATGCACGGAGAAAAACATCGACCTTCCGAACTGTCTTACACTAGGATCTGCCCCAAGTGGGTCTCGAACCTAGGCGGTTGAAGCCACTATTATCCACAACCCAGTGCAGGCTTAGGACCATTCAGCCATAGAGATCCCTAATTTTCCACATGGTAACAAATGTTGATATTTTCCCTTGTGTTTCTTTGTTAACTCGCCTGCAGTAAGCGCCAAAGAGATATTATTTTATTACACCTCATTAGGAAAATACCATACTATCTCTAATTTGATTGGATCCCCGGATCATGTGATCAGGGTGGAGAATAATCGAATCCA
Source organism: Anadara kagoshimensis (assembly GCA_021292105.1). Lineage (NCBI taxonomy): Eukaryota > Metazoa > Mollusca > Bivalvia > Arcoida > Arcidae > Anadara > Anadara kagoshimensis. Next base: position 58,917,291 of record CM037873.1, on the reverse strand, counting down.
TCATGAGTATCCATGTAGGATAGGGAAATCTCACCCGAAGGGTTGAGTATTTCAGTCGGAGACGAGGCTTGCCACGCAGTCAAAATATCTAAATTTTGGAGACTCGGGTGTCATTTTCCCGCAAGACGACGTCATGTCTCCACGATATGACGTCATTCAATTGTCCTTTAATTGTGACGTCACTGAAAGCCGCACGTGTAGGTGAAGATAAGCACGTGGAGGTGAAGATAGAAATGGGATTCGCCGCTGTACCACGTGATACCCTCTAATGTTTATGCGGAACACTCATTACCAATGGATAGATGATGTTTTCCCGCGAAAACGACGTCATATTGGGAACATATTGACGTTTTCCAAAACGTTCCGGCCGCACAAACGTTAAGAGGTATTGATCAGGTGGTACGCTGGCGAACCCTATTTCTTCCATCGTTTCTTCAAGCGGGAATCTCTATCTCAAACATAGAAGATGGAACAATAATAGAATCTATCAGCATAGGGAAATCTTTGAAACGCAGTGAAAATATCTAAATTTTGGAGTCTCGGGTGTCATTTTCCCGCAAGACGACGTCATGTCTTCGTTATATGACGTCATTCAATTGTCCTTTGATTGTAACGTCACTGAAAATCTGCAAGTGGAGGTGAAGATAAAAACGTGGAGGTGAAGATCGTTTCTTCAAGCGAAAATCTCTATCTCCAACATAGGAAGATGGAAGAAAACATCGTATATCCCTCTAAAAACATCACATCCCACACCTTCGGAGCACACCATGACCTCACAATGATATGACATTATCGATGGAGAATCGGTCGCGACGTTCTAGCGTTTGCCTCGGCCGATGATGTGTATGCGAGTCTGGTCATTTAAATTCTATTTTATTCCTTTTAGTAAATGTGAGAAAGGCACTGCATATTGGCAATTCAGTAATTTTATATAATATTGAAAAGTCATGACCTTGTCATCTCCAAGACTAAGATATACAAAATTTACACTTGTTATATTGGTATTGCTATGTATAAACCTTTTGTTTATACAAAAATATTTTCTGTCATTTAGGAGTTAATATACATTTTCTAAAGAGTCCCTGCGACCATATCCTGGTTATGTAATTGTACCACCAATGGATTTCTATCATCATTCAATACATAATTCACAACAATGTGTTTGTCGCTGATTATTTCAAACGCCGACACTGTTACAGTTATCTTTCGGTATAATAAATAATTTATTGGCTTTGAGGGAGATATGAACATTTGTTCACCCACAACAAGTCAAGGGCAAACTTAAAGACAATAAATGTATAATATGCCCCGGCGTCTGTGTCGGCGTCAGTGTTCAATATATGTACATAAGAACCCCTAAAACCAGTTATTAATGAGGAACTAATTACCATGGAATGGACGGTGGGGCGATTCCTGGTGGTATGACCTAGCAAGAAGTGACATCACCGATAACTCCAATTTACCTACATCACGTGACATGTACACCTGATCAGCAAACACATGTCTTCTGAGGACACCCAGCTAGCGTTTAAAAATCATGCAACTTTACTGGTGAGCTAGCTGGTTAAGTCTCTGTCTAAATAAAAAATACATTTTTGTACATCTATGCACTACTTTGAAGTTGAAGTGACATCGCGTATGATTTTGTCTGAAGATCGATAACTAGGTTACCTTATATGAAAAACTTATGATACACGTTACATTAGATTGTTATAAATTCTTCAGTTCTAGATTTGATTACGTTTAAGATCACTGAGCTAGGTATAAAATTTAAAAAAGTCAATGTCACCTGCAACCTTCTCTGACATACATGCAATACATCTCTATGAATAAAATATTAAATACTTGCTAGCTCAATCAGAAGATGTTACACACACTTTGACTTTAACTAACAAAATGTTTTGTAGCAGTTTTACATGAACAACATTTTTTTCTTTTTGTCGTGTCAGAATATGTAATTCTACAGAGAAGTTAATCAGAAATCATGTAAAAATAAATAAATAAATATAACGATCGGGGTGTTACACAGGACCGAATGAATGTTTTGTTTAGATTATACAGGTTTTTATTTTAAACGGTTTGATTTCACAAATATTTCTTTTTAAAACACACTGTAGATCAGTTTACACAAGTTCCAGTTCAAGATTTAATTTGGTTTTTCAAAGATTCCACTGTAGAAAAATAGACAAATTTTCGGTTTACTCAGAGTTTGGTTTTCACTGTAATTCAATTTAGACAAGTTTTCGGTTTACTCAGAGTTTGGTTTTCACTGTAATTCAATTTAGACAAGTTTTCGGTTTACTCAGAGTTTGGTTTTCACTGTAGTTCAGTTTTCACTGTAGTTCAGTTTTCACTGTAGTTCAGTTTAGACAAGTTTTCGGTTTATTCAGGTTTCGGTTTTCACTAGTTTCACTGTAGTTCAGTTTAGACAGGTTTTCAGTTTACTCAGGGTTCAGTTTTCACAAGTTCTACTATAGTTCAGTTTAGACAGGTTTTCAGTTTTCACGGGTTTCACTGTGGTTCAGTTTAGGCAAGTTTTCAGTTTAGACAAGTTTTCGGTTTACTCAGGGTTCGGTTTTCACTGTAGTCCAGTTTAGACAGGTTTTTGGTTATATAACGAAGCAAACAGCTAAGAAATAAATTGTTGATGTTGCAAGCCTGGTCTTATCAGGACCCTCAAAAATTTAAGGACGTCATCACAGTATTGTTGATAAGTTTGGTGTCTCTCTGTCAAGGATTTGACTCATAGTTCCACGACCCTTTCACTCAATTTTGATAACACACATTGTGGTTGTAGGGGTTGCTTACCCTTCCGGTCGGGAGCACCTGGTCTCACTTCCCTAAAGGAAGTACACGTGTTTAACCTAACTTGTCAGTTTGAAAGTTTTTACTTTGCTTTTGGAATGTGACTTGGACATGGATTTGTATGTTTGTTTTTGGATTGAGTGCCAATATTCGGGATATCATTAGTTGAAGATACGTGGGGAAGGCGCCTCTTAAGGTCCCAATATTTTACACGGTGTCTCTGTCTTTTCTTTCGTTTGATGCTTATTAATTTTTGGTTGTATTAGATGTTAAAAATACCCAAGCACATGTATTTATTTATAGATTTGACATACAGCGAAACAGAGCGAAATAACTCAAAAGATTGACATAATGATACGACGCAAAGAAACATAATGGACTGACTATAGTATTATATTTACAGACTTAGTTCTTCTGTATCCACTTTAAAATCACTGTCTTATTATTTCACACTCCAGTTGAAGGTCAAAGGGACACAAGGATGTAAATAATTAAATGTAATGATAGTGTATAGGATGGCGTCATCTTTCTGGTAGTTATGAGAACATTTAAGGTTGTTTAAGTAACCATGGAGAATATAAAACATAAACCTTTGTAATTTAAACACCAGCATTTACAATATAAATCTATGTACATAACACACAAATACAGAGAGAGAGAGAGAGAGAGAGAGAGGCGAACCTTCAGCGTCTATTGTTTTCTCTGCAGATAGTGTATAGGATGGTGTCATCTTTCTGGTAGTTATGAGAACATTTAAGGTTGTTTAAGTAACCATGGAGAATATAAAACATAAACCTTTGTAATTTAAACACTACCATGTACATAAAACTTAAACTCACATACAGGTGCACACCGAGAGAGAGGGAGGCGAGCCTTCAGCGTCGATTGTTTTCTCTACAAACACTGATTCTTACGATGGTCGATATCACCATGTGTCATTTGTTGTAAAAGAAAAGGTTTTTTTTTTTTTTTTTTTTTTTTTTTGTTTATATAACGTTATTCTTACCAGTTTTGAAAGTTGCCGATAAAATTGTCACTTTTCTCATTGTCACATTTCTTTCTAAAATAAATTATTCAATTAATTTTTAAGTTTTGTAAAGGAATGTGACAATTACAAAAGTGTCAATATTGTTGTCAACTGTCTAAAATAGTAAGAATAACGTTGGAAAAATATGAAAAATGACAACAGAAACTTGACAAAATAAAATGTCCACAAAGGAATGTGACAATGAGAAAAGTGTCAATATTGTTGTCAACTTTCTAAAATGGTAAGAAATATGACAATTGACAATAGAAACTTGACAACATAAAATGTCCACAAAGGAATGTGACAATGAGAAAAAGTGTCAATATTGTTGTCAACTTTCTAAAATGGAAAGAAAAAATAACTATATAGAAATATGAAAATTGACAACAGACACATGATAATGACAGAAACACTATTATTCCACGACAAATGGCAACTTGACGACTAATATCGACCCTTAAAGATATTAGACTGTTTGACAGACATTTCATTCCCGATTTGTTTGCATGGTAGCGATATAACTTACAGTTTTCAGTCAATATTGTGACATTGCATTGCTGTATAGTTTCAGTAAATATTGTGACATTGCATTGCTGTATAGTTTTCAGTCAATATTGTGACATTGCATTGCTGTATAGTTTTCAGTCAATATTGTGACATTGCATTGCTGTATAGTTTTCAGTCAATAGTATGACATTGTATTGTTTTATAGTTTTCAGTCAATAGTGTGACATTGCATTGTTTTATAGTTTTCAGTCAATATTGTGACATTGCATTGTTGTATAGTTTTCAGTCAATAGTGTGACATTGCATTGTTTTATAGTTTTCAGTCAATAGTGTGACATTGCATTGTTTTATAGTTTTCAGTCAATAGTGTGACATTACATTGTTTTATAGTTTTCAGTCAATATTGTGACATTGCATTGCTGTATAGTTTCCAGTCAATATTGTGACATTGCATTGCTGTTTTGTTTTCAGTCAATATTGTGACATTGCATTGCTGTATAATTTTCAGTCAATATTGTGACATTGCATTGTTGTATAGTTTTCAGTCAATATTGTGACATTGCATTGCTGTATAGTTTTCAGTCAATATTGTGACATTGCATTGTTGTTTAGTTTTCAGTCAATATTGTAATGCAAGTGGCATTTGGCATTACTTGTAATGCGTCCTATTTCATATTGTATTCATAAATTTCATTCATGTTTGTCATGTGGCCAACATTCATAGGTATGTGTGTATGTGTGTGTGATCATAAACTGTTGTTTAATATTGTTTTTGGAAGGTAGACAGGGCATGGTGCCGCTGCCGTTTTTCAAGTCATATTATAAATATGTGCATTTAAACTCATTACTGATTGATTGAACATGTTTAGCTGTATATATGTACTTACCTATTTCAACAATATTGCAATCTGTAAGCGCTAGACATTGTAATTTTATCGTTTTTGAGCTCTGACGTGCACAAACCATTCATGTTTACAAGTGTTACAACTCGTTATGCAGAGCTAGTTATTCAGCTTCGTATTTAGTATTTATTAGTTTTATGTCATTTCACGGCTCATATTGTGATTAACTCACATTATTTATGTATTTTATTACATTTCATAACTCGTCAGTAGCGCCAGACCCGTTTTTAGTAGTAAAATAGTAAAACATCACTTACTTGCTGTTACTCCATCTTGGAAGTGCCGCCTCGCCTCGGCCCACTTTATCATTAATTTCTACTTACCATTACCGTTTTCATGCATTATGTTATTAAATAATTAAAGTTCCTGTTGTATATTTGTATAATCATTTCCTCACAATCATATTATTATATTTTAACATGTTTAAATTGCTTTTTCTGTGTCTTGTGCGGAAGTTGTGCGGCGGTGCGATGTGAGAGGATTCTGAGCGGAGAGTGAGAGGCACCGCACATGCATTTCATTGGATGAGAGTTGCCGTACGCATTTATGATTGGTTAACTTGGTCACATGACACCCTACGTCATACTAGTATAAAAGGCGCGCAGCGTTCAAACATGTCAGATAGCTTCTGACTTTCAGACATTACACACCAGACCATTTGTTGAGATTTTAAGAAGAACGCCGTGTATTATCTATTATAAGCAAGGTGCGGATTATATAATCTTAAATATTAATATTACAGTAGTTATCTCCTACCACACTGGACATGCTGCGTCCCTTTTATAATACTAGTCACTGACGTAGGTTTTATTTATTTTTGTTGTACTACTACTATGAATATTGGATGTTGAGAATATTGTATGGTGATTTAACTTTAACTTTAACAATATTAAGAACAGAGTAAATCTGCTTTTTTAACCTGAGACCTCGTTTCTAGTATTATTAATTAGCGCCAAATCTTGGAACTAGCGGAAATCGGCCTGGTTAGTGTATTTCCATAGGGAATACATTCACCACGAAATAATCCTTACAAATTGGTGTCAGAAGTGGGATACTATAATCCATTTAGTATCTAAAACGGATCCATTTTCCATTCCAAGACGTTTTGTCCAGTGTGGTTGAATATTACAATATCCAGTCAGCGTATTGACGGTACACATTAAATATAATAAAACGTAGTGTAAAACTGAGAACTATGGCAACCCAATCCCCAGACCCAGAGGTCCAAATAAGAATTAATAAAGAATTTGAGGCTGACCAACAGTTAGGACAGGGCGACATTACAGCTGATACTGTTCCAAATGACGATATGCCCCACCTAAGTCCAAATGTAGCCAACCTTGACACACCTGCAGACCAAGAACAAATAAATAGCACATCCAACCCAGTAAATAGACACAAAACGGCACACCACAAGAGTTCACACCTCGATATATGCCACAATTAAACCGGTATGCAGACAATCCAGACACAAATATAAATCGCATACCAATTAATAATCCACCATACCATGACCACAGGCATAGACCTAATATGGCACCCCAGTTTACAGTACCCAGACCTGCCCGATATGATATGGACTATGATAATGAAAGTCTAATGTACGCCATGCCTACACCTGTAGCCCGGCATGCACCCCAATTAAGACCAGATACATATGAGGGTCCTAACCAATGGGAAGAGTATTTGTCACATTTTGAAGACTGTGCTGAATTGAATGGGTGGAATAACAAGCAGAAAGTTCTGTTCCTTGCCTCTAGTTTACGTGGCCCTGCCAGAAATTATTATATGAGTCTATCCAGAGAAGAGAAGAGATCATACTATACCCTTACCAATAAACTAGGTTTAAGATTTGGCGTATCTAAGCATCAAAATAAATGGTTAACCAAGCTAGAACAGAGAAAGAGAGAACCAGGCGAATCAATCGCAGCAGTAGGAGACGATATCAGACAAATTGCCCAGAAAGCATATGTTGGACTTGACCAACACGCACAAGAGTTCCTAGCCCTTAACCAACTTTACAAGATTATCCCCTTAGAATTGAAAGTCCGTTGTGTTGATAAGGACTGCAAAAGTATTCCAGAAGCCGTGGATGTTATAGAGCAGTATGAAGGTTTGATTGGTGAGCCATGTGACAAGAGAAGATCACAAATAAGAATGGTTAAACCAGACCAGGGTTCGAACCCCAAGAGTGGTAACTATAATAGACCGTACCAACAGCATGAAAGGAGACCCTACAATAACACTTTCAATGAAACTATGAAGAGTTAGTAGTAAGGCTTGAACGTTTAGAAGAGAGTATGAAGAAACCTGACGCAAATAAGCCAAGATACCCAGAACAGACCAATTAAAGAGGACATGTTATATCTGTCGTTCTCCAGACCATTTCTTCAGGGAGTGTCCAACTACCTAAAGTGCCAGAATGAGAAGGGTGATTCACCTGCCAACAACACCCGTAGCCAAGTAAGAGAAAATAATGAAGCGGGAAACGAGTACCCATCGCTTCATTAGGCCAAGAATCGGTGGGAGAAAGCCGGCCTGAACATATTACTAATACTGAAAATAACACATTAAACGCCACTATTCGTACAGGTCATATGGGAGATATTAATTGCCAGTGGGACAATGGTTTTTATACACAATGTGAAATATGCCAGGTTTCAATTTCCTATTAATAGACAGTGGTTCCACAGCATCAATCCTTTCCTATAAGACATATGAAAGTTTGCCCCATACAGATAGACCAAGCCTTAATAAAGCCGAAGCATCCATCCGTGATGTGAATGGTAACAAAATACAGTCCTATGGTTATGCCAACTTTGAGATCTGCTTAGGTGGTAGATATTATGAACAAGCCTTGATTGTCTGTGAAATTAATTGTGATGGTATATTGGGTCAAGATTTCCTACTTAAATATGTTAATAAAATCAACTACAAACACATGGTCCTACAGACAGATGATGTTGAGATCAGATGTTTTACTGGAGGAAATGCCACAATGATAGGGCGAGTCCAAGTAAGAAGGTCAACCGCTATACCAGCACATTCAGGATGTTGGATACCAGTTGATATACCAGAATCAAAGCACCTGACGGACTCTGTGTATGTTGAACAGACTAAGTTATATGATGATTTGTACCTAACCCCAGGTGTCATGAATGTTAACTCGGAACAAGTTGTCAATGTCACAAACCATAGTGATTGTCCTATTACCCTACAAGCAAACACAGTTATAGCCAGCTGTGAACCATACATAGACCAGACCAGTAATACACAACAAAGAGTTTGCAAGACCAATTTAGATATCCAAAATGTTAGTAACCAAGAAGTTCTACCAGAGTATCTGCAAGATTTATTTGACAGAAGTACAGTCAATCTAGATGCAGATCAATCCAATCAGCTAAGACAACTTTTAATTAAATATCAAACCATATTTTCAAAGTCATCAGAAGACATAGGTTGCACTGACAGGGTGACCCACAAAATAAACACCGGAGTAGCGACTCCTATTCGTCAACCCCCACGGAGACAACCCATAGGAAAACGAGAGTCTGAGGTCAATGAAATAAATAAAATGTTAGATAGAGGTATAATAGAGCCATCTGCCAGTGCATGGGCTTCCCCAATTGTACTCGTGACCAAGAAAGATGGCAGCATAAGGTTCTGCATTGACTATCGCAAGGTCAATGAGGTCACGGTCAAGGACGCATACCCTCTTCCCAGAGTAGATGATTGCTTAGACTCACTTGCTGGAGCAAAGTGGTTCAGCTCCATGGATTTGAATTCTGGATTTTGGCAGATAAAGATGGATCCTAATGACAAAGAGAAAACTGCATTTGCCACTACACTAGGTTTATTCCAGTTTACTGTAATGCCTTTTGGTTTGGCCAACTCACCGTCAACCTTTGAACGACTGATGGAAAATGTTTTGCGGGGTCTACAATGGTCAGAATTATTAGTATACATGGACGATATAATCTCCCCATGCTCAACATTCCCTGAAGGTCTCCAAAGACTTACCAATATATTCGATAGACTGTCTGAAGCTAACCTTAAGCTTAAACCATCTAAATGTCAGTTTTTCCAGAAAGAAATAAAGTTTTTAGGTCACATAGTATCCGAGACTGGGATAACAACAGATGATAGCAAAATTGAAGCTGTAAAATCATGGCCAGTACCAAAGACGCCAAGACAAGTCAAGAGTTTTCTTGGTTTGTGTTCTTATTATCGCCGTTTTGTCAAAAATTTCGCACATATTGCCAAGCCATTACACAAATTATGTGAGAAAGGAGTAAAAATGAAGTGGAATAATGAATGTCAAATTGCATTTGAAACCCTGAAAGCAGAATTAACTAAATCACCTATCCTAGGTTATCCATTGCCAAACATTCCATTCATACTTGACACAGATGCATCAGACAGGGCAGTAGGTGCTGTCCTATCACAAATACAAGACGGTAGTGAGAGAGTCATAGCATACATGAGTAAATCAATGAATAAACATGAACAGCGATACTGTATAACCAGAAAAGAACTACTTTCAGTTATCGTTGCACTGAAAACCTTTCACTCATACCTGTATGGACAAGAAGTTCTACTAAGAACTGACAATGCTGCAGTAAGCTGGATGAGGAATCTCAAAACACCCACAGGTCAAATGGCAAGGTGGATTCAAGAGCTCGGAACATATAATATATCTGTAACCCATCGAGCAGGCAAGAGCCATTCCAACGCAGATGCCCTCTCCAGACACCCATGTTCAGTTTGCACTAGACAAGAAAAACTTAACAATGAACACGACTCAGATGAAGAATCTAATGAATGTGAAGAACCAATACCACTGAATGATGAAACAGATGAGAAAGTAAGAGTTACAACCCGTAGTCATAACAATGACATGCCCAAAACTACTGGTAGCCCATCCACTGAAGTTACATTGCATGGTTGGGAGTTGCATGAGATAAGACAAAAGCAACTAGAAGACCAAGGCATTTCCCCACTACTAGTTAACATGGAAGAGAACAGTGCAAGGCCAGACTGGGATACAATTTCTAGCAAAACCTCAACATACAAAACTTTATGGCGTCAATGGGACCAGCTGGAAGTCAAACAGGGTGTCCTCTATAGAAAGTATCTAAAAGATGAGACAACTTGCCAGTACCAAATAATAGTCCCCAAATCAATGCGCCATGATGTACTTCATAACTATCATGATATTCCTACAGCCGCACACTAGGAACTGAAAAGATGCAAGGGCGTATACAACAAGCTTTCTATTGGCCTACTATGAAGGATGATATTAAACAATACTGTCGGTCATGTGATAAATGTTCTGCTAGGAAGACTGCCAAAACAATACGTGCCCCTCTAGGCCAGTATCTTGTTGGTGAACCCATGGAACGTATCGCAATTGACATACTGGGACCATTACCAAAAACTGAATTAGGGAACAAGTTCATACTTGTTATGTGTGATTGTTTCACCAAGTGGACTGAAGCCATTCCTATCCCTGATCAAGAAACAAATACTGTCATTAAAGCATTTGTCAATGAATTTGTGTAGATTTGGCACACCATTGCAACTACACTCGACCAAGGTTCCAACTTTGAGTCCAAAGCCTTTAAACAAATGTGTTCCTTCCTGAAAATAGATAAAACTAGAACAACCAGTATGAGACCTCAATGCAATGGAAATGTTGAAAGGTTCAACCGAACTCTAACAACCATGTTAACCATGTATTGTGAAAAGAACCAAAAACATTGGGATGAAATACTTCCACAAGTTATGATGGCCTATAGATCCTCAGTTCACTCTAGTACTAAGAAATCCCCAAACCTTATGATGCTTGGTAGAAATGTCACTCTACCAATGGAAGCCATAGTTGGTAAACCACCCACAGAACCCATAGACGATGACTTAGACGATTATGTTTATAAACTGCAAAATCGAATGAAACAAGCCCATGATGAAGCACGCAAACACATTAAGTCCAATTCTGATTATCAAAAACGTCATTATGACATTAGAGCCAAGAGAGTCACACTAAATGTTGGTCAAGCTGTTTGGTTATATGACAATTCCAGAAAAGTTGGTGTTTGTCAAAAACTAACCTCAAAGTGGAAGGGTCCATACCTTGTTACAAAGAAAATAAATGACACTACATATTTTGTCAAAAGATCTCCAAAACTGCCCTCTAAAGCATACCATATTGACCGGTTGATGCCATATGCCGGTATGCACCGTCCTGCCTGGTTCGCCAAAGTTCTCAACACTACATTGTAAATATATAAAATGTATGAATATGTATTAAATTGTTGGTATAATGCCAGTAGTTAAGATGTTGCCAGATGGTGAGACAAAGATTGTGGAAACCAGTCCAAGATTTATTTTAAGTTTTATCAGATAACACTAGTAATGGCCAAACTAGTTGATACTGTTGAGTTAGGAGATGTTAATCTTTGTGAGTTGGGACCAGGACTGATCACCCTTGGGGCCCATCTGATGTGGTGGTGGTAGCGGTTGATGGTGAGCTGAAGAAGTCAGCCAGACCATTTTATGTTCTCACTGGGAACATAAGTTATTATAATTTATTTATGAAATCTTGGTTTCCACAAAATTTGCCAATAGCCAAATGGATACTTACCATACCAAGTATTTAGTACTATTTACCTGTAGTAAAGATGTATCTACAGTATTCCATGTATCTTACAAGAATCCTGTTTGTTTTCCATAAAATGTACTTGTTCTCCAAACTACTGATGTGTAAATCAAGTTCAGAGACATTCAATGCTAGCCAGTGCCATGACTTCCAGTGACATGCAGATGTAATACCAATAAATGAAATGTAATGCCATGCCAAGCATAGCCCAAGTTTGATAATTTTATTGTAAAACAAAATTACAACAGTTATATAATGTTCCCCATATACAACAAGTACACAGTGTTTGCCATTCCTGTAAAGTTTAGTTCATCATATGCCTGCCCACTCCTTTTGATTTCCATGCGTTCCACGATTGATGTATTATGATCCATATAACTTATGGTCTGTTTCCTTTCTTTACAGAATGTATATGTGCTGGTTATGTCCGGAATCTTTTAAAACCAGAAGGGATCTAAAATACCATGTTATCCCGAAACCACATGCAGTAATGACGGTCATCTGTCCATTCTGTCCGGAAGAGAAGACCTTTACCAAGGCAAGTGATCTTAAAGTCCACATGGATAAAAGACATCAGAAAACTGCTTCTTCCTTGCCAGCTCAGTTCACATCCGAAAGAAATTGTTTCTGGCTAAGTTTGAAACCAGAGGATTATGCGAAGTTCTGTGACCCAACAGATAGACATACCACAGAGCAAGAACCCTTGTATTAGATTGGTTAAGAACATCAAAGTCCTCTTCTAAAACCAAGAACCAATGGCTGGATGGCTGGAATGGAAAGCCACATAGCATGACTCCAGAGTCATCTTTCATTCCAGTGTATGAAGGTGATCCAGAGTATGATCCGGATGTACCAGCAATGGATCCCTGGACTGTCACCACTATATCTTTACAACCACCCTGTCCAACTGCAGAAATCAAGTCTGGAACCCTGACATACAGCATTATTCTTGAAAACAGTATCTTTGGTAACCCGCGAGCTTTACAGGCACTAACTCGACGCATGACACCACACATGATCAAGCCACAAGATAACACCAACTTTATTGTCCTCTCTGAAACACAAATAAGAAGCATTGCCAACAACATAACCCATGCCCTAGGAATAGAAAGGACGGATATTGCAAAGATTTTGATGGGCAGGCCCCAGTTTACTAAAGCACCGTCAGCAAAAAGACCCAGAATTATGTCCCCCATTGCAGCAACCGAAGCGGATTTATTCGAAGTTACTTCAAGACCTCCAACACCAACAGTAGAACCCCCATTTCAACCTGTCAAAGAACCTTCGTCAAATACATCCAGTAGTCAGGAAGTAACACATATACCAATAGTTTTTAGTGCCATTACCACACCATCTTTAGTATCATCGTCATCATGTATTTCGTCGGCAAATTCTAGTAATGCCATTTCCTTGCCAAAACCAAAATCAGCAAGTACAACAGTTACTCCACCTATCGTAGCCTCAATGAAACCTAACTCAACGAAGGAACGCGCCAGGAACCTACTAGCCAGAGGATGTATGCCCTCTTTCCACCAGCCAGACGAGACTGGAAGGAGGATGAGACTGTCACACTTATCACGTCTCCCGTCACTTTAAATGGCCTCCAGTCGGGTGGAAGGACATGTCATCAGACAGACGTCTTTTGGCGTGGGAATATGCCTCAATGACCCTTGAAAATATTAAATGCATGGATTCGATCATTATCCCAGATAGATTAACCTTTTAGACAGATACAACTTTCTTGCTCTCCCTGGAACGAAACACCATAAAAGAATAAATCGGCAAGCGATGGAAAATCAAGATATTACTTGTACCAGTCACTAAGAGAAATATTTTTAAAAGACAGTCATGAAGGAGTAGACCGGAAGCTTCTAGATATTATTACACAAGGATGCAGCAAAAGGGACAGAAGCTGTGATGAGTACATAGCTAAAATTGATATGAAGAAAATTGAAATCCGACTGGAAGCTGATGCTTAAATTTTTTGATGAAATGTTTTCTTGGACTGTGCAATACCATACTACTTCTGCTGTTATATCTTTTCCATATTAATTATGATGTGTGGTCTTTCATCAATTCTTCGTACGTCGATTATGAACTTTAAATTTTCAAAATATTATTGAACTGTTACCATATTCTGGAAGCTGGATCCTGAGCTACTGTTCCTCGAATGAACTGTGTATACTTTGAATGGACTTTAACCAACTTTTACTTGATACAAATAGACTCTCGTGAACAAAATGATGATGATGGAATTCTACGGTGTTCTACAATGACTTTCTTCTTTAATATTATTATGTAATCTGGTGGATCTTATGCTGAATTCAACCGATAGTCTGTGTGTTGATACCAATATGGAATGTGATATATATATGAACTATAGACCTAATTACTACAACTGTGGACCAGGATATTCCGTGTGATGGACTGTGGTGACCTGTGATCATTTCGCGTTCTGAACTGTGTAATTTATACTATGAACTGTGATGAACTTAATTAATTTCGCGTATGGACTTGTGCTTCTACCATGAAATGAACTATGTATCCAGTAGTGCCAGTATTATAGACCGTATGAACTGTATCTTCGTTGCGACAAACTGTGAAACTGTGGATCGTCGAAAAGAAAGACTTTTAATGTTTCTAAAGTGGACTTTTTTCTGAAACTATAAAGTAAATAATATTAATATAATAATAATATACAAGTGAAATATTATCAAGTTTAGTGATGGACACTTAAGAAGGACAATTCTAACTTTCAATAATACAAAGACATTAATTCTAATTCTATAATAATAACAAAATAATTATGCATAATATTACTTAAGTATGAACTGGGACGTTCATTAACAAGGGAGGGGGAAGTGTAATGCAAGTGGCATTTGGCATTACTTGTAATGCGTCCTATTTCATATTGTATTCATAAATTTCACTCATGTTTGTCATGTGGCCAACATTCATAGGTATGTGTGTATGTGTGTGTGATCATAAACTGTTGTTTAATATTGTTTTTGGAAGGTAGACAGGGCGTGGTGCCGCTGTCGTTTTTCAAGTCATATTATAAATATGTGCATTTAAACTCATTACTGATTGATTGAACATGTTAAGCTGTATATATGTACTTACCTATTTCAACAATATTGCAATCTGTAAGCGCTAGACATCGTAATTTTATCCTTTTTGAGCTCTGACGTGCACAAACCATTCATGTTTACAAGTGTTACAACTCGTTATGCAGAGCTAGTTATTCAGCTTCGTATTTAGTATATTATGTTTTATGTCATTTCACGGCTCATATTGTGATTAACTCACATTATTTATGTATTTTATTACATTTCATAACTCGTCAGTAGCGCCAGACCCGTTTTTAGTAGTAAAATAGTAAAACATCACTTACTTGCTGTTACTCCATCTTGGAAGTGCCCGTCGCCTCGGCCCACTTTATCATTAATTTCTACTTACCATTACCGTTTTCATGCATTATGTTATTAAATAATTAAAGTTCCTGTTGTATATTTGTATAATCATTTTCCTCACAATCATATTATTATATTTTAACATGTTTAAATTGCTTTTTCTGTGTCTTGTGCGGAAGTTGTGCGGCGGTGCGATGTGAGAGGATTCTGAGCGGAGAGTGAGAGGCACCGCACATGCATTTCATTGGATGAGAGTTGCCGTACGCATTTATGATTGGTTAACTTGGTCACATGACACCCTACGTCATACTAGTATAAAAGGCGCGCAGCGTTCAAACATGTCAGATAGCTTCTGACTTTCAGACATTATACACCAGACCTTTTGTTGAGATTTTAAGAAGAACGCCGTGTATTATCTATTATAAGCAAGGTGCGGATTATATAATCTTAAATATTAATATTACAGTAGTTATCTCCTACCACACTGGACATGCTGCGTCCCTTTAATAATACTAGTCACTGACGTAGGTTTTATTTATTTTTGTTGTACTACTACTATGAATATTGAATGTTGAGAATATTGTATGGTGATTTAACTTTAACTTTAACAATATTAAGAACAGAGTAAATCTGCTTTTTTAACCTGAGACCTCGTTTCTAGTATTATTAATTAGCGCCAAATCTTGGAACTAGCGGAAATCGGCCTGGTTAGTGTATTTCCATAGGGAATACATTCACCACGAAATAATCCTTACAATATTGTGACATGCATTGCTGTATAGTTTTCAGTCAATATTGTGACATGCATTGTTGTTTAGTTTTCAGTCAATATTGTGACATTGCATTGCTGTATAGTTTTCAGTCAATATTGTGACATTGCATTGTTGTTTAGTTTTCAGTCAATATTGTGACATTGCATTGCTGTATAGTTTTCAGTCAATATTGTGACATTGCATTGTTGTTTAGTTTTCAGTCAATATTGTGACATTGCATTGCTGTATAGTTTTCAGTCAATATTGTGACATTGCATTGTTGTTTAGTTTTCAGTCAATATTGTGACATTGCATTGCTGTATAGTTTTCAGTCAATATTGTGACATTGCATTGTTGTATAGTTTTCAGTCAATAGTGTGACATTGCATTGTTTTTATAGTTTTCAGTCAATATTGTGACATTGCATTGCTGTATAGTTTTTAGTCAATATTGTGACATTGCATTGCTGTATAGTTTTCAGTCAATATTGTGACATTGCATTGCTGTATAGTTTTCAGTCAATAGTATGACATTGCATTGTTTTATAGTTTTCAGTCAATAGTGTGACATTGCATTGTTTTATAGTTTTCAGTCAATATTGTGACATTGCATTGTTGTATAGTTTTCAGTCAATAGTGTGACATTGCATTGTTTTATAGTTTTCAGTCAATAGTGTGACATTGCATTGTTTTATAGTTTTCAGTCAATAGTGTGACATTACATTGTTTTATAGTTTTCAGTCAATATTGTGACATTGCATTGCTGTATAGTTTTCAGTCAATATTGTGACATTGCATTGTTGTATAGTTTTCAGTCAATATTGTGACATTGCATTGCTGTATAGTTTTCAGTCAATATTGTGACATTGCATTGTTGTTTAGTTTTCAGTCAATATTGTGACATTGCATTGCTGTATAGTTTTCAGTCAATATTGTGACATTGCATTGTTGTATAGTTTTCAGTCAATAGTGTGACATTGCATTGTTTTTATAGTTTTCAGTCAATAGTGTGACATTGCATTGCTGTATAGTGTTCAGTCAATATTGTGACATTGCAGTCAATATTGTGACAATGCATTGCTGTATAGTTTTCAGTCAATATTGTGACATTGCATTGTTGTATAGTTTTCAGTCAATAGTGTGACATTGCATTGTTTTTATAGTTTTCAGTCAATAGTGTGACATTGCATTGTTGTATAGTTTTCAGTCAATAGTATGACATTGCATTGTTTTATAGTTTTCAGTCAATAGTGTGACATTGCATTGTTTTATAGTTTTCAGTCAATATTGTGACATTGCATTGTTGTATAGTTTTCAGTCAATAGTGTGACATTGCATTGTTTTATAGTTTTCAGTCAATAGTGTGACATTGCATTGTTTTATAGTTTTCAGTCAATAGTGTGACATTACATTGTTTTATAGTTTTCAGTCAATATTGTGACATTGCATTGCTGTATAGTTTTCAGTCAATATTGTGACATTGCATTGCTGTTTTGTTTTCAGTCAATATTGTGACATTGCATTGCTGTATAATTTTCAGTCAATATTGTGACATTGCATTGCTGTATAGTTTTCAGTCAATATTGTGACATTGCATTGCTGTATAGTTTTCAGTCAATATTGTGACATTGCATTGTTGTATAGTGTTCAGTCAATATTGTGACATTGCATTGCTGTATAGTTTTCAGTCAATATTGTGACATTGCATTGCTGTTTAGTTTTCAGTCAATATTGTGACATTGCATTGCTGTTTAGTTTTCAGTCAATATTGTGACATTGCATTGTTGTATAGTGTTCAGTCAATATTGTGACATTGCATTGCTGTTTTGTTTTCAGTTAATATTGTGACATTGCATTGCTGTTTTGTTTTCAGCCAATATTGTGACATTGCATTGTTGTATAGTGTTCAGTCAATATTGTGACATTGCATTGTTGTTTAGTTTTCAGTCAATATTGTGACATTGCATTGCTGAGTAGTTTTTAGTCAATATTGTGACATTACATTGCTGTATAGAGTTCAGTCAATATTGTGACATAACATTGCTGTATCGTTTCCAGTCAATATTGTGACATTACATTGCGGTATAGTTTTCAGTCAATATTGTGACATTACATTGCTGTATAGTTTTCAGTCAATATTGTGACATTGCATATTGCTGTATAGTTTTCAGTCAATATTGTGACATTGCATTGTTGTATATCGTTCAGTCAATATTGTGACATTGCATTGCTGTATAGTTTTCAGTCAATATTGTGACATTGCATTGTTTTATAGTTTTCAGTCAATATTGTGACATTGCATTGCTGTATAGTTTTCAGTCAATATTGTAACATTGCATTGTTGTATAGTTTTCAGTCAATATTGTGACATTGCATTGTTTTATAGTTTTCAGTAAATATTGTGACATTGCATTGCTGTGTATTTTTCAGTCAATATTGTGACATTGCATTGTTGTATAGTTTTCAGTCAATAGCGTGACATTGCATTGTTTTTATAGTTTTCAGTCAATAGTGTGACATTGCATTGTTGTATAGTTTTCAGTCAATAGTATGACATTGCATTGTTTTATAGTTTTCAGTCAATAGTGTGACATTGCATTGTTTTATAGTTTTCAGTCAATATTGTGACATTGCATTGTTGTATAGTTTTCAGTCAATAGTGTGACATTGCATTGTTTTATAGTTTTCAGTCAATAGTGTGACATTGCATTGTTTTATAGTTTTCAGTCAATAGTGTGACATTACATTGTTTTATAGTTTTCAGTCAATATTGTGACATTGCATTGCTGTATAGTTTCCAGTCAATATTGTGACATTGCATTGCTGTTTTGTTTTCAGTCAATATTGTGACATTGCATTGCTGTATAATTTTCAGTCAATATTGTGACATTGCATTGCTGTATAGTTTTCAGTCAATATTGTGACATTGCATTGCTGTATAGTTTTCAGTCAATATTGTGACATTGCATTGTTGTATAGTGTTCAGTCAATATTGTGACATTGCATTGCTGTATAGTTTTCAGTCAATATTGTGACATTGCATTGCTGTATAGTTTTCAGTCAATATTGTGACATTGCATTGCTGTTTAGTTTTCAGTCAATATTGTGACATTGCATTGTTGTATAGTGTTCAGTCAATATTGTGACATTGCATTGCTGTATAGTTTTCAGTCAATATTGTGACATTGCATTGCTGTATAGTTTTCAGTCAATATTGTGACACTGCATTGTTGTATAGTTTTCAGTCAATATTGTGACATTGCATTGCTGTTTTGTTTTCAGTCAATATTGTGACATTGCATTGCTGTAAAGTTTTCAGTCAATATTGTGACATTGCATTGCTGTATAGTTTTCAGTCAATATTGTGACACTGCATTGTTGTATAGTTTTCAGTCAATATTGTGACATTGCATTGCTGTATAGTTTTCAGTCAATAGTGTGACATTGCATTGTTGTATAGTTTTCAGTCAATAGTGTGACATTACATTGCTGTATAGTTTCCAGTCAATATTGTGACACTGCATTGTTGTATAGTTTTCAGTCAATATTGTGACATTGCATTGCTGTATAGTTTTCAGTCAATATTGTGACATTGCATTGTTGTATAGTTTTCAGTCAATATTGTGACATTGCATTGCTGTATAGTTTTCAGTCAATATTGTGACATTGCATTGTTGTATAGTTTTTAGTCAATAGTGTGACATTGCATTGTTGTATAGTTTCCAGTCAATATTGTGACATTGCATTGCTCTTTAGTTTTCAGTCAATATTGTGACATTGCATTGCTGTATAGTTTTCAGTCAATAGTGTGACATTGCATTGTTGTATAGTTTTTAGTCAATAGTGTGACATTGCATTGTTGTATAGTTTTTAGTCAATAGTGTGACATTGCATTGTTGTATAGTTTCCAGTCAATATTGTGACATTGCATTGCTGTATAGTTTTCAGTCAATAGTGTGACATTGCATTGTTTTATAGTTTTTAGTCAATAGTGTGACATTGCATTGTTGTATAGTTTTTAGTCAATAGTGTGACATTGCATTGTTGTATAGTTTTCAGTCAATATTGTGACATTGCATTGTTGTATAGTTTTTAGTCAATAGTGTGACATTGCATTGTTGTATAGTTTCCAGTCAATATTGTGACATTGCATTGCTCTTTAGTTTTCAGTCAATATTGTGACATTGCATTGCTGTATAATTTTCAGTCAATATTGTGACATTGCATTGCTGTATAGTTTTCAGTCAATATTGTGACATTGCATTGCTGTATAGTTTTCAGTCAATAGTGTGACATTGCATTGTTGTATAGTTTTTAGTCAATAGTGTGACATTGCATTGTTGTATAGTTTTTAGTCAATAGTGTGACATTGCATTGTTGTATAGTTTCCAGTCAATATTGTGACATTGCATTGCTGTATAGTTTTCAGTCAATAGTGTGACATTGCATTGTTTTATAGTTTTTAGTCAATATTGTGACATTGCATTGTTGTATAGTTTTTAGTCAATAGTGTGACATTGCATTGTTGTATAGTTTTCAGTCAATATTGTGACATTGCATTGTTGTATAGTTTTTAGTCAATAGTGTGACATTGCATTGTTGTATAGTTTCCAGTCAATATTGTGACATTGCATTGCTCTTTAGTTTTCAGTCAATATTGTGACATTGCATTGCTGTATAATTTTCAGTCAATATTGTGACATTGCATTGCTGTATAGTTTTCAGTCAATATTGTGACATTGCATTGCTGTATAGTTTTCAGTCAATATTGTGACATTGCATTGTTGTATAGTTTTTAGTCAATATTGTGACATTGCATTGCTGTATAGTTTTTAGTCAATAGTGTGACATTGCATTGTTGTATAGTTTCCAGTCAATATTGTGACATTGCATTGCTCTTTAGTTTTCAGTCAATATTGTGACATTGCATTGCTCTTTAGTTTTCAGTCAATATTGTGACATTGCATTGCTGTATAGTTTTCAGTCAATATTGTGACATTGCATTGCTCTTTAGTTTCAGTCAATATTGTGACATTGCATTGCTGTATAGTTTTCAGTCAATATTGTGACATTGCATTGTTGTATAGTTTTCAGTCAATATTGTGACATTGCATTGTTGTATAGTGTTCAGTCAATATTGTGACACTGCATTGCTGTATAGTTTTCAGTCAATATTGTGACATTGCATTGTTGTATAGTTTTTAGTCAATAGTGTGACATTGCATTGCTCTTTAGTTTTCAGTCAATATTGTGACATTGCATTGCTCTTTAGTTTTCAGTCAATGTTGTGACATTGCATTGCTGTATAGTTTTCAGTCAATATTGTGACATTGCATTGTTGTATAGTTTTCAGTCAATATTGTGACATTGCATTGCTGTATAGTTTTCAGTCAATATTGTGACATTGCATTGCTCTTTAGTTTTCAGTCAATATTGTGACATTGCATTGCTGTATAGTTTTCAGTCAATATTGTGACATTGCATTGTTGTATAGTTTTTAGTCAATATTGTGACATTGCATTGCTCTTTAGTTTTCAGTCAATATTGTGACACTGCATTGTTGTATAGTTTTCAGTCAATATTTTGACATTGCATTGCTGTATAGAGTTCAGTCAATATTGTGACATTGCATTGCTGGGTAAAGCATATACAATACAGATTTGTCTAAAGTTTAACACTGAGCTAATGACAAGGAGTCGAAGTTCGGCTACCGTGTGGCTGGTATACTGATAGCTGGTGGTCAAAGTTTAAGCTATCGAGAGCTAGATAGCATATTCCAGATATAGGTAACGATAGAACCCGAGATGAGCCACCGGTTCGCCCCTGATTCATTGGCTTAGTGTTAAAACCCGAGATGAGCCGCCGGTTCGCCCCTGATTCATTGGCTTAGTGTTAAAACCCGAGATGAGCCGCCGGTTCGCCCCTTATTCGTTGGCTTAGTGTTAAACCCCGAGATGAGCCACCGGTTCGCCCCTTATTCGTTGGCTTAGTGTTAAAACCCGAGATGAGCCGCCGGTTCGCCCCTTATTCGTTGGCTTAGTGTTAAAACCCGAGATGAGCCGCCGGTTCGCCCCTTATTCGTTGGCTTAGTGTTAAAACCCGAGATGAGCCGCCGGTTCGCCCCTTATTCGTTGGCTTAGTGTTAAACTTTCGGCGGGTATGTACTGTATACAATACTGCATGTAGTAACAAGTTTAATGTAGATAACAACAGAACTGATATCATGTATAGGCAAACAACATTGACCTGTCCGCTTGACCTTTGATTTAAATATTCATTATGGACGAGTGAATTTAAGTTATCGGGATCACGCTTGTAGATGTGAACACTAATCATTGGCAATGTGTATATGTATTCACTGTGAATCTTAACGTTACCTATGTATTGGGTGGACCCTCCTATATGAATATTCTTAATGAAAGGTCAAACGGACATGTCAATGCTGTTTACCTATACGTACAAGAGGATTTTTAAAGACTTACAATAATTCCTCCTTATGGAGCCCAAAAGGACATCAATTCTTTATTTGTGCAAATTTGAAACCTTTAACCCGATAATCACCAAGTTTCATAAAATTTGGCTAAGTATAGTTTTAGAGGAGATGGAATTAAATGCGAAATGTTGACTTACGACGGGGCCGTTGAATCATCGCAATTGCTCAAGAAAATACAAAGGTTGACAATACAGAAAAAAACAACCAATTGGGTATCAAGATTCAAGTTATACTTGATATAAACGCTGAAGGTAATGATGGCTGAAAGACAGCCTTGGAACTATATTGCAAATATTAAGTCAAAAAAATTACAACAAGACATCATATTTGTTTTCAGTTTTTATTAAAAAGTAAATAAAAATATCCATTGATTTTGTCTTGGCAATATTTATAGTTACACATTGATAAAACTTGGAATATTAAAACTTCAAATAAATGAGACATGTTATAGTTATCATATAGACGTCACGTAAATCAACAAGACCGGATCAAGATATACATGTCTCCACATAAATTTCATTAAAACTTAGGTACATCAATCCCTGATTTAGGCCAAGAAAAAAATCCTGTGTTTCCACTCCCACCTAATAAAAAATAGGCCATATATATTGACTTTTTATTATTATTTTTTTATCAAATTAAAACTAAATTTTTAACAGGTCACTCCCATCTAAAAATAGGGTAGGTATTTCGAAATTTTCTGTTATTACAATTATTTTTATTTTGGATCTAAATAAAATGTTATTCTTAACAGATCAAAACTCTATCGTCCTATGGCCTTTATCTACTTGTTTTAAGTGTATCAATGTGACCGTTATAAACTATTTGCTACATTGGCATATTGCTAGTACACACCTACTATCTTAATTAATTCATCCACTTAGTCTATTATTGTTCTGAAGTTTTAAGAGTTTGGTATATGTCAGTTCATATCTTTGTATTTATTTGTTAAGAGACTGGTATATATTTTATGATGAGGTGAACCCTAAGAGTATCACTTTCCAGGCTTTAATTTCATGATTATTCCTTCAACTTCACTTAAGATTTCTTTGACTTAAACCTGGCAATAGTTGACGGCATAGTTCATGGTATAACAACGTAAAAGTTTCAACAAAATTGGAATACAGATGTTACAAGTTTAAATGATCTTTAAAAGCACACCTTAAATTTAATAATATCTTAAAATGTTACAAAATTGTTCAGATTTCAAATGCCAGATTTAACTTAAGGAAAATCTTCGTTAAGAAATAATTATGAAACTGGGGTCAAATTTATAAATTTCGTATAAACTCTGTAACGCATTATACTTGATTATTACTGAATAAAACAGTTTATTTTTCATCAGCTCTGTATAGAAGAATATATTAATTTGACGTTAAATGGCCAAAAAATAGCATTAAAAACTTGACGGATGGCTTAAATTTTTGGGTAGTTGGCCGGGTGGGTATATTGGAAACACACAATTTTTGTTTTGACCTTATCAAAAATTTGAAATCATCAAGCTAAGAAGAAATGTCCTACTTGTATATCGTAGATAGATAACGTCAGCGTTTGTAAAATCAATGGGAGGTGTAGCGGAGTGAGACAGTCATAAGTCTTTCAATTATATCGAGGCCATCAGTTCTGACACTGTAGAGGAAACCGAATTAGCTTCCACTTCCCCCGCAAAAACCCCTCTACCTTCAACAAGCGAACTCACATTTTTTCCAGAGTATAAGATTTGTCCGAATAGGATTCGAACATTGGTAGTAAGAGACGTTATAATCCACAAGCCGATGTTTTAGACACTAGGTAACAGACCCCCCCCCCCCCTTTAAAATAAAGAGACAACAAATAAAACACACGTTGTTGACATGATAGTCATTTGTAAAAACAGAAAAATAAATTAAATATAACTATTAAGGGTTTTTTTTCTAATTCGTTCGGTAAAATTTAAATCGGTACAAATATTGGCCTTAAAGTCATGTGAACTTAACAATATTACAAATATTTCTCGAATATATACACATATATAAAATGAAAACATCAATAAAAGTTTGCGCGTTAGTAAAGTTAAAATGAACACATACCTTCGATGCACCCATGTAAATAAAACAAGAGACCCAATATGGCCTGTAACGCTCATCTGGTGTGCAAAATAACATGCTGATTCTTTATATGAAGTTTTTTGGGTCATTTTTGCACAAAGGGTCACAGTGACCTTTGATGCAGGTCAAGGTCAAATCTATTCTTAACTGAGCTACAAACATTAGTAAACCATAGTTCCATAACTGAGCTATAAACATGGGTAAATCATAGTTCCATAACTGAGCTACAAACATGGGTAAATCATAGTTCCATAACTGAGCTACAAACATTGGCAAATCATAGTTTCATGACTGAGCTACAAACATGGGTAAATCATAGTTCCATAACTGAGCTACAAACATGGATAAATCACAGTTCCATAACTGAGCTACAAACATGGGTAAATCATAGTTCCATGACTGAGCTACAAACATGGGTAAATCATAGTTCCATAACTGAGCTACGCACATGGATAAATCATAGTTCTATAACTGAGCTACACACATGGGTAAATCATAGTTTCATAACTGAGCTACAAACATGGATAAATCATAGTTTCATAACTGAGCTACTAACATGGGTAAATCATAGTTCCATAACTGAGCTACAAACATTTACAAAACATAGATTCATAATTAATACTGTATATATACTTCAATCTGGTTAAAGCTTGCATTATAAACAAAATATTCCATATTAGGGCAATCTTGAAAGACTAAAAAGCACAGGTATCATCATACAGAGGTCATAGTACTAACAATCACTGGTACCAGTACTAATGCTAATGAACTCCTGGCAATGCTTAAAATGGTTTTGATAATACTTTTGACAATATCATTTCATTCGTGTATATGTATGTGTTTTTCACCATTACAAAATATATTTCAAGAAGGAAATTTGCATAATAAAATTTTGATATAACAAAACTCCCAACACTACACAACCAGAAATCCTTTTACATGTATAATAATATCGTCAACAACTCACTTTGGCACGTTTGACTGGCGTGTTACTCTAGGTTTCTTTTGTGAAGTTTTAAAATGGGGTTCACCACTGAACCACGTGATCAGTACTTCTTGGCGTTTGTGTAAAATTTTTAAAAAACATTAACATCAGAAATTCCCGTAATTATGTGTTTTTTATGGGAAAACGTCATCTCATGCGATTATACTAGTATCCATTGTAAAAAAGTGTTCGGCACAAACGTTAGAGCGCACGTGGTACAGCAGCGAACCCCATTGTGCACGATGGCCACAACCAATACCCTGGTACTCCACTTTCAATACTGATAAAATGTGCATTGTCTAGTTTTGAACTGTGTGCTACTTTTGAATTGTATTACTTCATTTAAAAATAATAAAAGTACAACATGTACCACTACAATAAATAGAGGATCTTGCATGAGTGTTTATGTAATATTGAATTTATTAAACGAGTTGAATAATTTTTTATGCAACGAGCCTTGGCGAGTTGCATAAAACATTATTCAACGAGTTTAATAAATTCAATATTGCATAGACACGAATGCAAGATTCTATTTATTATATAATCCCATAAAAACTGTTTTTTCGTAGATTTAAAACTTGTCTTCTCATTATAAAGAAAACACGAAACACAACAAGTTCACGTAAATGTGTACATGCGCCAAAATAAATTAAAATTAAAATTAATCCTGCTGAAATATTAAAAGTAAACAATAGTCTGTCCGCAGGATACAAAAACAAAACAAACATTTTCAATTTAAATACAATGTATCTTCTATTTAGAAGAAAAGTACAAAAGAGAATCAACAAACAGTGTCAAATGAAACAAACTGTGAATCAAGTCAATTGTGTGACGTCACTCTGAAATGACTTTATGCTTTATGACGTCACACTCATTCAATACGATTTTTATTGTATGACCGTATTACATGGATTATTGAGTAGATTATATAATAAATAATCACAAAATACACTTCTATAGAAACAACTCCGCTTTTTAAGTACACTAAATACAATCGTCAATTAGACTGTTAGAGATGTATAAATATGGAGTTTTCAACTCAGATTCCATTCATTTTTGTTCTACAATTTAACATATTTATATATAAATGAATTATTTTAAGTGGTTTTTGGTTTTGACGGCGTAAATTCTTTCGTGGTACAGATTACTGATAAATGAACACACAATTAAAAACATTACTTGTACAGCTATTCCATTGGAACTTTTACACTAGCATGCTTATTCCCTTAGCATAAAATTACGAGTGGATTTATTCCAAGTATCAAATTAGGAGATAACTATGTTACATTTGAAGAGTTCCGACCGTAAAACGTGGATTCTAATGCAAAGAGTTTGTAAACAGGGTTTTGATTGGACCCCGACCGCAGTAAAACCTACGTTTTACGGTCGGAGTTATGTCGTCGCGTGCTGTCTAGGTTACTATAACGTCATGTATTCCTACACGCCGGTACACGTGCTTTTGTTTACAAACGTAATGACATAATTCATCCTTGTAAACAAAGATTTTGTTATATTTAAACATCGATATTTATTTGGCATTTGTATTTCGAGGAATAAAATTATTATACCTATGGATATCAGTGCTTTAGTGATAGAACTATGTGTTGTGGCGTAACGATACAGGTCTACATTGATGCGTCTGTAACTGTACATGTAGCAACGGGAATCTTCATTTATTAAATGAATTTGAGTATTATTTTTTGATTTGCATTAGAATGGAGATAACTATGTTACATTTGAAGAGTTCCGACCGTAAAACGTGGATTTTACTGTCGCAAATACCGTTTACCTGGCTCCGCAAGCGTCGCCAGGTAGAACTCATTTTGCGACAGTAAAATTAGGAGATAACTATGTTACATTTGAAGAGTTCCGACCGTAAAACGTGGATTTTACTGTCGCAAAATGAGTTCTACCTGGCGACGCTTGCGGAGCTCTTCAAATGTAACATAGTTATCTCCATTCTAATGCAAATCAAAAAATAATACTCAAATTCATTTAATAAATGAAGATTCCCGTTGCTACATGTACAGTTACAGACGCATCAATGTAGACCTGTATCGTTACGCCACAACACATAGTTCTATCACTAAAGCACTGATATCCATAGGTATAATAATTTTATTCCTCGAAATACAAATGCCAAATAAATATCGATGTTTAAATATAACAAAATCTTTGTTTACAAGGATGAATTATGTCATTACGTTTGTAAACAAAAGCACGTGTACCGGCGTGTAGGAATACATGACGTTATAGTAACCTAGACAGCACGCGACGACATAACTCCGACCGTAAAACGTAGGTTTTACTGCGGTCGGGGTCCAATCAAAACCCTGTTTACAAACTCTTTGCATTAGAATACAATTTTTTGGAATTGTATGGTTAAATTCAATGGTAAATGACACATGGCGATTTTTTCCCTTTTGGCAAGAATGTCCTGTTGGAAAGAATTCAATTTTCCTGTTAACTGTTGTGGAACTCTAATACTGCAAACATATAAGTTTAAAAAAGCTCTAGTCTACCGACTGACCTCAAGTTCTTAAAACATTTATTTCCTTTTGGCAAGAATACCCTGTTGGAAAGAATTCAATGCTCCATTTAAATGTTGTGGAACATGTAAGCATGTACGTGTATAAATTTAAAAAAGCTCTAGTCTACCGACTGACCTCAAGTTCTTAAAACATTTATTTCCTTTTGGCAAGAATACCCTGTTGGAAAGAATTCAATGCTCCATTTAAATGTTGTGGAACTGTAATACTGTACATGTAAACATATACGTGTATAAATTTAAAAAAGCTCAAGTCTACCGACTGACCTTAATTCCTTAAAAAGATACAAACTTTTACATATTAAAAACACTCCTGTTAAAAAATTCACCTTGGATATTATATAGTTAAGTATGTTCGACTTTTGACAATACTGTATCTATTTCAAAATGTTTCATCTTGGCAATGCGGGAATCATGAATGAATGACTGAAATACTGTACAGACCTGTTTATCAGTCAGATTGGCACTTGGTTCCCATTATCTTAGGAGCTATTCCTTTCGGTAGGAATCTCTATCATTCGTTATCCATTCCCTGACCAAACAACAGCCTAGTTTCGACTCTTTCTCGTTATCTCAGTGTGTCACGATCAACAGACCTAGACTGTGGATTAATTATCGGAGGAATGGAGATAAAATTATCGACAATAACAATACTCTTTGTAAGTCTTATCTGTGATACAACGAGACTGGTTACCGTAAGTATTAGTTCTCGATATTTGTCCTATAAAGTCCATGGCCCCGTCCTGTTTGTAATCAACAGTAGCTTCAAATAATCCGTTACCCGGAAATGTCTCTACCAGCACCAAGTAACGTTTTACATTTTCAACATCCGGTTTTGAAAAGAAGCGTCTGAATGTAAAAGTCTCCGCTTGTTCTACCCTTTTAAACCCTGAGAGAATTGATTCAGCATGTTTAATTTCACGTAAAGTTAATTTCTGACATTTTTGTTGTACATCACTAAGTATTTTGTTTATATAATTCACAATGATTGGTCCGATTTTTTTCACACCCGGATCATCCGTACTGATATTGGATGAGGAGTAACACGCACAGTGTTGATCCGGTATTCCGGCTTGTAAACATGTCCGACTTGGCGGTATTTTACTAAACAAACTTATTCCACGTGGAATGTTTTGAACATTAATTTTCTGTGGAATAAAGTTTTTGTTCAGAATGTCTTTTATAGTTTCGTGCGCATCAAAAACGGTTGTTAACCTCCGGGTGTTGTCTTGAAGGTTCTTATGAATATCCGGGTATTTCCGTTTTATATGCTCTGGTAAAACTATTGAAAAGAATGGCATCCTTTCCTCTATTCTGCCGATAAATGTATTTCTAATGGCGCTAAAGTTTGGTCCATGATCTCCCATAAATATCAGAATTGCGTTGTCTAAATGTTTGTTTACTTTCAACCATTTCAAAAATTCGTAAAAATCATTATCCGCTAAGCGAAAGAAATTTTGAAAATTATGACCTAATTCTGTCAACCAAGAAAAAGCAAATTTACTTTTCCCTGTGTATGTGGTCATAAATTTCTTATAATATTCAATTAAGAGCGAATGTTTAGGAAGGTTGCCATAGCAAAAAGAAGATTTTCCAAATTTAATGTGTTTAAGTTCAAGAAAATGTAAATAATTATTAATAGCATAATCATATAATACTGGGTTCATCTTTTTCATGGCTAACCAAAATGGTCGCATGTAGTGATCTGTCGGCTGCTTCTGAAAGCCATCATTATCGTTATTAAAAATGGCTAAATCTGGATCATCTTCCGAGAAAAACGTAGCATAACCTTTACGTGAAAAATTGTTCCAGATAAAAGGAAAGTTGGTGAAATCTGCGGGAGGTCTCACCTTGAATGACGCTTGTGTCCTTCCGGTCATAAGAGGAATGATATTAGGTAATGTACTTCCGCCAACTTTTGTTTGACCTTTAAATATATACCCGTCAAGGTCATTCTTCAAGTAATGAAGCGTTTTGTTCAGTGTTCTAATTGCAGTCAAACGTGATAAAGAATCGACGCCAAATATTATAACACTTAATTGATCTTCAGATTCTAAGGTAAAAGTCTTCTTTTGGACAGCAGATTTAGAATCTATCGAGCTATGCAACTGTTTATGAACCGTCACAGACTGTTGATTACTGCATGTGATCAAAGCAAAATCCGATTTGAGGTATTGTGGAAAATGCATTTGAACTTCCGGTTTGAAAATCACTTGGGTGTCACTGTTTCCATTTCGCTCTAGAGATGAATATGTGCAAGAAATATCCGAGTATCCGTATTGTTTAATTGCAGATTGGTTGAGCTGAAATGCACCATTGGAGTCCACATATACAATTTCCGGTTTGTTATAACAATCCAAAGGCGGAAGTGGTCCAAAATAGACCATAACAGATTTATCAAACGCATCAACATCCGGTAAAACACACGTGGTATTTGTATTCTTATGAACATATATATAAAAGTACGTTTCCGTGTACTTGTAAAAATAAAAATAATACACAACTCCGATTGATATTAAAGTAAGGAACGTTTTACATGTCCTTAGTGGGTTACATTGTTTTGGTTTGAACGGACTTGGTTGTTTCTGTCTGAAAATATTGCAAATCATACTTAAAACACGCATCTATAAACAAATCCCTTTTCTTAAAAGTATCCTTAGATTCTATTAAATCCTTTTTCCTCCAAAGAAACGTAAATTCCTTTAAATTCGCTTTCCCTAAAATATTGTAAAATTCCGTTAAGTCCTTTTCCACCAAAGTAACGTAAAATTGTTTTACTCCCAAAGTAACTTAAAATTCCTTTAAATTTCTTATCTTCAAAAATAATGAATAATAGAAATTTTAATATCCCAAAGTAAAATTCACCTTTATCTCGCAGGTAATGATAACCTCCAAAGTCTCCGGTCAGCAAGGTTCTATATTTGAAAGATAACTCCGAGTTGTTTCATAAAATTTGTTAGTTAAACACGCCTTCTTTCTTTCAAATGTAATTCACCGATCAGAAGAAATCACATTTCATTGGAGTTAATATGATATATATTTCCAGGTCAGAATGACTGTTCATTTCATTCAATGTTTTTGGCAATCGATAAACTGACATCTAACCAATGGTAGTGTGCACGGTGATGCAAATATTTTTACGACTTAATCCAGTTTTTTTTCTTCTGATATTGTCGACATTCGTTTGTAAATCCGTTACCTATCCCGTGTTTCTGTTTTTATCGTACATATACAATGTTCATACAGCATCACAACCTGGTACAGTTCTCTGAAAATCAAAAATAAAACTTTATTTAATATAACAGACAATACGAAATTTGTTAATCGGGGGGGGGGGGGGGGGGGGGGGGGGGCTTGGGCTTAATGCTCACCTGATGATACGTCCCATATTTCCTGCAAGAAGTTCAATAGATATTTTCATTAGTTGCAGGAACTATAAGGAAACCAACATTTTTAGGTCCAGCTGTCAAGTAAATGGTAGTTTGTTGGGATGATTAAAACTTTAAAAGTTAACTTAGTGACACACGTCGGAAGGTGCACCATCTATCACAACTTTCAGTCAGGTGTGGTCATTTTAACAATTTAAGTTGAATTTTATAGATTCTTTTCGGTTGCAAAAAACTGCAGGAAGTTTTAACTCATGTTATTTAACACATGTATTATAAAATGATATGTCGTCCGATTGTTTTACCTTAAAGTTTTAAATTCAAATTTCATTATTCTGAATAACGAAAATGAAATAATTTACATAATAAACACTTCCTGGAAGGATATACTCTATGTGTAAGATTGAATTACACAACTTGTTCTATGTTTAAAATATAATCGAGTTTCATCACCCCATAGTACGCAACAAAATGTATCAAATAAATACATATACAAAACACCATTTAAAAAATCAACATAACCTGTTTTAAACTGTGCATATTAATGATTTTGTGCTCATCACTGATAACTCTATAGTGTTATATTATACACTGTACAAATAAAAAATAATAATAAAAATTAAAAAAAAATCAGTTTATGTCCAAATCCCTATCGCACAGCAAAAACTTTGAAAACTGGCATATTAAGTTAAACCCTTCAACTTCCACAAGGAGAAGAAGTGAGACCGGTTGTTCTGAAAGGATAAGTACAAACTAAAACAGAATGCAAATATTTTACACTGGCTAACGTTCATCGATATTATGTCGTCTCCGAACTCGAGTCGTCTGCACAAAATATCGCGAGGGTCTCTGAAGCAAGTTGAACTTTGGAAAATTTGAAAGAAAGTAATTTTTTGTACTTCAAAAACACTATTAATAATCAATATGATGTAATTGGTTTGCTCATGTAAAGTTAGTATCTTTGACATCAATATGAAATACGTACAGCTTTTTAATGGGGCGAAAAAACTACAGATTATGATAGTCATTTAGACAACCAGGCTGTAAACATGCGAGTGTTACGGGTACAGAACCCAAATAACAGAAATATCCTTTTAAAATCGGTCAGACTTTTCACAGAGTTGTCTATCTTTGACCAAAATGTTAGTTAAAAGGCAACACTTAGCTCTATTTATGAAGCAATTATCTAACACAACAGTTCGATTCCAGAAAATTATAATCCTAACAGGTTAAACACAAAATTATATTTATAGGCCTATTTTGCCTTCAGATTAGGTGAACTAAATATAAACTTGGAAACAAACAGCGCAACCAATCGCGAAAACACCACAAAACAAGTAATAAAGGAGACACTGGGACAAAGCAAACACTATAGAGTCGACCGACTTTGGACGGACCTTAGAATTAACGTTCAGTTTTTCAAAAACTTTTTCGCGAACACTATTTTCTGCGAACACAACTTTTCGCAGGTACTATAGTCTCCAACAAAATGACATGTTGGTGCCTTGCCAAAAGGAATGACTTACTAAGCTTCATAAGCTGTACTATAATATATATATTATGTAATTTTAAATGTTGCAAAATAAATTTAAGACCAGTCCTCGATAATGTCGCATTATAAGTGGCCTGTACATAGTAACCGTACAACAGAGATCTACTATAGATTAAGTAGAAGTTTGGTGTAGCAGTGAATACCGAACTTTAAGTCACACAAATTTTGAGCCGGTCTAGCTCGGTATAATGTCATTTTTACCATAGTGTCATCAGGTTTGTTCAGTGCCGAGCCGATTCGTGACCCTGTTTTACAAGTACATGTAGTTATTGTCGTAACTAATATAGATCCAAATTTTAAGGGTTTTTTTCTTTTTTAGGGGGGGGGGGGTTCATATAGAAAACGTCGTTCAACAGGCAACGAGGTTTGCCAGCGTACCACGTGATACCCATCACGATAATGCATTTTACTTTTGGATATGGAATGCGTTTCCGGAATGACGCCATTTTAAATTACAGGAAAACGTCGAATATTACATGCGATTTCATTTCCACGCAAATGTTAACGGTTATGCATCAATGATAATCTAGGGAATTCCGTTCATTGAAATGAAGTTAATTCTACTATACCTGCAAATGTAATAGACCATGCACGTGCATAAGAATAAAAGGCGATAATGAATAGTCCTTTCAAACCACCCACAATGAACTCTGTAAATTATAATGTGACGTCACCTCCTTACCACTCAGAATGGACTCAGATTTCTATTGTGACGTCACACATCAGTGACGTCAAATTATAAATTCTTCGTGACCTTTTTGTACCCATTGACCGACTTTCTATATAACGCCATTTCGAAAATCTTATCATTTATTGTAGAAATCGGAACAAGATGACAGCCATGGTAGCATATTACAAGTAAAGATAGTCTGTTAGTCTCGTCACCAGCGAGAATTTGTGAGTTCCACACAACAAAAGGCAGAAACCGCAATAACAGAAGTCAAGACAACAAACAATGAGCATACTAAATTGACGTAACCAACGTCAACGGCCTTTTCTGACGTCATAATTATTGTTTAGAACACAATCATAACGGACTACAAAATCAAGGATACAGAGTGTACAGTCAAACCTGCCTTATAGGTCACCTAGAGCTATATAAGAGTCATCTGCCTCAAAATGCCACTAAAATTGTATCTCAAATGTTCTTTAAATATTCGTGTTATTTGAAACTGTATAATAAGGGCCACCTGCCCATAAAACCCAATTTTTACTAAATCCATTGGGTGGTTTTTAGACAAGATTGGCTGCATAGAGACCTAGCGATAATTCACGGTATCTAAACAAACCTTACCTGAAAAGATGTCTATGAAAATATCCTATCCTTCTTAGTAAAGTGTAATGTCAAAATTCACCAAATTAATTCCAGAAGACACAATGTAGGTTGTTTATACATGTAGATGCAAATTAATAGACTGGAAACTCTCGGAGGAAAATACTACTAGATGATACAGACTAATAGCTGATAAATCTTAAAAATGTATCCGTCCGAGAACTGTGTCAGACTTTATGCTCCGTCGTCTATACATCTGTACCTATGCGTGATTGGATGAGATCGTAACAAATCTTTAGTTAAACTTTCTTAAAGATCCACGGTCCTTTGTTATTCTGTCCTACTTGACAATG
This sequence comes from Anadara kagoshimensis, assembly GCA_021292105.1. Taxonomy (NCBI): domain Eukaryota; kingdom Metazoa; phylum Mollusca; class Bivalvia; order Arcoida; family Arcidae; genus Anadara; species Anadara kagoshimensis. The sequence continues at coordinate 58,882,551 of CM037873.1, read as the reverse complement.
ACATTGAAACTTTACAGTGGGTGCATGTTTAAATTAGTCGCTCAGATGAATACATATCTTGTTATTATTATACAATTACACCATCACACAACACAAGGAAGGCGAAGTAACCGGCGCTCTGCATGCAAAGTTGACTTTCAATACAGACCTGTCGAAAGTTTATCACTCAGCTTACGAAGTGGTTCTGAATCCTCAGATCATCGACCACTCGTTGCACAGATCTCGGCAGCTTTATCTGCAGTGCTTCGGTCACTAGCTATCCATAACTCAGCCACTTGGCAGCCGAGCTTCGATTTCTTTTCGTTAGCTCAGTGTTAAACTTTCGACAGGTCTGTACTGCACATTGTGCAGTGAAGGGTTGTACGGCCTAAATGTATCGGTTTCACTCACTGGCTCAGCTTTGTCGGACTTGACAGATAATATAGATTTAGTACTGAACGCCTGGGTACCACGTGGTCAATATCCATAACGATGCACTATTTTGAATAACGTCATTTTTGTGTGAAACCGTTAACGGATATATGATTCTTAGACTTGCACAAGTCCCTATATTCCTGGGTTTTGATAGTAAATTGACTTTTGTCAGTTGATCTCTGTAATAGTTTTAAAGGGGTAAGATACTGAAATTAATAATTTAATATAGGGACTTGTGCAAGTCTATATGATTCTATGTTCATTAGCAATGGATGAAAATATTCAACACAAACATGAGATATATAAATAACGTGTAACGCGGAAGACTGGCAAACTTCATGACGCATTACCTCTTTTTTTCATTTATATTCTTAAAACACTCAAAATTGTGGCATTTGGTTACTGAATTTGCAGCTAAGCACGCTTGGTAGAACTGAGAAGTGTGAATTATCGGGTGCTAAACGACGCCATTTTACGGAAGTCAAGTGGGTGTAATTAAAATAAATTTACATTATTATGACAAATTTAATTTTAAATTTAAGTTTTCTTTGGTTATCCAATCCTTAAGTTCGTTATATCATATCGGTATTGTCGCCGTATTGTAATTGGTCAGAATATCGACGGTATACATATGTCAGTGACGTCAGGTGGAAATATACAGGTATAGACGTTGTAATTAAGACATGTAATTAAGACACAGATAGAAATATACAGCTATAGACATCGTAATTGAGTCACAGGTGGATATGCAGGTATAGACTTGTAATTAAGAAACAGGTGGAAATATACAGCTATAGACATCGTAATTGAGACACGAGTGAAAATATACAGGTATAGACGATGTAATTAAGATACAGGTGGATACATAGATGGTAATTAAGATACAGGTGGAAATATACAGGTATAGACGACGTAATTAAGACACAGGTGGAAGTCATCTGTCTACAAAAGGCTTTTCGTTGTACCAATTACCAGATGCACTAATTACATTTGACGTCGCAAACAAGTGATGCCTGTGTTGCTTTTTATGTTCACCTCATATGAAGATTTTTTTATGTTCACCTCATATGAAGATTATGAAGATCAACTAACGTCATAAATCCCGTGATCAAGCTAGGGATTTTCAGAGGGGACCATTTTCAAAAATGTAGGTCTAAAACACCTTAACATTCATATAATGTTATAAAAGGTCCCGCACAATTAGGTTATTAGGTCATTTCCTTGATCAATAATGGCGCCTTCTACAACAATCAACACTGATTGATCGCCCGTCAACATCTGATGATAAACAACGAGTTACAATGGAAGGTCATTGTGATCTTGGAAACAAAAAAAGACAAATCTATTATATACATTATTGCTTCCACTTCAGTACATGTAATAATATTGAGACATAGCCAGACAGACAGAGATGCATGCCTTTCCGGAGCACCCGGTCTCCATTCCGGAGCACCCGGTCTCAATTTCGTAGCACCCGGTCACAGTTTCGTGGTTGAAGTTCGCGTGTTTAACTATTTTTGTCGGTTTTCGAAGTTATGTGGTTTGGACTGTATGATTGTTTTTGATATTAACTATGAAAATGGCCTTAAAATGCACTTCCTTCTAAACACTAACAGCATAATTTATCCATTCTATCAATACTGTGTACATCAAGTGCTATTTTTCAAATTTTTTAACCGAAATTAATTTAAAAACAGCACATGTTATATAGTTATAACAGGGGAACAATATCAGTTTAAAATCGATATTAGATATCATATTACCACAACACATGTTTTAAGTCAGTGTAAAATGTAATGAATTGTATATCTGATGCTCCATTATACTCATTAAAGGCAACAATGCAAATAATCGATTAAAATAGCAATTTAAAAAAATCATAAAAATTAAAACAAAACCCGATGTAGATGAACATATTGTACGGATCGTATTTCCTTTTCAATGTCTGTTCGTTTTCCGTTTTCCATGCACTACACTTCAAATAGACAGGTTTCCATGTAGCGACTCATTTGGTAAAACATGGTCTATAGTGCACGAGATTCTGGGCTCGATCCCCGTCTTGTTGCCTTTCGATACTTCACATACCCGAGGTAATTTATAGCAAATAAAACTCGGGTTATAAACTTAGTAAGTTTTACAATACTCCAAAAGGGACTTATTACATGTCTTTGAGCACAGACAATCCCATTTCATTGCTGATGCCATTAGCCTACATTTCAAGCCGGGACTTTGCTTATGTAAACATTATTTGATGCAACAAATTGGACAATAGGGCTACAATATATCTAATATATTATTTATGTACGTAGACAGTTTGTATACAGGTATATACACTTCAGTATTGAGTATCGCTCACGTCCACAGTCAAGGTATATATCAAAGTTAACGGTAACCTGCCAAATCCACAATGCAAAACAATAACAATATTAGTCCTAGTAATACAGATGTTGATCTGCAGTACATCAATATGACACCAGTAGAATTACTACCTCTTATAGAGACTAGATCATACCGTTACCTTACCGTCCAGTCAAAATACTGTCAGCAGTCAATCTACTAAGTATCACACCTAACCAACAGTTTTCTGACTTACTGGACACCGAGCTCCATAATCTCCCAAAAGATGATTATGTCGCCAAATTGCAACAACTAACTAACAATTCGGACAATTTGATCACATGGTATAGAAGTATTCTTAACAGTCGCGCACAAGACATTGCGGGCTGTCCTAAGGGTTCATTAGTTAACCGCAAAAACACTTTAAACGGCTCTAGCTCTGCAAAATATGCAAGTGATTGCTTTATATTACAAATGTTTATATTGGGAGACTCATCTGAAATCAGCCAGATATATAGTCGTTCCAGAATTCCCACGGAAACTGTTGACAAACTTCCAAAACTGACACTAACCGATATATCTGTCAAGGTACACTTTTTGTCTGAAAAACTGACAAACCTCGAGACAGTAGTAAAACAGAAAGACGAACAAATTAAACATCTCAAACAACAATATGAGGATCTCGCACATGAAAATAACAGTATGCGTACATCGCTTATCCAGCATCGAGCCGAAACACTCCCCAAAATAACACGTTTTGACTCGTTTATCAAGCCTACCGATGAATGTCTTAGATCAATTGGGGATTTCGACTACTACCTACACTGTAAGCATATGCTGAAACTGGATGAGGAACAGGACCGATTGGCAACAGCAACAAAATCCTTACAGAACTCATTCCGAGAGTTGAAAGTATTGTTTAGGAAATCCCATTCAGATATCGGTGGGCGCGGTGGCCTAATGGATAAGACGTCAGTCTTCAAATCCAGGGTCTCTCACCGCTGTGAGTTCGAGTCCCGCTCGGACCACATGTAGGAAAGTGAATTTTCCTTACTGGTGGCCTTTACTGATTCACCTGGTATCAGTATAATGGACTGGGGGAGTGGTACGCTTGTCTGCGGCGTACTGACTCTGTGAGCTAGCACGGTAAAGTCGCCCTGAGTGCGCGCTAGTACAAGGCAGACCATAAAACACACTCGCACTTCACATGCATACACAAAAATTGTTCATAGATTAATCCATAGAGATTAATTAAAAATAGTTCTCGTCGCGAATAGCTGAAAAATTGCTGATGCGACGTTAAGCAACATTCAACCAACCAACCAACCAACCATTCAGATATCAAAACTAAACTTAATGTAAATAGCAGTGATCAACAAGAGCTCGAGGACATAAAAGAACATCCCCAATCTAGCTTTGATATTAGTGCACCAATATCGGAGCAGGACTCAAGTGACATTGCAATAGTGATACCGAAATCACCTGTTTCACCTGTTTCCGAACTAGACACGTCAGTTACTGAAAATCTTGAAATGAATTCCTCAAATTGTGCATCGAAACACGAAAATGATAGCCTACTTAGTATTGAAGTAGGCAAAACAGTAAGAGAAGTTCGCAACAACACCGTCACTGCGTTTCACATCCCTATTAACCTGACCGACAAACCTGAAGCAACTATAGAAGTTAATGTCGATAACAGTGGTAAACGCAACATATCGCATATACCGCGTGCTACAAATGATAGAAAATACCCAAGTAAATCACACTCTCAACAGGAAGCAGATATATTTGTTGGTATTAAACGAAATAAAATAGCAAAGTATTATGTTTCACGTATTGGCGAACAGACAACTAGAACTGGTATTATAAACTTCTTGTCGCGTAAAGGTATCCACGTCACACACTTACAGTTGTTTAAAGCAAGGAAAGGTCGCGTATCAGCAAAAATAAACGTGTATACTGAACATGGACCATTGCTTGAGCAACCAGAATTTTGGCCGGATGAAATCATCTGCAGAAAATGGTACAGTAATCGGGAATGGTACAACCAGACTGAGTCATGGTAAATATATACAACATAATGAACACTCACAATAACACAATGTTGACTGTTATATATATCATTATGTTTAACATATTAACATGGAATGTAAGGGGTGCTATTTCATCTTCACTCTGTATAGCAGAAATGCTATCGTTATTTAATGTTGATGTTCTGGCTATCACAGAACACAAGCTACGGGAAAATACCAAAACATTTTTAGACAGTATTGATACTCGTTATAAATGTGTTACAAAGATTGATACCTCAAGTGATAGCAAAACACTTGGTAAAGCTGGTGTAGCTATAATGTTTAGAAAAACTATGGAATCTGTTGTAACAGAAATAGAACAGACACATTCAGAACGTATAGTAGGTATTGAAATCAGATTACAACATGGTGCAAAATTGTATATATTTGCAGCTTATCTTCCAAAGCTCGCTTGATCTATATTTAAATGAGCTTAATAGAGTTAAAGATACTATGAATTAGGTAAAGTTATAGTAGCTGGTGACTTCAGTGCTAGTTTATTACAATGTGATGAAGGTAAGACTAATATGTACAAGTCATCAGAACTGGTAAGTTTTGTATCAGATTGTAATGTAGTACCTGTAAATGTTGGTAGTTTATGTAAAGGGGTTAATTATACCTTTCTTAGGAACAAAACCTTACTTGATTATGTATTTACTGACAATGATACAGCTTCCCTTACAAAGTCTGAAATTCTTGCTGAGGCAGTTTGTCGATAACCTCTGATCACCTTCCAATTGTTACAACCGTCAATATTGACAATATAGGCAATCCTCATCAACTAAGCAACTCCCGTACAAAGCATATTGCTTGGCATAAAGCAACCAATGAACACTTGGCGTCTTATGCTCAAACAGTCAGTGAGCGTATAGATATGTTAAACGCATATCCGATGACAACTTGTGAAAATATTGATACGGTAGTACACCTTCTCACAAACATTCTTATCTCCAGTTCCAAAGACACTATCCCTTACTCTAGGTTTAACCAATATAGTAAACCTTACTGGACAAAAGATGTAAAAGCGGCACACATTGCCGAGCGTAATTTCAGAACAATCTGGTTTCAGAAGGAAGACCAAGAGGACAAGGATTTCAATCATACGTGAATTACAAACGTGCTAAAAGGACCTTTCGTAATACTCTTGATCAAGCAGCTGAAGATTATTTCGAAAGTGTATCACGTGAATTACAAGAAGCCGCAGATCTTGATATCAGAATGTTTTGGAAAATGGTCAAGCGTCATAAACCTAGAGTTGAAAAAGTATATCCTGAGATCAACTACAAAGGACAATCACACAATGATCCGAACGGTGTTGCAAACGCATTTGCAAATTTTTATAAGGAAATATATACACCACTTGATCATTCACAATTTAATCAGAAATTCAAGAAACAAATAGAAGAAGAATTTGATACAGTGCTAAATCAAAATTTATTGAACAAAACATTATTTCGAACGTGGGTGTAGATCTAACTACTATTAATGAACTTGCACGAGATATCAAGTTAAACAAAGCCCCAGGTCATGATGGCATTCATGGTGAACATATTCGATATGGTGGAGAAAAACTGTGTGCCTTCATTGTTAAACTATTTAACGCTATTTTTACATTAGGGCGTATTCCGGAATCGTGGCATAAAGGCCTAATAATTCCTATATTCAAAGGAGGTAATAAAGACAAATCCATTCCTGACAACTACAGACCTATAATGCTTCTACCAACTTTGTTGAAACTCCTAGAAAAAGTTATATTATTAAATATACAAAAACTTGACTTTGCCCAGAGGTTCCCAAACTGTCATCAGCAAGGCTTTCAGACTGGACTAAGCTGTATAACAGGGGTATTTAATTTTCAAGAAACATTATACCATAACATTGAGCGTGGTAGTAAAGTCTATGTAGCATTTCTTGATATAACCAAAGCCTTTGACACAGTATGGCGCCATGGCCTATTAGTTAAGCTACATAGATTAGGCATCAAAGGTATCCTATGGCGTCTACTCTACGATTCCCATGTTAACACCTACAGTGCAGTTGTCATTAATGGCACAACTCTGATTTTTAACGTTCAACAAGGTGTACGACAAGGTGGAGTTCTCTCGACCTTTCTATACCTTGTTTATATAGATGAATTATTAGAACTCCTCGATAAATCAGGTTTTGGGGCTAGAATTGGTAACCTTGTTACATCTATCCCTGCATTTGCTGATGATTTGGCATGCATTAGTCTTTCCCCAACTGGTCTCCAAAATATGTTGAACCTGTCATATAATTATTCTTGCAATTGGCGTTTTACTTTTAGTCCACGCAAGTCGGAAATTCTGGTTTTTGGGGTATCCGAACGGCAGTATGATAACCTGTCAATTTCATGTTACATCGGTGATACTCAGCTACAGGTTTCGAAAGAATATTTACATCTTGGAGTTCTCCAAAATGCATTTTTTAATTCCACAAATCGCACAAAGGATAAAGTAGACAAAGGCAGGAGGGCCTTTTATGGATTTAATAACATTAGACATAATTCCACAAATCCATTGGTTCTATCAAAACTCTACCAAAAAGTTGTTATACCGACTACACTTTATGGCTGTGAAGTTTGGAATAATCTACGGAAAAGTGACATCAAAACCTTGGATCAATCTCAACATTTTATATGCAAGGCAATTCAAGATCTTCCTACCAGGACACGCTCCGATATGTGTGAAAGCATGCTTGGCATGCACAACTTTCAGTTGAAGTGGATAAACGCAAACTTCTATTTCTTGGCAAGCTTTGTCTCATGGACTCAAATTATCTTACAAAGCAGGTATTCATTCAAAGACTTTATCGTTTTATAGAAGCACCGGATATACAGAAGGGTTTTATCCCAGATCTTTGGTTCATTTTGTGCAAATATAACTTGAATGAATTTCTAAAACAGTTTCTTGTAAACCAGAATTTCCCAGCAAAATTTCAATGGAAGAAAATAGTCAACCTACATGTACACGCTACAGAATCAGATAACTGGTTACATCGCACAGTAAATGACCCAGATTTTAAATTATATCGCGAGCTCACCGCAAACATTCCACCAACCGTTATTTGGGAAACAGCAAAAAGCACAGAGGATCTTGCAGCAGCGAAATTTCTTTCTAAACTTTGGACAACCCCACCTAATTCAGACTTTCATACATGTAACCTGTGTACTCAGTCCTTTCATAACGTTTTTCAGCATTTAACATGTTCATGCCCTGCTTTAGCTTCAGTACACACAGCGTTCTGGTCAAACGTTACCGATACATTCGGAATAACATGGAACATTGAACTGAATAGTTACAGTGAACACCAGCAATACCTATCTTTCTTGGGTAAACCAATGAAATGTGTCACACAACCAGAGGAATGGATATCGTTCATTCGTATATCGTTCAAATTTGTTTTACGTGCTTCAGCCTTGTATCAAAGGCTACTGGACTCTTGACGGATACTCCAAAACCCATAATTTCCGACTTGCTATAGTACACAGGCTATAGCAGGTATATATATACTGTATATATAATTGTACACATAGTTATTAACTTACCATGTTTCACAGTTTAATTTTTTGTTCATAGTTAACTATGTTAGTTTACATGTTTTCTTATATAGTTAGTTAAGTTACATAATTATATAACTATGTATCTCATGTAATGAGGATATCAATAAATGATGATGATGGATGTATTCACGAAATCGGATGCAGTCTTGTAAATGAATGCATAAATGAATGGAAAATTGATCCATTTAAAATAAGAACTAAAAGTTTATCCCATTGTCATGTGCTACTTTTGATTTTTTATGAAATAATACATTCAAAAGTAGCAAATGACAAAATTGTCATGTGCTACTTTCGAATATATAATTTCATAAAAATTCCAAAGTAGCACATGACTATTGTACGAAATTTTGTCAGTTCGCTTGCCGATGTCATATACCATTTTTTGAATGTATTTTATGATTAAATTCAAAAAATGGTATATGACACCGAAGGTCGGCGATTTTCTTCCGGCACCATGATTTCCTCCAGAATCACAAAACTGACCATCTCATTACAAAGAAAATAGTCTTGATTGTTTTTTACAACAATATAATATTACTACTTTCCAATTCACTGTTTCAAAAGACGCATTTGCCTCATTGTAGAGTCAAATTCTAGCTGCTCTATATAACGATAAAATCAGGTCAAATGTAGATGAACCGTTTTAATTCACTCTTTCACATACGATATACACTGACATTATATTCCTCTCTCTCTCTCTCTCCTCTCTCTCTCTCTCATAAATAAACTCTGAAAATATAAACGCCCTCTCTTACAAAACACGAGTACCCACTTCTACCTCTCTCTCTCCACGTATACACAGAGAGAGAGAGAGAGAGAGAGAGAGAGCATTTGCGAAATAATGATCGATATAATAACGCTTCATACTTAACACAAACAACATAGATAGTATTATGTTAAAGCAGCTAATAACAGCTGTACCTTTTGAATTATGTTTAATTCCTAAACACGCCACCAGCGATTTTACCATCAACAAGAATGAAACAAGAGTATACAATATGCGTGTCATGTGCTGTTTTTGAATTTCTATAAAAATAATGCATTCAAAAACAGCAGGAAAGGCTCCAGTTCCACAATCATTCCTTAACTGAGAATTTTCTTTAACTTATGTCTGACAAATTTTACCCTTTATTAATTTTGTTAATTTTTAAGATATTATGGACTTTAAGATCATAACAAGCATGTAACATTATATTTAGTTTTGTCAAAAATGTTTTAGTACTTCTAAAAAAGATTGAGTTAAGGAAAATCTTAGTTAAGGAATGATTGGGACCAGGTTATAATTTTCAGATTTTGTATATTGCTTGTTATTAAATAAACCAAATACAAACTCGACCTATAAGTCATCACAGTATCGACCAATACATGAAAATAATTCTTTAAAGAGTCATATATAATGCAGAATCACAGAAGGTCTACAGAATGTTTGAACTATCAAACAAATGTTTTAAGATTCATGATTCATTCGCGTATTTCGAGGCAGTCGATTTCAGAATGGCACAGCCCCCGGCATCTGAGTACCCTTCTGCTCGAATGAAATTCGAACCAAGGCCGCGATGAGTGCACCCCCCGGACAGATGGACACATAACAACATGCATTGATTTACTTACATTTCTTATCCTTTCCAGTAAACAATTTATATCCAGCATTCTAAAGTTCACAGCCAGCTTTTACCACTTAATCCTACACAAAGTAAAAATGTTACACATAGTTTATATGTCAGCGGCGGTATTATTTCAATCTGGTCAGTCAAGCCAGGGTTAATGGTACATACACACAATAAAACAGGGATCCAGGTCATAATAGAACATCAGTTTAGATTTTATTGTCATACACATCTAAATAACTTATCACAGAATTTACATATTAAAACGAATTGGACAAAATAATCAAACATACATTAAATACATATCGACAGTGTAGAATAGAATTTATACACCAACTTAACTCAAAATTATACACCCAGCGATAAGTTAACCTCACGTACTCCAGCCTGCCTCCATTTTGACTTCTTCATGGTATTTAATGATGTAACAAAGCCGTCTGCTATATAATACTAACATAACTACAGTACTTACAAGTCGCAGAATCAAATAAAATCCATCTTCCTTTTTATCGTAAAAAGTTTCTTTTTAATATAGTTATAAGGGTTAATCACATCTGGTATAATATGATGTATATTTGCATCTTAGCAAGTCGACCCCAAAATAACCCCGTCTCCTCCTCCCTCCCTCCCCTCGTCAATGATAACGTCTCTCTGTGTACGAGTTATCAGTAACACCGTCTCATCATTATGTTCGTTGTGTCTTCCAAGATTTCCGTATCGATTCTGTCTAGCATCATTCCCCTCTCGTCTCTTATGTAAAAATATGGTTAGTCTCACATATCAATATTATCAAAATTAATTCACAACAAACATTTTGTTGCAATTAAAGTATCGTTTTATGTTGTTAATTAATTTGTTAATCTTTCTAATTTTCCCCTGATCATGAAGTGGGTACTTCCGGTTCTGAGTTATATGATAAAAATTCAGGCAAGAGGAAATACTAAGTATTAATTTCTCTAGAGGGTTTATAGTATATTGATCGGGACTGGCCATGTTCTCGTGTATCCAAATCCTATAACAGACTGGTCTGTGACAAATCTGTCCACATTATCTCATAAATTAAGTAGCTGTCTGTCTGTCTGTCCGTCTATCTATCTGTCAATTTTTTTTTATAAATTAATAAGGCTGGTGTAAGCCGTGACAAAACCTTGTACTAAAAATGGATTTTTAAAAATTAACTGCTAGCGGCAAAATATATATTTATATAAAGAGTTGTACTTAACAGGGAGTCTAAAATACATACATTGTTGACCATATACATGTAGTGTTCATTATAGAAGGGACCATGGGGTCATTTATCTTTTACTTTTACAAATTACCCCAGTAGACCACAAGTTTTGGACGAAGTATATTACCTGTCACAACTTAAATGAATGTAAAAATATTGGCGTTATGTTGTTTTCGAGGAAACTTCGTTTGAAAATGGCCCCTATAAAACATCCTTGTTTTAACATTGTAGGTGAGTTTGAGGTCTTGGACCTGAAGAATTCATGGTTTAGTCTGTCTGTCTTTGTAGGACAATAAAGATAATATTGCATCACAACTCAGTAAAGCAGCCCAGTCACATAACAACAGGGACATATTACATCACAACTCAGTAAAGCAGCCCAGTGACATAACAACAGGGACATATTACCACAACTCAGTAAAGCAGCCCAGTGACATAACAACAGGGACATATTACATCACAACTCAGTAAAGCAGCCCAGTGACATAACAACAGGGACATATTACACACAACTCAGTAAAGCAGCCCAGTGACATAACAACAGGCATTACATCACAACTCAGTAAGCAGCCCAGTGACATACAACAGGGACATATTACATCACAACTCAGTAAGCAGCCCAGTGACATAACAACAGGACATATTACACCACAACTCAGTAAAGCAGCCCAGTGACATAACAACAGGGACATATTAATCACAACTCAGTAAAGCAGCCCAGTGACATAACAACAGGGACATATTACACACAACTCAGTAAAGCAGCCAAGTCACATAACAACAGGGACATATTACATCACAACTCAGTAAAGCAGCCCAGTCATAACAAACAGGGACTATTACATCACAACTCAGTAAAGCAGCCCAGTGACATAACAACAGGGACATATTACACCACAACTCAGTAAAGCAGCCCAGTCACATAACAACAGGGACATATTACACCACAACTCAGTAAGCAGCCCAGTGACATAACAACAGGCATATTACACACAACTCAGTAAAGCAGCCCAGTGACATAACAACAGGGACATATTACATCACAACTCAGTAAAGCAGCCCAGTGACATAACAACATGACATATTACATCACAACTCAGTAAAGCAGCCCAGTGACATAACAACAGGGACATATTACATCACAACTCAGTAAAGCAGCCCAGTGACATAACAACAGGGACATATTACACACAACTCAGTAAAGCAGCCCAGTGACATAACAACAGGGACATATTACATCACAACTCAGTAAAGCAGCCCAGTGACATAACAACAGGGACATATTACACCACAACTCAGTAAAGCAGCCAGTGACATAACAACAGGGACATATTACACCACAACTCAGTAAAGCAGCCCAGTGACATAACAACGGGGCATATTACATCACAACTCAGTAAGCAGCCCAGTGACATAACAACAGTGGACATATTACACCACAATCAGTAAAGCAGCCCAGTGACATAACAACAGGGACATATTACATCACAACTCAGTAAGCAGCCCAGTGACATAACAACAGGGACATATTACACCACAACTCGTAAAGCAGCCAGTCACATAACAACAGGGACATATTACATCACACTCAGTAAAGCAGCCAGTCACATAACAAGGGACATATTACATCACAACTCAGTAAGCAGCCCAGTGACATAACAACAGGGACATATTACACCACAACTCAGTAAAGCAGCCCAGTCACATAACAACAGGGACATATTACATCACAACTCAGTAAAGCAGCCCAGTGACATAACAACAGGGACATATTACACCACAACTCAGTAAGCAGCCCAGTGACATAACACAGGGACATATTACATCACAACTCAGTAAAGCAGCCCAGTGACATAACAACAGGGACATATTACATCACAACTCAGTAAGGCAGCCCAGTGACATAACAACATGGACATATTACACCACAACTCAGTAAAGCAGCCCAGTGACATAACAACAGGGACATATTACATCACAACTCAGTAAAGCAGCCAGTGACATAACAACAGGGACATATTACACCACAACTCAGTAAAGCAGCCAAGTCCATAACAACAGGGACATATTACATCACAACTCAGTAAAGCAGCCCAGTGACATAACACAGGACATATTACATCACAACTCAGTAAGCAGCCCAGTGACATAACAACAGGACATATTACACCACAACTCAGTAAGCAGCCCAGTGACTAACAACAGGGACATATTACACCACAACTCAGTAAAGCAGCCCAGTGACATAACAACAGGGACATATTACACCACAACTCAGTAAAGCAGCCCTGACATAACAACAGGGACATATTACATCACAACTCAGTAAAGCAGCCCAGTGACATAACAACATGGGACATATTACATCACAACTCAGTAAAGCAGCCCAGTGACATAACAACAGGGACATATGACATCACAACTCAGTAAAGCAGCCCAGTGACATAACAACAGGACATATTACACCACAACTCAGTAAAGCAGCCCAGTGACATAACAACAGGGACATATTACATCACAACTCAGTAAAGCAGTCCAGTGACATAACAACAGGGACATATTACATCACAACTCAGTAAAGCAGCCCAGTGACATAACAACAGGGACATATTACATCACAACTCAGTAAAGCAGCCAGTGACGTAACAACAGGGACATATTACACCACACTCAGTAAAGCAGCCCAGTGACATAACAAGAGGACATATTACACCACAACTCAGTAAAGCAGCCAAGTGACGTAACAACAGTGACATAATGCACCACAACTCAGTAAAGCAGCCCAGTGACATACAACAGGACATATTACATCACAACTCAGTAAAGCAGCCAGTGACATAACAACAGGACATATTACACAACTCAGTAAGCAGCCCAGTGACATAACAACAGGACATATTACACCACAACTCAGTAACGCAGCCAGTGACGTAACAACAGGGACATGTACACCACAACTCAGTAAAGCAGCCCAGTGACATAACAACAGGGACATATCACACCACGACTCAGTAAAGCAGCTCAGTGACATAACAACAGGGACATATTACACCACAACTCAGTAAAGCAGCCCAGTGACGTAACAACAGGGACATATTACACCACAACACAGTAAAGCAGCCCAGTGACATAACAACAGGGACATATTACACCACAACTCAGTAAAGCAGCCCAGTGACATAACAACAGGGACATATTACATCACAACTCAGTAAAGCAGCCCAGTCAGTGACATAACAACAGGGACATATTACATCACAACTCAGTAAAGCAGCCCAGTGACGTAACAACAGACAATAGTCAAATAACCATGATCATGCTATAACTAAACAAACATAGAATATGATGTTATTGGACAACTGTGGTTTATGTATTATCAAAACTCTAAGCAACATGGTTGATTTCAAGACTGCCATTCTATAAGAAGTTGGAGAAAACATTTGCATCTTGCTTCTGCAGACTTTTGTTAGTTAAAATGCATTGTATTGTCATTTACACTATCATGCAATAGGATTGAAGCAGACATAAGCATTATGCACACTGCCAGTCACTGTAACATCGGGGTAGCCTAGTGAAGTATGGCTGATACCTGCACTATAAAGCACCAATACAAACCTAATCTGTATCTGTACCTGTATGTTTACATCTCGAGAAACCAGTACTGGTATGATTTGAGATGGGTAGGGAGAGGATAATATAGTAGAAAGTTTTATTTTTTATATTTATGATTTGAGATTCTTATCAGACTTGATACATGTGATTGTAAATGTCAGTAAAGGTTATTGTTATTACAGACTTTCTGTACTGGGACCTAGATTGGACTGAAATATACACATCCTTCCCTGTACTGGTTTATACCGTGAGGACAATGTGTTACCTAGGCAACGGGTTATAAATAACCTTTTAGCTTCCTATTCTTGTTCAAGTGTCATTATCCTATTTCTCGTATTTTTTTTAAATTTATTTATGATTTTTTTAAATTATTTTTTTTAATTTATTTTCTAATGTATTCATTACTTGTCAATATAGCTAGTCATTGTGTATAAGGATAGACACATTTTGAAAAACAAGAATAAAGGTAGAACCGATGGATGCATATAATAAAGAATTATAGTATTATAATGGGGGAAATATGTAAAGGCAGCAAGAAGTCATCAGTTGGAAATTTTGATTTATTTTTTTTTCAATTTTGTCATACAACTACTTCCAGAGTATCCAGGGTATATATTTGTGTACTGCACAATTTCAACCCAAGAAGACCTATCTAGCTTCCTCTGGTTCCCTGTGTCGTGTGCTACTTTTGAATGCGTTATTTTATCAAAATTCAAAAGCACATGACACCTGCATAAAAAGGGCAATAACTATGATTATGAAAAATAGAGTGATGGTTCTTGTACACTGCACTTCTCCTTTTCAAGATCTACCTAACAATGAAGTTTCATGTTAATATATCGAACAATTTTTGTGTTATGTTCCGGACAAAATTATTACAGAGGGACAAACGGACGGGACGAACGAACGGACAAAGCGGTAACTATATGCTCTCCCTTCGTGGAGCATTAAAATCCAATCGGAATAGCTTTAAATTCTAGATCTTACACTTTGGTCATGGAATGGACATTGGGAATTGGTTCCTAGATCTTTATATCTCAATGGCTAAAATCGTGATTATGATTGTTACTATGTCAGACGGCAGCCAAAAGAATAAATTTGAGACATAGTATAATATCCTCGATGTGTCCATGTCAGGTGAGCTACAATGGGTTCCTAGAAAATTTAATACTTACACCAAATGGTAGGATTATTCACATTTACTGTTTCATATGATGGCTCCAATGGGGCCCAAGGAAATCCAATATGTTCGCCAAATGGCAAAATTAATCGCATTTACAGTGTGTCTGCTACAGGTGAACTACAATGGGGCCTTAGGAAATCCAATACGTACACCAAATAGTAGGAATAATCACATTTACTGTGTCACTGTGCGCCTGTTTCATGTGACGGCTATAATGGGCCTTAGGGAATCCAAATCGTTCGCCAAATGACAGGTGAGCTACAATGGGGCCCTAGGAAATCCAATACGTACACCAAATGGTAGGAATAATCACATTTACTGTGTCACTGTGCGCCTGTTTCATGCGACGGCTATAATGGGTCCTAGGAAATCCAAATCGTTCGCCAAATGACAGGTGATCTACAATGGGGCCTTAGTAAATCCAATACGTAAACCAAATGACAGGTGGGTTACAATGGGGCCCTAGGAAATCCAATACGTACACCAAATGGTAGGAATAATCACATTTACTGTGTCACTGTGCGCCTGTTTCATGCGACGGCTATAATGGGTCCTAGGAAATCCAAATCGTTCGCCAAATGACACGTGAGCTACAATGGGGCCCTAGGAGATCCAATACGTAAACCAAATGACAGGTGGGCTACAATGGGGCCCTAGGAAATCCAATACGTACACCAATTGGTAGGATTAATCACAATTACAGAAGTTTATTGATTGTAGTGTTTTCCGAGATGACAATTTTACCCACGTAGTATCGCTTTATCAATGCACACATGGTATGTTTAAATCCATAACAATAAAAGAGAAAGGTGACAGACCAACTCATTAACTATTCCCACAAATTACAGACAAACGTGAATATGATGGATGCTAAACAAAAAATAATTATCTGTATTAGCCACAGCCCAGTAATGAATTCCGTTTGCTGTAAATAAAGGCCTCTAAATTACCCCCCCCCCCCCCTCAAAAAATAAGTTTTATAAAAATTACAATTACAATGTAATTCAATTAACTAAAAAACAGTCATAGCCCAACCACAATACATTCGAACCTGCCTTAACGGTCACCTGTATATAAGGACCACCTGCTTATAAAGGCCGGTAGAATTGTATCCCAGTTGTTCTTTATTCATATATTTGAACCTGTATATAATGGCCACCTGCCCAAAAGACCACTTTTACTGGTTCCTTTGGATGGCTTTTATAGATAGGTTTTTTTTTGTAAACTACGTGTACGTTTAACCAGATGCCCATTATGGAGTTTAAAAGTTGAACCATGTCAAGACGTACATTACCTCTATATTATCAGATAGTTATCAGGGTCAGGGTACAAGTCGTCAACAGAATGATGTGACTGCGGGAGGTGTGAAAGCATACCTAGGTCAAAGTAATTAGATCGGTCATAGGCCGAAATATCTGCCTGATCATCATGACAATTATGAAGAAGTACAATAACAAAATTAAAATGTTACACTTCAACAAGGAAGATACTTCGGCTTTCGGGTGACATGGAAATAATATAATGGCTACCAAAATTAACTGACCCTGTAAATATTATTACATAACTCCTGTATATATACATACATACATATATATATATATATATATATATATATATAATATATATATATATATATATATATATATATATATATAACGTAACCCTAGACCTTGACAAAGCCTAAAACGTCTGTCAAAATCAAGTGAGAACTTTGTTTTGTCTAGCTACGGAATATTACAAAGTTGCGGTATCATGCCGAAATAAAACCGAGTATAAAATTCGAGGAAATATGTTGATTTTCGTTTGTTTTAATTTTACAGATAAATTCTATTATCGACATCATATACATACCATCACAAAAGTGAGAGAAAAGGGGGCGTGTCCAATAATAATAATGGTCACTATAAGCTTAATCAGTTAATGAAATTTTTTTGCTTACCTGTTTCCGGTTTGTTATTATATCCATCTAATCCAGCAGGTGCTACCGATACATATTAACTACTACAGACAAATTGATCTGTTCTACGATCCAGTACACGTCCGTTTTGTTCTAAACTAAGTCTATAAGCTGTATAATAGGACATGTAACATCATTTTAACAGTAGACTGTCACCTCTCTGATGATGGGTTGTGCCCCAGGACAAGTGTGTTATTCAAACAGAGACAATGTAGATATCATCTTAAGCGATTTAGATAAAATGCGACAAATTTGACTTAAGATTAAAACCCCCAGCAAATTGGATTTACTAAAAAATCTGCAAACGCGAGATTAAAACGCGGTAAATTTGACTGCAGAAATAAGCCCCAGAGGAATTCGAATATAAAACTGGATTTATTAAATTTAGAATAAAAGATCCGGTCACCGCGAGATTTAAAGGCGGTAAATTTGACTTGGGGGGTGGGGGGGGGGAGAGATGACAATGGTCACTCAGCAATAAATCGTAGTAAATTTGAAGAAAAACCTCGGGGCTAATGTCGAATATGACGATTAAATATTTTGAGACTATAGGATGCATGAAAGACTAAAGGCATTCATAGTTTGGGGCGAGACACCGTCACCTTGGAGAAATCTGTTGTTTAAATCAAGATCAAGTTAAATTGACCATTAAGAAAAGAGCCGTGACCTCTGAGGCCAAGGGTCGAAGATATTTTCTCATGTCTTTTAACTCGATCAACGTGGCAGTGGTGATAAATCAGCAATTGATCACTGTAGGTTCGACTCCGTGAACTGTTCACTCATTTTCTACGTGTAAGATGTGCTGCATTGTGGGTAAATGCACTGGCACCAACAGTTGCCGCAACAAAAGTTTATAAATGCCATTATTTTGGTGGTTTTAAAGCGCTGGCTTGCGGATGACAAAACCCAAGTTAGAGTCCCACTCTGAGAGATCACGAGGAAATTTGTCAGTTTGCATGGCGAAGGTTGGTTATTTTCATAGGATACTTCAGTTTCCTTTGATATCCCAGAACGCACACTGAAAAAGCGGTGCCGGGCGTGGTTAATGCATTAGTCTTCAAAACCCCAGGCGTCTTGAGCACCGAGAAAGGGCTTCTCCCTCATCACAGATCTGTAAGTACTGTATTGCTACATAGTTCTCGTCGCGAATAGCTGAAAAAATTGCTAATGCGACGTTAAGGATTGGCATCGACGGTAGTTGTACCAATAAAGCGAGATAACTCTTGTACCACTTTGCGATAGTTCACCACTCTGTCAGATAGTGCGAGGAAATTTTCGTTTGCCGCTTCCTCTCTCCGGATACCCCAGTTTCCTCCACCAGTCCAGATATAACCGCATCGATACAAGTGAAATAATCTTGACCGATTGTAAAACATTAACGGAAATCATGCTGTGCTAATTATTGCTTGAGTAATGATAAACTCTAATGAAGCTTTGTGCAACTGGAGCCAGGTATTTTCTCGTTAATTGGGGTGCGTTCGATTGTATTCTATTATGTGCTCTGTACCTAACCGTTGTGATAATTTACTGTTTTTTACGATTATTAATTATACACATGTAATTTTCATACGGGGATGACCGTTTATGATGTACATACATGTTCTAATTTCTTCCGTTTTTGTCTTCTCCGTTTTTAATATTACAAACAGGTGGTCTTAATATGGAGATGACCATAAATAAAGGCAGACGTTTCAATGTATCCTGCGATATGATCTATATAACTGACGTGCCAATTAGATACATTTGATAATCAGCTGTGATTAGAGCTATTTAACAAGAATTTTATTGATTTTCGCATTATCTCTACCTGCGAGTGTATTACATATAGTCAAACAACATTGACATGTTCGCTTGACCTTTTACAAGGAACATCAATATCAATATAGGCGGATCCACTTAATATAAGGGAAATGTAAGGATGTACACTTGATGCGTACACAATACAGGTGTTTACTTATAAATCAGCAGTAGTCTCCCTTTATATGTACCCGTGTTACCTAAACAGCATTGTGAGTGTTTAAAGGTCAAACGGACAGGTCAATGTTGTTTGTCTATAACATTATAACCGCAATCATGTCGTCGTTATCAACAAAACATAAAACATAATTATTACTGAGAACTAATTACTAATATAAATCAATTAAATGTTGATACCAATCTACGGAGGCTGGAGGGGGCCATACAGAACAAATTACATGCTGATACCGTCTACGGAGGTTGGAGGGGGCCATACAGAACAAATTACATGCTGATACCGTCTACGGAGGCTGGAGGGGGCCATACAGAACAAATTACACGAGCTTAATTCTGCGTATTATTTTTCTTAATGTCTTCATTTAGCCGTGGTATAGTTTTTAGGCATCGTTTCGTGCAAGGGAAACCCAAACAGTAGCCAGCAGTGTAAAGTACAGACCTGTCGAAAGTTTAACATCAAGCCAACGAAAATAAGTCAAAGATCGGTTGTCGAGTGACCGATATATGGCCACCTGGTGGCCGAAAAGCTTGAGAGAGAGAGAGGGGGGGAGAGCAGCTGCCAAAATATACCTAACGACGAACTGAGTTTATCCGCCGATTCCTCACTAAATCGTTTGCTTAGTGTTAAACTTTCGACATGCCTGTACTGTACATAGTTCTGCATTTCATACAAGCTGTTTATGACAAGTAATTGTGCGTCTGATACTGTTGAAGGATGCCAATAGACAATAGTATGCATTATATTTTTTATCAAGGTCACACTACTTTTGAAATGTGTTTGGTTATTTGCGTAGTACGTACAATATGGTCAGTAAACAGGACTAAAATTGCAAAGCCTAAAAACTGGAATGTTTAAAGACATGAAATCAGGACCAGACCCTAGGCGTGGATTAGCAAAAAACAACAAATCAGTCTTCCGTCTATAATTGAGAGCAACATTTTAATTGCGAGTGAAAATGGCCTCTCCTCGAAAATACGTCTCCAATACTACTGTTTTACCAATATGTTTTGGATTTATTTTTAAAATATCTTGGTCGATTACGATAAAATCCGCTTCCTTCCCACGCTCTAATGATCCAACTGTGTCCTCCTGTCTCATAACGAACGCGCCGTTAATGGTGTACATTTCAACCGCTGATTTGACGTCGACAGACTCAGGACCTCTTTGTGTGGCATTTTGAATCCCAACGAACGGATTGACGGGATTTACATCATAATCACTACTCAATGTTACCATGGCACCGGTTTTTCTCACGGATTCAACTGGAAGAGACTTTTTTGCTCTCTGCTTTCCGACAAATTCCGCCATTTCACCCATATTTTCAGGAAGTGAAAACTCTCCTGCCACTTGGAAATCGGCTATGGCCTCGATGTCTTTAAAACGTTGTATATCGTCTGCGTGGACGAGTTCTAAATGTGTTAAACGATGCCGGGATTTTCGTTTGGGGTTCTGGCCTGATTTCACGCTTTCGATCGCGTTCAACGATTCACGGACACCCCGATCGCCAATTGCGTGAATATGGAAATCGAATCCATTGTTATCATCGAGACACTGAAGTTGTTCGATATATTTTGCTAGGCGCGTCTCATCGACATAATTCATTCCGGTATTGTCAAGACCTTCTATTCCAATGGATTCAACGTAAGGTTTCAACAATGCCGCCGTCGTATTTGCAATGAGTCCGTCTGCGTAAACTTTGACCTGTGACCTCCTGATCAAACTATCCTGACTATTGCGGTATCTCTTTTTCAGCTCTGGGATTTGTTGATCATCCGCTAGATTTGGATACACCCACAGATCTAGTATTACCCTTATGGTGAGGAAACCTTCCTTTTCAGCACGATCCCAAACCTGTTCATGTTTTCGCTTCCAGAAACACCTTGCATCACAAACGGAAGTGATGCCATTCTCTCTTAATAATTTCAAACCTTCTAACAACCCTTCATAATCCAACTGTAACAACTCGTTTGTTGGTTCTAACGCTATATCATATATTTCGATAGCAGCGTTCTCTAACAAGATACCGTTTGGTTTCCCGCCTTTGTCCTTCATTATTATCCCTCCAGTAACTTTGCCGCCGGAACTCTCCAAACGCTTCATATATATATCTAAAGCTTTTGAATTGACCCAGACAGAATGAGACGTCTCTTCCAATATAACTACTGGCTGGTCTGAAATAGCTTCATCCAAAATCTCCCTGGGTGGTCTCCCTTTATATTTGAAAATGTGGTCCAGTAAGTCATAAATGGAATGGCCGTGACCAAAGATCCATTTTGTCCCTTTTTGTAATTCTTTAGCGCGTCGGACCTTTTCTATTACTTTTTTAGAATCCAATTTTATACCAGTTTCTAATTTAAACGTTCCTTCTACTTTGGAAGAAGCTTCTAGAGGATGCAGATGGACATCATGGATACCCGGAAGTACTGTACAACCCTCAAGGTCAACAAATGTTGGGGACATATTCCCGCCAAAATGACGATCAACTGTCGACTGTATATCATCAACAAATCCGATATAATCTATTATTCCATCTTTAACTATCATGATATTTTTGGGATGTTTATGCCAATTACTGTCCTTCTTATCAACAGTGTATATACTACCGTTGTGGTACACCTTACACGACGCCATTGGTTTTCACTCGGATCAGATATCGAATGTTTGTAGGTCGATTGACTCTTTAAGATTTCCGTCTACTTTATGTTAAGGACATTTTCTTAATCTACAATAAAAATTATAAACATATGAATGTCATTTTTTGTATTTTAACATCGTGCAGCCTTGTCCAAAATCGGGGTGAGTGGGTAGGACTTCAAATTTATAAGCTCAGTCTTATTTGAAGTCCTACCCACCCGCCCCGATTTAGGACACCAGTTGCTGCATTATCAGTAGAGCTTACTGCTTGTTGTGATAGAAGTTCATACACTCTAATAATTAACTTCTGATTGCAACAATATGCAATATCACTCGGACACTGTTTGGTTCCTGGTTGGACCAGTGATCCAACACACTGCCTCTCATTACATACTGTTCGAATCTCACTTTAGCAAACCAAAGTTTGAGAAAGTTGGTTAATGTTCTTGTCGAAGATCAGTGGTTTTCCCTAGCGTCATGTTTCCCTTTACCATATTAGAATTGGGATATGTGACAATCTCATTTAATATTATATTGACTGAGACTAAAACACCATTATTCGACTCAATGTGTTTTCCCACGGTTTTTATTTCCTGCGTGGCGTTCCTGTTGTTCAGACCACCACAAAACCAGGTAATGGTATAAAGTGAAGGTGCTTGCATATGATCACATATTGGCGAATAACGTTCGCAGACACACATTGGTGTTAAGCAAATCGCAAGAATACAGCCTATAGTAACTGTACTTATAGTATCCGGAAAGTAGTCTTAAGGTTACAGGTACGTGTAGTTAAGCTATCGGTCATTGTCCCTTATATTATATCATTTATACATTAGGTATTATTTGATTTAGTTATACCTACATGTTTAGGTCTCATTTTCTACCAGTTTCAAATTGTTGTTACCCAGTTATATGACAACACGACCATGCACTATCCATAAACAAGGACCTCAGTTTTCCGCGGTGTTAGCAACTGGGTCAATAATAAAATCTTCACACAATAATGATACGGTATTGAACCCGGATTCATTAACTTTAAATCTACTTGTCATGTATTAAGGATACTTGTCGTGTATTAAGGGTAATTAAAAAAAACACATTAAATATTAAAGGATAAAAATTAAAACTTCCATAACGCATTCGTTTTCCAATGTTTTAAACACATTTGACATATTCAAGGTTTTGTAGTTTAAACTCTTTGAACAGAGTTTCACTATTGAAGGCAAACGGGTAAGTTAGATATTAAATGCTCTGATATATTCGCAAGTCGGGCCATTCTATTCTCCTTGAACAGGAATGGACAAGACCAGGAAACAAATTTCAGAGATAAGATTGAAAGACAAACTATTAAAAGAAACTGACAAACAAGTTAAAACCAAGAACAAAACAAGTTATATAGACAATACAATAAAGAACACAAGAAAAGAAATGACAAACAATACAAGTTATAGACACAAAACAAAATACATGGGCAAACAAGACAAGTTGTAGCCAATACAACTAAGAACAAAACAAAAGAAGCAAACGGGACAAGTTGAATGAAATAAGTATGTACAGGAAAAACTAAAACCATAATATTGATTGGAGTAATGGTGTTTTAACGTGCAAATCAAGATATTTTATATATATACTGGGATGGCAGTCAGGGAACCTAGGAAAACCTTAAGCAAACTTACTCGCACAAGGATATGTTGCAAGTGAAATTCGAAATTAGGCGGCGAGAAGACCTACGGTTCGTAAGTATGTTTTAGAAATGCCCAGTACCATCAAGTTTTTTTTAACAAAACACAACACGGAATACTTTCAAGAACATGACATTTCTGGCATTTGATTCGTAAGTATGTTTTAGAAATGCCCAGTACCATCAAGTTTTTTTTAACAAAACACAACACGGAATACTTTCAAGAACATGACATTTCTGGCAATTGACATTAGAACACCGATTCGACACACTAACCTTAAGTAAGTCAATAGACTCATTACCTTCACATGTCTTTAAGATATAGTTCAAGTTTCTGACAATTTGTTTAGCACTCATTTCCGTTCTCTTCTCAAGGAATGTTTGTTTAAGGAATACATATTTATTGCGTTTGGTAATATAGTTTCGGTATATCAATGGGTACAAACTGTGCACCATTAATATTATTTGAAGATTTGTTTCTTTATTCTTATGAAGCAGTTTTTATGCAGAGCCTTGTTAAATCTGGAGAGACAGCCGTCACCACATTATTCAACTCCAAATACAAATAATATATAGATTTAACAATCCTAAATTTGGAGACTATGTAAATGTCATCTATCCTAATGAGCTTGAAATAAAAGACACGACTGATTCCTCAAGTTCTGCTTCATATTTAGACTTATACCTCAATTATGACGCCCACGAAAAGCTACATTTAAAATTTTTATGACAAACGTGATAACTTCAATTTTTCTATTGTCAACTTTCCTTTTCTATGCTGCAATATACCTGCTTCTCCTGTTTATGGTATATTTGTTTCCCAATTAATACGCTATGGTATAGCTTGTTCCCACTACGGGGACTTTGTACAACGAAGTAGGCTGCTTGCAAATAAATCGTTGACCCAGGGATATAGCAAGCCTAGGCTTGTCAAGGCTCTCAAAAAGTTTTATTGCCGTCATCACAATGTTGTTGATAAGTTTGAAGTTTATGTGTCCAGGATTGCCCTGGAAAAAAATGACGTCATATAGTTCCGTGTTCCAATTACACACGTGGTGGGTGTATAGCTACTAGCTAAACAGGAGGTGTTGTGTTTACCATTCCTGAGCATTCGACTTCAATTCCACGTGTTGACCCTAACTTGTAAGTTTCAAAGTTTTTACTTTGCTTCTGGATTGTGATTCCGACATGGATTAGTATGTTTGTTTTTGATTAGGCAGTGAATCTTGGAATTTACAGAGAATACCAAATATGTTTAAACTTTTTAAGCTATAAACAAACCAACTAGTTCACTATAGAAAACGTCTTATTATGAAAGTTCAAACATAGACTTCTAGACATCCACATACTAGACTATGGAGTTTTAGACAACGCAAAAACACCTTCCAAAACTCAACTGTCGACAACCCACTTTTTAGACAGTGGACATGCTAATACATATACTTTCAAACTTTTTAAGCTTTAGACAACCTCAAAAATCTTTTAACCTTCACACACCTAAAATACTTTTAAAACTATAATCACTATTCTTGAATACAATTAGTTTAACTTGTAAAAATTGTTTTTTTACATTGGCGCAAAAGATAAATCATATCATTGGGGTAACTGTAAAATTAATGAACCCCAACTGATCATACAGTAATACACAAATAACCACTACATGTTGATCTATTGAAAATGAAAAATTCAAAATGCATCGTCAGTCAAATAAGACAGGGAAGATTCAAATGGCTAGAATATGTCTTTAGACTGGCAGGAATTAACATTATTAAAGCTGTCCTTAGATGGACACCACCGGGAAAAGACCACGGGACAGGCCAAAAACATTCTGGCGCAGAACCGTTGAAGCAGAACTAAATCTGGCATGGGTAGAGGCAGAGGCCAAAGCCAAGCATAGAGCTGAGTGGCAAGATCTTTGGTCGTCCTTATGTTCAACCGAGAACCTTAGGTAGGTAGGTTGATCATTGCCACCTAGTTTCAGAACATTTATGTGTATATCAAGAACAAACATACTAATCCAAGTCCAAATTAAAATCCAGGAGCAAAGTAACAACCTTGAAATATAATAATAATAACTTGGTCAGCAAGAGCTCTAAACAGCAGTACAATACACATCCGTTACATATTTGTCCATATCAAGTAATTAATACTCGTCTTACTTTTAACTGTGGGAGCAAGCAGCAGTTTAACGCTTGGCTCCTGGCATTTTCCTGTTTTGTATATCTCAAGTAGGCAAACATTCATATTTGAAATCCCTTAAACTGTATAACCTGTATAATGAGTTATGAAACGGACACTAAATGTGACCTTGACCTCGCCCACTTGTTGCACTCTGCATTAATTAATTCTTTCTCGAATTTACAGACATGTAGTTTTGATTAAAATCCTTCACTGTAAAAGAGCCATGAAGCAGGCATGGAAATGTTAACAGAAAATCCCAAATATTAATTTTCTACATGATGTGACCTTGACCTTTGACCTTGAACTCCATGCACTACACTGAGCAAATCCCCTGTATAAGATAAACATATTCATTAAAATTCTGATACTCAGACAGACACTTTTAATATTTCCTATTGCCGTATTTTTTCGAAGGGGATACAAATAAAAATCTTTATTTTTCAAATTTAAATAACAAACAAAACATATTTAAATAATTTTTTTATTTGTATTTACATATTAACAAAAATATTTTTGGCAAATGCACATAAAAAGAAGTATGCAGCTCTCACTCACAAACCAAACATACTGTCACTGTTTGTTGTTCATCAATTTTCACCCAAAGTGAATTTTCAATATAATAATAATTAATTTATACTAGACTTCAATTGACTGCAATACAGATATACTGGTACTCCAAATTAAAACATGTTGGCACTTTTTACAAATTTTAAAGCCATACTTTTCAATAGATATCCGACCATAGACTTCTTATCTAACAGTATTTTTTGTATTTGCTGTTTTCTATAATGAATGCAGTTTTTCTTTAATTGCACACATGAACAAAATCAAGGCTATGTGTAATAAATAACATGTATACTGAATTGTCAACATCAATGAGAAACATAGAGAGAGAGAAAGATCATAGCAACGGTTGACAGGAAGTCAGATGCATTTTGGGACAAATAAGACCACAGGCTGGACATGGCCAAGAGCATAGTAATATTTTACAGGAAGTCGGATACATTTTAGGACAAATGTTTATATCCAGATTGCACACTGTCAAGAGCATAGTAACCGTTGACAGGAAGTTTAAGTCAAATGCATCTTGGGATAAAAAGATCATAGATTGGACACTGTCATTATTTCTAGTAATTTTTTTCCCTAGTTTAAACAATCAATAGTTCTTATCTTGGAATTTTGGTTTCATACTAAGACTATCTGTAAATGACACATCAAATAAATACTAAATGAACATTTCAATGATTTAGAAAAATGATTTTGAAAAGTGTTTGATGGGCCAGAACCACAGATCATAATGTTAAACATATTATTTCACTGTCTTTGGTTTGATTGGAGATGTTCCTCTAATTGTGCTAAAAGTTTAATGAAGTAAAAAAATATTTTGTAAAAATATGGAAACAAAAAGTTAGAGAACAAAAAAAATTGAATAAAAAACAAACAATTTTAGAACTACAAATGGTACCTTCACCACAATAATAGAAAATTTTTGTATCATTATTTAAATTCCACCATACTTTGTAGAATCACTTAATCACTAGCTGATAACAAATCTTAATTCACTTTGAACAGATCAAAGTTTGTAGCAGCAGTCTAAACTTAATCTAATTAGCTACTACATAATCTATTGTTAAGGGAACTGCTATTTGTTGTGTAACAGTAATTACAAATAACCAAAATATGTCAAATTTCCATGCAAAATCTACAGTCAAACCTGTCTATACAGGCCACCAAGGGAACCAGTAAATGAGGCCTTTATATATGCGTTCAAATAATATGAATATAGAACAATTGGGATACAATTCCACTGGCCTTTATAAGCAGATGACCCTTATATAGAGGTGGCCTTTAAGGCGGACTTTTGGGATAACACATATATTTTTTCTATAGCTGATTGACAGATGAAATAGGACACACTAATGTGAATGATGTTTTGTTTCATCCATTTCATTATTTCATGTAAACTTAAAAACAATAAATACAAACCACATTTATAATGGTTAATGAAAAACAAATAATTTAATGGGCATCATCACTATATCATTGTAAAAACAACAGCAAACATACTTTATAAATATAACAAATGGATAAAAATCGATGTTTTACTTTAATAATGTGCAGCACAACAGATGATGGGTGAAAACATTCCAATTCTCAGAAAAAGAGTAAAACAAAAAATAAATAAAAAGGAAACCAAAAAATATTTATAAATGAAATTAAACTCAAAATGGTAACTATAGGAATAACAAACGTGTGATATAATTCATTAAAACTTAAAACTTTAAGACCGTAATGCACGTATAAAAATATTTTGGATAATTCAGACAAATAAATTAGAGATATATATTTGACCATATGTTAATTAACGGTAATACACTCTACTAGAACTTCATGATGTATACCATTCACACAGACAACTTTTGCTCAGAAGTATCACACTGATGCTGGTAAAACAAATATAAAGGGAACCAATTAAACAATGATTACCACAGGCCATACCTAAATCAAACATCTAACTGCGCAGTAAACACTCGGATCAGTTGTACTCACAAAACCTCCATAGATGAGAGATATTAAAACTATTTCTAAATAAGATCAGAGATAATACGGTAAATCCATCAAAATGTTATCTTAAGATCAATGCATGTTTAAAGTTTCTTCTCATTAATGCTTACAGATTAGTGTAACTGGCTCTCTAGTGAAAATTCATTTTGGTTAAAATTTAACTACCGGTACATGTAAAACATGTATCAAATATATTCCAGCTTATAAGTTTTTGAAGGATGAAGAACTCTTTGTAATAATAAAAATATTTAAATTGAAAAATTTTAGGTGTTCCAACTATCTTTAATAAGCCTTTACTTTCCACACTAAAAATACAAAATGACCTACAAGTATTCACTCATATAACTTACTACAGATAGTGGCAAGAAATAGGGCAAGAATTTGTAGTCAGTTTACATTGACACATTTGGACAAAATGTGCAAAATTTAGACATTAAATATTAGGGTACGACATTTAATACTTAGGGCACAGCATTTATACATTAAATTAGGGTTGTAATTTCTGCAAAATGAACCAAAGAAAGTAAACTATGAAGATTCTAGTTTTTCTCATACAATAAGTTTTTCTAACACAAATTGACGGAAACTGAATAATCATAAAAAGACATACATAGGCATTACCATTCTGATAAATGTATAGATTCCTTAATTACAGGTGATCAATTCTAGCAGAAAAAATATCCATGAGATTCAAGTGTATTATGTGATATCCTGTTACATTTGTGTGGATACGGAATAATATATCTTGGCGTTTTCCCCGTAAAATAGACATTTTCTGAGAATTTTGACATAATTATTTTTCAAATGTCCGGAACAAACAGAAAATTGGTCAATGTATACTGATCATGAGGTACACTGGCAAACCTCATTACACAGAGCTTAGATAATCTTAATAACACAAAATGTATATAAAGTTATAAGTAAAATAATTGATTACGCATATAAATACTTTATCACTCAATAACATTACGGAATATAAATAAGGTTTGATATACATGTAAATATGGAATGCACGTAACAAAACTGTATACAGATTATTATAAATCAACATTAACAATTTTAAAAATACTATTCATGTCAATTAAACCCCATATTTTTTAATGTTTTATAATTATTCAAACCAATAAATTAAATAATTTAAACAAGAGGCCCATGGGCCTTAACCTCACCTGTGATCTTTGAACCCATGAGCTTCATTCAAATATCAAAATGATAATTCGGCCAATATTCTAATATACATCCCTATACAAAAAGTTTATAGTTTTTGAGATAAATAATCATTTCAGACCTTGTTCACATCTGTGACCTTGACCTTTGAACCCATAACCTTCATTCATATATCAAAATGGTTGTTAGGCTAATACCTACAATATTCTAATATACATGCATATACAAAAAGTTAACAGTTTTCAAGATAATTAACCATTCAGGTATTCATTCACATCTGTGACCTTGACCTTTGAACTCATGACCTTTATTCATATATCAAAATGACCATTGGGCCATTACCTACAATATTCTAATATACATGCCTATACAAAAAGTTCATAGTTTTGCAGATAATTAACTATTTTGGTAAACTTGTACATCTGTGACCTTGACCTTTGAACCCATGAACTTAATCGATATATCAAAATGATCGTCATGTCAATACCTACAATTAACCAAAAAGCCTACGTCATTATCACCAGAAATGTTTAAAAAATAGCATTTTTTATCAAAGGTCAAAAACTGGGACATGACCTTGACCTTTGACCTTGACATCAATCAGAAGAAAATCGCAAGACAAGATCAACAGTGAAAACTCCATACAATTATCTTCAGCCATTATGAAGTTATAACAATAAATGTCTCATTTTAAAAATTACATAATTTTACGCAAAAAACGCGTAACCTATTTTTCGTTCAATTTTCATGAAAAACACAATTATAGTGTATCTAGGTATCCTGAATCCAAATATCCAATCAAAATTTGCCTGCACCTTTTGGTTTCAGAGAAGAAGATATTTTTGTCTTTTGACTATTTATAGTAACGGCAGCCATATTGTTGGGCGTGGTCAAACCCCGAACACAATTTTGAAAGCCGGTTACCCAGGCATAATAATCACCAAGTTTCATCAAATTTGGCTCAGTAGTTTTGGAGGAGAAGATTAAAATGTAAAGTTTACGCACGACGCATGACGGACGACGAACGACGGACGGTGATAGATAGCAATAGCTCATCTGAGCCTTTTGGCTCAGGTGAGCTAAAAAATTAAAACTATTCCTAGTTTCTTTCAGATCAATGCTAATTAAAGTAACAGTAATTTAAATCAATTTTGAACAATACTGCAAAACACGAGGAGAAATGTATTTTTTTTAAATTCTTACTTAAAATTCAACTTTACACAAACACTCTTCACAAACTAAATTAAATTTGCTTTAAAATTTGATTTTAACAAAAAAGATCCTCACTATAATCTAATTGATTGGTAAAGCTAGGACCTTAATTAAAATTCAAATCATTTGAATCGCTCATATCAATCAAAAACAGACATCTCACTCTCTCAGGCATTTTAATCAGGCAATCGTCTAAATATTTTGTCATTGCTTTCAACAAGTTGATACATATACTGTACATATATACAGTTTAATGAATATGTCTTGCTTACCAAACTTAATTCTGTAAATTGGTAAATTTTCATGTTTATTTTATTTTTGCATAAATCTGCGAGCTTACAATGACAAGGCGTGAAGATGTCTCGTCACTCTTTTTTTTTGGATACAATTCATTTACAATCACTCTTATCATCATCAGGTGATTCGGGAAAAAAATCTTAATTTACAGTGAAAGGTTTAGTAGCAATGTGAAAAGGACATAAAAACTCCCAACAAATGTTTACATACACAACACCAGAAAAGTAACATACATGTTTTGTCCCTATGTTTCCGAGAAATATGTCGATCGTTAATGGATATACAAAATATAAAACAAATGCACATGTTTTAATTACATTGTGCGCATATTTACACATTTTGAGTTATAATAAAATACATTGTACCCTTAGTCCTGTGCTGAGATCATTTAATGTCATATGTCATTTTTCTTTTATTATAAATCGTTTGGATTTTCAATTCAATAGTCCCCTCTTACAGGCCCCAATCGAGAGTGGAGAGTCATAACATAAATTGGAGAGTCATGGCACCATTGGAGTCATGACACAACTGGAGAATCATGACATAGGAGAGTCATGGCACCATTGGAGTCATGACACCACTGACGAGTCCTGACACCACTAGAGTCCTGACACAATTGGAGAGTCATGACACCACTGGAGAGTCATGACACAGTAAAATGCTTAAGGAACCACATTTCACTACAGAATGAGTGGGACTATTTAACATTTTATTAAATGTGCTGATTTTTTTTATTTTGAGCAATTTGATTGGAATTTCCATGTGTTAATATTCTGACATGGATGTCAAGACCATTTTCTTCTGGTCAACTTTGGCACATATTGTTCATAATGCCCATTTGATATGATATTATATACACAAATAAAATAAAAATTAAGCATTTGTTAGTCGAAGCAGGAAAGGGTATAAATAACTATAAACATGTAAACATAATCCATTATCTTGGATTTCTTTTAATTAAAACATGGAAATTTTGAAATCTAAACAACTAAGCTTGTTTTCAAGATTGCATTGTGCTTTATATCACTTCTTGTGACATTTGCATTTGAACTCTTCAAATTTGCTATATTTAAGGTGAGAACAAAGTAAGTCACATAGAGAAAACTAGATCTTCTTAATGAAATATAAATATCAACATGCAACAATGAAAAATAATTTAAGAAGAAATTAACAAACAATAAACAATTATGTTAAAAATTGGTAACAAGGAGATTAAAATTAGATGAACAATTATCAGTAACAAGAGGAAATGGTTTCTATGACAACATAGCAACAAAAAACATGGCAGATCTTTACTACCCTAGAATTGAACACACATTAAACTATTATGCTTTGAAAATACTTCACATTATGAAAATCAGATCATATGTGGCTTTAACTGTACAGAAAAAAATACTTCACATTGTGAATATCAGATCATAGGCTTAACTGGCAAAGTAACAAATAATAAAAGACCTACACCACTGCTGAATGAGTAAACAATGTAAAATTAAACTGCTAGTTAGGCTAAAAATATGTAACAATGACAAAATCAGATGAATGTGATAAAAATGTTACCATAGCAACTAAATATGAAAGACATTTATGACTGCTAAACTGTAATGGTACAGACTACAACAAATTTGTCAGAAAACTATGATGCTGAGGTTCCTAAAATTCAGGATTAAATTAAATTTTTTAATTTGGGTTATTGAGAAACAACCTAGATGCTGTCTAAACTGTGTACATGTAATTGATGTATCACTGACCATGCCTTTTATGTTCCAACACTGGCCACCATCAAAATACCAAAGCAGCCTCGCGGCAACTAATAAAGTACTAGTGTCAGTGACATCATTAAATAGCACAATTCAGGCCGAGGTTTCATTCCTTTTGCATCTAATTCAAGAATCCTGGGTTTTTGTCGGAACATTGTGGGCGTGGTCAGCCACCTGTCGATTCATGAAGTATTAGATTCAATAATGATTTTGATAAGAAATGGAACATTTGATATCATTTTCTAAACTTAACAGTTTTCAAATAACAAAATAAAATTTAAAATTGTGCAATGACATATTTACTGCACCCATCATCCTAAACATCAGCATTACTGCTATCTCTTTGATGATGTTACAGGCAACTTACACCATTGACTTGTTTGAAATTTGACAAATTTAATTAGTATATGGTGAAATTTAATTAGTATATGGTGAATGTAAATCAGAGAATAAACATTCAAGATATTTTGTCTTTATCATCATAATACTTATGGCTTTATTATGCAAATAAATAAAATGTTCTCTAAATAAAATACATAAATGATAACACTAAGCTTATGAGATTCTTGTGAAACTGGCTAAGCAAATATTTATAAAAAAAATTTGAAAACAAAAACTAAAATTGAGCATACAAAATTGTTTTTCATCAATTGGTAACAATTCAGTCAAAATTACATGATTGAAAATTTATGATTTGGTGACAAAATAAGGCACTGCAGAGTGAAGCGGACTTATATCACAACCCATTTAGTCATTACCATGGTGAACCTTGATAAATAATGAATAAGCTACATGAGACATTGACCATGTAACTCACTTTTGAAAGATGTCATACCCTTTACAAAATATAAATAATGAACACAGAACTATAATGTGTATAGGTAATTAAGGACATATGTTCATTGTCCTAGTCAAGGTCATTCACTTATATTGAGATATCACCAGTTTTTTAAATTTAGAAATGAGTTATTACAACTTATATTATAATCTAACTCGCTGTCCTAGATTTCGGCATTAGTGGGATCTTAGAGTAGAAGAAAATCAAAGAAACCCTGTAAAAAACGTGTTCAAGAAAGTAAGTGATTCCATAACTTAGGACATGATGCCAGCAATTTAAGCTGGGTAAACTGGTGACAGGTAAGGGTGCTAACCACTGTGCCACTTGAACACTAATCTGAAATTTTCTGGGGAAAAGTAAAAAAAAATTAAGAAAACTGAATTTGATTGTCTAATTTGTTTTATTTCTAAAAAGAAAAGAAATTAAGTTTATAGTTTGTATAATGATATTGGATTACATTAGAAGAAATGTTTAAACTTAAAATTCTTTTTTTTTTTAAAGAAAATAAATCAAACAGTGAAGCCACTTCTGATTTTAACACTGATTCAATTCAATATAAATATTCATTAAAAAATTATAAGAAAACGTAAAATTAGGTATGTTGTAAATAATTATGCCAACACAGGGCCCTTATCAAAAAAGAAACCAGACCACCATTAATTGATAAACCCTTAATTCAATACAAGATTTCTTAAAAGATACTGTACAAGAAAACAAATTCACGGTTAAAAACTTTTGTGTTTTTGATCTTCTTAACTATTTCACGTAAAGAAATTTTCATTCTTCAGAAAGTCGGGAAAGAAGATGTTTTTCGGTACAAAAGCCACCACAACAATCATCAATATTTTCCCGTGAATGTTTCTTCTTATACAGTATCGGAAAACGCAAAAATCAACAAAAAATTATGTAAACAACGTGGCAATAAACAGGGATAAAAATCAGATCAAACAACCAACATTATATAGAGATAGTAATTAAAAATTATAATTTAATATGAACAATCGTAATAATAACACAGCATACCTCTATATAACAAAAACATTGTCCACTCAATTTATAAATCCTTTATATATCTACAGTAAAGCCTGTTTATAAAGACCACCAACAGGACCAAAGAAATACTGGTACACAAATTAAACTTTATAGACAAGTGGTATTTAAATAGATTTTCTTTTTGCTTAATATGAAGCAAAGTAACATCAAAACACTGGTCCTAATGGACAGGTCTTCCTTATGTGGAGATGTTCAATCTAGCAGATTTGACTATATAGACAGGCCGTCTTTATACAGAGGTGGTCACTATAGCAGGTTTTACTGTATATATTATTGTATCTAAGCATACCATACAATAGAATTTTATAGTTTTCATGTAGTTTATTTATTTATTTTTTTAGAAAGTTTTAAACAATCTTTGTATTCAACTATACTAGCTTTGGATTAATAGCAAGTAGTTTAAATCTAATCAATACAAATTAACTGTTAATGCTAAACCTAGTTCTTATACTACTGATATAACTACTGACTTGTTAAATAATACTGTATATATGGTACCTCATACATTCAAATAACAGAGATCAGCTCAAGAATTATCTCCCTTGGTCAAACTACATTACCAGTATTTTTTATAATAAAAGCTGATTGATAGTCACCACAACTCACTTACACATCTAGCCCATTTATAAAAACCCTTGAAAAAGACCCATTAAATGTCGAAGCTCTCCCAAAGGAAGCTAAAGCCCACTAAATGACATCAAGCTCTTCTATACACAAGTATACACATGTGAAATATAACAGTAGCAGCTCCTGGTTTCACAATCGATCCTAAACTAAGACTTTTCTTCACTTAACGAAATAAAGTTTAGAAATCTTGAACAATACTAAGAATAACTTTTGACAAAACTAGAATTCAGATAGATGTATTAAGGCAAATTTTAGTTAAGGAATATCTGATTGTGAAACTGGAGTTAGACACTACTTGTAGCTTATTTATTTATATTTTTTAATTTTTTAAATTTTTTTTTAAATTTGATTATTAATTTGTAATTTTAAGCACCATGAATCAGACTCGCATGATATAAATTACATCAAATCAATCAAAATTAAATACATAATAGTTAACACAAAAATCAATGATGCTTCTTAGAAATGAGGTGTGGTAATATTTTCCTTGTTTTCACATTAGGAATATCTACTCCCAGTCAACTTCATCAGGATTATCAGGTGGTAACACAATCAACAATTTCTGTATTACTGTGGTTACTGAATCTACAAAAATTTAAATAAAGATAATTTTAAACAATATTGTTATGTTTATTAGGCCCACTAGCAAGAATAAATAAAAGATTAAGGCCAAAAGTGTTTGTTTATGTTAGCTACCCTAAATTTTTAATTGCCTTCCCTAACTGACCTAATACCTTTACTGCCATTTCATGACAAGGACTGTTAAAATCATGAAATTTTCTCTTTTGAACCAATGTAAAAAGGTTAAATAAGATAAAAGTAATAATGATCCCTACCTAAAGTAAAAACACAAAGGCAAGTGTACATGTATTTCACATGTATGAGGGACAATCAGTATAGGGATGGAGAAGGAACAAGTTCCTGTTAACCCCTTTAGCTAATGGACTGACAAACTTTCTTAATTAGGGTCCGACTCAGTGAGGTTCAAATATATGTGATATATGGGGCAGTGAAATGGGTTCTGGTAAAACCCTTCTGCAAATGTACTAACAAACTTCTAAGATCTGCTCCAGAGGGATTTGAACCTAGGCAGTGAGAAGCACAGTGATTTGTTAGCCAGTGCCTTAGTACATACAAGTACTTAATTTTGAGAATGCATCATAAAACTCTCCATGAATCTAAGACTTACCCATATTGGACTGAATGACTTTTGGTTTGTGTTTCCACCTAACACAGACGATGTATATCACAATACCAATAGCAACCAGACCTAGCGCCATCAAACTCTCCGTCGGTTTTTGGAAGAATGTTAAAATAACAATGGAAAAACTTATAAGAAATAGGATAAAAGGTAACGCTACTGGAACCTACAATAAATAAAACAAGTAATGTATTAAAAGCAAAACAGAAAATCAAGTTTCTGGGCTTCTTAATTCATCATTACAAGATGTTGAAGTAAATATAGACTTTGGCAGATAAAGAATAGAAATGAGCACTGAAAACCTAAAGCTATTTCATCGGCAATTAACTTATCACCATAAAACAGACCTTTTATCAGTTTGAAAAATATGAATTTCCTCAAAAATGGTCACTCTATTAGAGCAATGTTGGCTATGATTAACATCCTGTATTTATTTTTTTTAACTCAATTTTCATTAAATCTCCTAAATATTCCCTCTTTCGCTTCTCTTCAACCATTCTTGATTTTATTTAAGTTACACAATTTTTTTGTCCGAGACCCTCTAGCATATCTACCTGTTACATGTCTAGATTTGTAAAAAAAATAAAATAAAATATATATACATATACCAGTAATAGTGTAACAGGAAAGGACAAAACCAGGACCCCAATACAAGTGAGATGCTTTAATGATTGAGCTAATCAGATAACAATTAAATCCAGCCATCTACCATAATATTATACTCTGGTGGAATCACACTAGAACAATGTTCACTCACCTTGATTGGTCGTTTGATGTTAGGCTCTTTGTATCTAAGGTAACACTGTCCGGCAAACACCATTGTTAATACTGATGCAAAACCAAATCCCTCCATCTCGATCAGGAAGAAGATGTCATTAGATGTCATGTACAGCAATGAGAGAAGTAGCTGAAAAAATAAGTCCAGAAATGGTATAAGAACATGTACAAGCAAATATTATGAATTTAAGGATCCTCCGCCAGTAGGTACTTGTGATTTGCACTTATCTTCAAAGGGCACTAACTCCAAGGAAAATGAGCAAACCAACTCGGGTTAATGTTGATGCTTTACAAAAAGATTCCAAAAATAGTGCTTCATTGTTTTAAGATTACTCAGGACAAGAAGCAACTGGATGAACAGAAGGACTGATGGAATATCCCCCGCCATTCAAGGAAATAATTGACGGCCACACCATGCCCACAATGTTCCGACAAAGGCCCAGCATGCTTGAATTACACGCAAAAAGAATGAAAACTCAATCTGAATTGTGATATTTAATGATGTCACTGACACTAGAACATCATTAGTTGCCGTAGTGCTTCTTTGTTACCGTGATGGCAGCCAGTGTTGAAACATAAAAGGTGTGGCTGGCGATATGTCAATTGTCAAATAAAACTTGATGTCTTTGATAATGTTAATAAGGTATAACAAAGTCCTTCAAGTCACTGATATTTGAATCATCTGATGTCTTGTTTTTGTTCCTTTGTTGCTGACAGACAAAACAAGTGTTTAAATCAAGCCCAGTCTAAAGGTCTTGTATGAAAAGCTTTTCAGTCAGACCTGTAATAAAACTGTGTTTCTTGAACGCCTGATACAAAAAACATTGAAATTAGATGTTCAGACAGTTTTGGCCTATTTTGGCTCTCTGAAAACAGACTTCGCCAAAGTAAGTATCAGTTGAGCAGATATTCTACTAGCTAAAATACCATAGCAACAATAACAATAAGATGTTATCATAGTGATGTTTGACAGAATATCAACTGTTCAATGCACCAAAACAATAATACAAAGCATTATGGAAAATGTTTACATAGTAAACCTCACTTTTACAGGAAAACGTAAATTTATGCTTATCCATATCCAGTGGAAAAAAGAAACAGTTCAGTTTAGTTCATTGATAGTGTTTAACATCCAAGTCAAGAATATTTTACTTATATCGAGATGTCGCCAGGTATAGGCGAAGTCGCAGAAATTTTGTCTGTGCAACGCGCTGATGGCATTATAAAGCAGGTTTCTTTATCTTGCCATGCCTTCCGTGGCATGAGACCTCATTTACTTTAAGTTCCCATCCGAAAAATCGTGACTCATTTTGTAATGCTGAGTGCTTGATGAAAGAAGTCACTTCCCATTTTCATGTCTTGGGTCAGACCCGGTCCAGGTTAAAACCCAGGACTTCTCACTTACAGAGCAAGCACTCTACCAACTGAGCTAAGTTAAGTAAGTTTTCCAACAAGATATCCTGTTATATGACTTACAATAATTAGTAATGACGGAGCTGGTGTTAGTCTTTTATGGTGGATCATAGACATAAATGTCGGCATTTGTTGATTCTGAGCTCCAACAAAGAATAACCTGTAACATAAAGAATACAGTAAATATATTGGTTTGTGTGATTCTTACTTTGTGTATTATCAAAAACATACATACCAGTCTATGTACAAATAACAATAAACAAGAGGCCCATGGGCCTGATACGCTCACCTGATAACTAACGGCTAGCTGATAGATTTAAAGAACACATAAATACTAAACCCCAATGAATTTTTTCTTAACATCATGATAACCATTGTATCAATACCTACAACATTCTAATATATATGCCTATACAAAAAGTTTATAGTTTTTGAGATAATTAACCATTTTGGTATTGTTTCGCATCTGTGACCTTGACCTTTGAACCCATGACCTTTTTCTATACATAAAAATGATCGCTGTATCAATACCTACAACATTCTAATATACATGCCTATACAAAAAGTTTATAGTTTTCGAGATAATTAACCATTTCGGTATTGTTTTGCATCTGTGACCTTGACCTTTGAACCCACGACCTTTTTCTATACATCAAAATGATCGTGGATCAATACCTACAACACTCTAATGTACATGCCTATACAAAAAGTTTATAGTTTTCGAGATAATTAACCATTTCGGTATTGTTTCACATCTGTGACCTTGACCTTTGAACCCATGACCTTTTTCTATACATCAAAATGAACGTTGTATCAATACCTACAACATTCTAATATACATGCCTATACAAAATGTTTATAGTTTTCGAGATAATTAACCATTTTGGTATTGTTTCGCATCTGTGACCTTGACCTTTGAACCCATGACCTTTTTCTATACATCAAAATGATCGTTGTATCAATACCTACAACATTCTAATATACATGCCTATACAAAATGTTTATAGTTTTTGAGATAATTAACCATTTTGGTATTGTTTCGCATCTGTGACCTTGACCTATGAACCCATGATCTTTTTCTATACATCAAAATGATCGTTGTATCAATACCTACAACATTCTAATATTCATGCCTATACAAAAAGTTTATAGTTTTCGAGATAATTAACCATTTCAGTATTGTTTCACATCTGTGACCTTGACCTTTGAACCCATGACCTTTTTCTATACATCAAAATGATCGTTGTATCAATACCTACAACATTCTAATATACATGCCTATACAAAATGTTTATAGTTTTCGAGATAATTAACCATTTTGGTATTGTTTCGCATCTGTGACCTTGACCTTTGAACCCATGACCTTTTTCTATACATCAAAATGATCGTTGTATCAATACCTACAACATTCTAATATACATGCCTATACAAAATGTTTATAGTTTTTGAGATAATTAACCATTTTGGTATTGTTTCGCATCTGTGACCTAGACCTATGAACCCATGATATTTTTCTATACATCAAAATGATCGTTGTATCAATACCTACAACATTCTAATATACATGTCTATACAAAAAGTTTATAGTTTTCGAGATAATTAACCATTTTGGTATTGTTTCGCATCTGTGACCTTGACCTATGAACCCATGATCTTTTTCTATACATCAAAATGATCGTTGTATCAATACCTACAACATTCTAATATTCATGCCTATACAAAAAGTTTATAGTTTTTGAGATAATTAACCATTTCAGTATTGTTTCACATCTGTGACCTTGACCTTTGAACCCATGACCTTTTTCTATACATCAAAATGATCGTTGTATCGATACCTACAACATTCTAATATACATGCCTATACAAAAAGTTTATAGTTTTCGAGATAATTAACCATTTCGGTATTGTTTCACATCTGTGACCTTGACCTTTGAACCCATGACCTTTTTCTATACATCAAAATGAACGTTGTATCAATACCTACAACATTCTAATATACATGCCTATACAAAATGTTTATAGTTTTCGAGATAATTAACCATTTCGGTATTGTTTCGCATCTGTGACCTTGACCTTTGAACCCTAACCTTTTTCTATACATCAAAATGATCGTTGTATCAATACCTACAACAT
The DNA here is from genome assembly GCA_021292105.1 of Anadara kagoshimensis. Taxonomy (NCBI): domain Eukaryota; kingdom Metazoa; phylum Mollusca; class Bivalvia; order Arcoida; family Arcidae; genus Anadara; species Anadara kagoshimensis. The sequence goes on along the minus strand of CM037873.1, from coordinate 58,841,050 downwards.
TCTAATATACATGCCTATACAAAATGTTTATAGTTTTCGAGATAATTAACCATTTCGGTATTGTTTCGCATCTGTGACCTTGACCTTTGAACCCATGACCTTTTTCTATACATCAAAATGATCGTTGTATCGATACCTACAACATTCTAATATACATGCCTATACAAAAAGTTTATAGTTTTCGAGATAATAATTATAATCAGAGGTAAAAAAAATTAGGTCACGACCTTCACAATCGACCTTGACCTCATTTTGAAGATACTAACAAGAAGATGTCAAAACTGAAAACCCCATGTCATTATCTGGTCAAATAGTCAAGTTATAACAATTTGAAGCTATTTTACGATTTTTTCAAAATTAAACGCAAAAACGCGTAACCTATTTTTTATCCGAATTTCACAAAATGAACAAACTATAGGCTTAAGACCCTAGAAAAGCCAAATATCACATCAGATTTTTTCTCCAATTAGTACTTTTGGAGAAGAAGATTTTTTAAGATTTTTGCACCCCTAGGTCACCTTGACCTAGTTATGGTAGCCATAGCAACGCCACGAACAAATCTGAATTGCACCGGCCCATATATACTTCTGACAAAGTTTCATTAAAAACTGTCCAGTAGTTTCAGAGGAGAAGTCGAAAATAGGTGTTAACGACGCACACACGCACACACGCACGCACACACACACGCTGCACTATGCCATAAGCTCACATGACCTTCGGTCAGGTGAGCTAAAAACAAAGCAAAAACTTTGAAAACTGACAAATTTTGTTGACCAGATTATCCTATTAGTCAAATTATCCAATGAAATTACTGGATTTTTTTCAGTTATCCAATGGTAATAAAGCAGCTGATACAGCCCTTTTATAGATTCCCTCCGAAATGTAATACTCTCCTTACATGGATTTTTCTGAGTATCCACAGGGTCCGGTAAAGGGACCCATTCCCAATGCAAAAAACATACATTTTTCGCCAATGCTGTAGTAAAAAATTCCCAATTAGCTATGTTTATCAATTTTTTGAGAAAAAAAATTTCAAAAGATCATCAACATCATATTGGGGGGGGTCATCTCGTTCTGATAACGATTTCAATCTATATTAGCCCACGTTTTGCTGGATGATTTATATAGAGACAAAAGAGACAGCGCTATTTTGCTGTGAAACCGATATGATTTGTTCAATTACCAGTATTCTAGTGGTCTAGAATTTCTAAAATGTTGTTGTGATTTTTCCCAAAATTACATTTTTGCTGAGCATTTTCCCAATTTCATCCCAAGGTCCTTTTCCCAAAAAGGTAAGAAAAATCCCTGCCTTACGTGTGTATGAGAGTGGAATGATGTAATGATGTTTATGCCCCTGTCAAGATTCTTTCACTTATATCAAGAACGTTCTGGAATGACAGAGCAAACTGGTATGTAAAGAGAAAATCACCAACCTTCAGTAAGGATACTGAAAACCTCTCCCACAATAGTGTCTGTCCCCGAGTGAAAATTGACCGAAAATGAGAGGTGCTATAATCTTTTAGAACACTCAGTCACCGATACAAAACATAATGTTAAGGTTTGAGTGAAATTATCTTTTATTCCTTAGTCAAGAATCTTTCATTTTTCAGTCATGCCTTAATGACTTACGCCATTTTATTTTTATTTAACTGAATTAAACTGTAGAATAGACATATAGAGTGTCATACCTAGACATAGAGAGAGCAGTTCCATTCATGGTACCACATACTGATATAGCAATCAACACAGGCATAGCCCAGGCCATCACACCCATTGTCTGGTTGGCAAATGTCTGAAAATTCAAACATATAGCGGTATATACAATGTATTAACAGAGCAAATGATCAAGACCAATAAGTTTAATACATGTACTATCAAATAAAACTGTGTAACGACCAAAAGAACCTGTAGATATTGCTTGTCAAGAAGAAATAGGGATATAACGTTACTGAATTTTTGATGTAAATGATTAAAATTAACCTTATAAGTAAAAGAAGGATGACTGATGTATACATGTACTAATACTTGTCAATCTTCAAAGAAATTGCTGAGGTACATAAACGTACATGACGTTTAGCGGCAAAAGGGAAGTAACTCAAACATAGCAAACATCAAGTTACAATAAACATACATGACGACAATGTACCCAAGTCACACAAAATACAAAATGGAAGTTAAGAAGATCCAACCGTTAAGGCTTTGAAGGGTGATATAAAAGTTTATACAGGGTTTTGGTAGGTTACACGGCTACATGTACCCCACGTCGAACATGAATGTACCAGACCTGCCAACCCCCTGGGCAACTATTCCGTAAGATCAAGGACATTTTTCAGTAAAATTGCACCAGTTTCAGTAATATTTTACAAAAGTCAGTTTTTATCGCCGGATATCGTCAATACCGCCATGTGCAATAATTAGATCAACTAGACATATACTGCAACTGATGAAAAAACTCCTTTTTTGCTCCATTTTATGAAGGACCACGTTGAAAAATACGTCGGTTTAGCTTTTTGGGCATACTGATTTCTTTTTTCGGAGCCGACTCTCCATAATCCGCCATATATGCTTTGCGTTTGCTCATTTTTGAGATGTGACAGTTACTGCGAGAAACTTTAAAATCACACAGATGCTTGATTATTACACTTCAGAATGTCTTTGAAATGCTTTACTATCAAACGCTTTTCCGACTTTGCATAACGACAGTGATCGATGGCTATCTTTTTAATGCTTTATTGCAATCTGCATGCCTTAAAAGCGTTTCCAGGATAGTTTTCTAAAACATGGTTTGGAAACGTAAAGAGAATAAAAATCGGAAAACAACATGCCGTATCCGTACAATCGTAAGAATTAAAAATTTTCGTCAATTTTCAGTAAGAACTACGGAAAAATCATAAGGGTTGGCAGGTCTGATGAACCCTGAGCCGCAATCTTAGACGGGGTACATGGGGTACACTAGAGTACACTACACAGCCTAATTTTGTTCATGTAAATTTCACATCTAATTCATGTGAACAAATTTTGACTGAATAAGTATAAACTGTCTTATTACTTTGTCAGTCAAGGACAAAAAAGGATTAAATTGGTTTCTGCTATAAGTAATGCAATACTGAATGTTGTAATTTTTTATAAGTAAAAAACCCTTCCCTGGTGACAGCAGCTGATCAGTTGGTAATAATTACCAATATAAAGATAAGTCAACTACTGATAGCCTTTCAATAACATGGGTTTAAAATAGTAATACTTACCACAGCAACAGCTGGTGATGCTAACATCTGTACTGGAGATAGGACACCTAGATAGGCGACATTAGCAGCTAAATATGTCACGATAACTATCGTCATGGATATCATAATAGCTCTGGGTAAATTTCTGAAAACATGAAATTCAGAAATGAAAATATTGAAAATAAAACTCCATAGATAGAAATGGTATTTAAATCAGAGAGCAGCAAATAGCAGACTGTATGACTGTATGATCATTATATAGAGATTGACCTATAAACTTAACACTGATGCTAATTATGACAATAGGTCTATTTTATTTTTTGCGGCTGAGCTAGACTTTAGAGTCAATCTCATGATTGCATTAACTGTGTATAAATTACTGTCTTCAAATTCAGAATGAATGAAATATTTATATTAAATTTTTTAAAAGACACCAAGAAAGCTCAGACAATCTCCCAATTTTTCAAAGTGTATGTATGGATTATATCTCTCTGAATTGTGTTTCAAAATTTGTAAAATGCACCAATATAGAACATAAACTAATTCATAGAAATGTGTTATCAGCAAAATGAGTGAGAGTATAAAAGAATATTGTCAAATAATGTATTAATGTATATGTGAGAGACAAGAGAAAGAGCTAGAGTTAGTTGAGTATACTTACTTATTTGGTTCTACCATTTCATCTACCAAAAAGTTCAGGTAGCTCCTGTAAATATCATCAATACAACATCAATATATATATATATATATATAAACAAGCTACACACTGTCACATAATACTCTACTTTAATTTACAAAGATATGTCTGCCTCCATATTTTTTTAGTATGCTTGTATCTATAAAACAAAATTTTCACATTTGAAACTTGATGCAAGTTGGTTTATTAAACTTATATCTCTGGCACCCTCGGATTTTCCTTATATCAAGAAAAAGAGTAATTTTTCCAAAAAAACCAAGATTTATCCCTGGACTTGAACTAGTTTCTAAAAGACAAGAGTAGAACAATAAAGCATGAAGGCATCAATACCAGTCTTCTATCTTAACAAGACCTACAACTTTTCAGCCAGAACTGTAATATTTTGTAAGTACATGTATTTTGTATAGAATTTGAGAGATTTTAGCAGATCTATATAATTTCAGCCTAACATGTGACACTCAACGTGATTTACTTGCAGTACCATTCTCCATAAAAGCTTAAAGTAGTCATATATAAGGGAGTTAAAAAATGATTATTTGCTTTGGGATTGTGAGATGGACATGGAATGGTATGGTTGTTTATGATTACTTACCATCCACTATAGGCCCAAAACCCGGAGTAGAAGGATAAGGCTATGGCTCCTGGACTGTAATCACTGTTCTCAAATGAATTCTCAAAACTTTCTGTATCTCCTGTAAAAGACAGATTATCGTGGTATGCATTATACAAGAAATATAGTGATATAATAATCATAAAATAAAGCCATAGCTTAAATTAGATTCTGTTTCAGGGAATAAGTGAAGTAATGTAAAGTAATGGCGTTTTATGTTCCCCTCAAGATTCTTTCTCTTGTATTGAGGTGGACAGTTTAAATCCAGCACCAAATTAAATAAAATCATAGAGCATAAGGTGATCCATGACATTTTTATACATCAATTCACACCTGCATGAATTTACCCAAATTATAATTTTTTACTCAAATTTGTTATAAAAATTAATACATTTACAATATTTTGACAATCATGAAATAAAGATCTCGCTTTAAAGCAGAAAATGTTATTAAAGGGAATGAGTGAGGTGATGGTGTTTAATGTCCCAGTCAAGATTGTTTCACTTGTATTGAGATGGTAAGTTCAGGAATGGTTTAGGAAACCAGAGTGGCAAGGGAAAACTATCAAACCTTCAGCAAGCACTCTGGATCTTACCTAGTGAGATTCAAATCAACATGGTGAGAGGAGTGTGTGCTTTAATTAGGCCACTTGGTTACCAAGGGCCCTGCTATAGGCAATGTTTATGTTGCCTATAAATAAAGATCACTGACCAAACAGACAGGCTATAAAACAGTACAGTAAAAACCTTCCTTTAAGGCCACCTATATATAAAGGCCAGTAAAATTAAATTCCAGTTGTTCTTTATTCATGTTATTTGAATCTGTATATATAAAGCCACTTTAACAGGTTTTCTTTTGGTGGCCTTTAGTAACAGGTTTGGCTGTATATATTATATCTGTGGGCATAAATATTATAATGCTGAACCATTGGGAGAACAAAATACAGTTAAATCAGGCAAAGCTGAAAAATTGAAAGAACAAAACACAGTCAAATCTCAGTCAAACTCAAATCACAAGTGATTTCCATTTAAACTTTCAAGTTTGTAGGTGCTCCAGTTATCAAATTTAAGAAAAATGCCAAAGGATTGGACCAGATATTGTCTTGGAGTGTTCAAGGGTTTCCTTTGGGTACTCCAGTTTTTTCCACCATCCTAAAACTGACTCCATCAATATACATATGTACATGTATATGAAGGAATCTTGACTGGGATGTAAAACTCCATTACTTCACTATGAAATGTAATGAGCAACAGGTGTAGATTATTTACCAGATGACAATACACTTTTTTAGAATTTTAATCATGGGGCCTCAGTGACTGATTGGTCTAAAGTGTCAGTTTAAGGATCACAATGATGCTCACCTCCTACGGTGCCTAGGTTCAAATCCCACTTCGGACAGATCTTGCAGAAATGATTGGTTGGTTGGTTGAATGTTGCTTAATCTAGCATTAGCAAATTTTCAGCTATCCATGACAAGAACAACTTAATCTCTAGGGATTAATCTATGAACAAGTTTGTGTATGCATGTGGAGTGTGAGTGTGTTGTATGGTCTGCCTTGTACCAGCCCGAAATTCAGGGTGACTTTAAGGTGCTAGCTCACAAATCAGTATGCTGCAGACATGCATACCACTCCCCCAGTAACATTATAGAGAGACCAGTTGAATCAGTAAAGACCAACAGCAAGGAAAATTCAGTTTCCCACATGTGGTCTGAGCGGGACTCGAACTCACAGGGGTGAGAGACCCTGGATTTGAAGACTGGTGTCTTATCCATTAGGCCACCGCTGCCTTCTTGGAGAAATGAGAAAGTTAGTTGGTTTTCTTTGGGTACTCTGGTTTTCTCTACCATTCCTGAACTGACTGCCTCAAATCTAATTGAAAGAATCTTGACTGGGGTTAACAACATCATTTATGCACCATTATATAATCCGATATTTTAATGTAAAAATTAAAATACAACAAAGTATATTTTTTGTCACCTTGTAAATGTGTTACCTGTAATATCTTAAACGATCATCAGTTATCTCATAACTTATACAGTTATCTTGATGTTAAAGTAACATGTGTTTTGTATAAACCTGCAGGCTTTAATTTACTATGATTAAATGATTATATTTTGCATAAACCCTTTTTTACAGCATTCAATTTTATTTCATTCTTTTAGGATTGTCTTTACCATGAAAACTGTCTGTAAAAAAAAAATCAATTCAGAAAAAAAAAATTTGTGCACAATATTCCATATCTAACTCTGCTTCTGCCTGGTCACTCTGGCCATGAAAAACACACAATTCATTTTTCATGTTACTGAAACTGGGTGATTTTTATATACATTGTATAGCACTGACTGTACACCTAACCATCCATTTTTTTTACTGTATAATAATCACTAATTGGTGTTATCAGTTTATTGATGTTTAGTGATGAAGACCTGTACTTTCATATAAAGACCACTGTGAAGGTTACCTAAGGTTTCCTTTGTGAACAGAGTTGACTGCATGTATACCGTTATTACCGTATCACTTACCTTTTCCGATGTAGTAAAATCCGATGATTATAATCGTGATCAGAGCTATAAGTTTGCTCGCTGTTATGACTACTTGGACTTTGGTTGCCCATTTTGTGTTGATACAGTTTACTCCGACCAACAAGCCTAAAAGTAAAATGTAAAATATATACTCTTTCAGTATCATACTGATTTGGTTTTCAATCTTCTTATCTGCTGGAAAAAAAATCCTGAAATGGCAGTCTGGATATTGGCCATAAGGGCCACATTTGATGTTAAACTCCAAACAACAACTTCCTGAAACGTATATATACTGTTAAGCTTCATTATAATGAAAACTAAATGCTCTATGTGGCATTACTGTTGATCTTGTATAAGTTTGACCTTGAACTTGACCTTTCATTCAAATGACCTTTTGTGGTCATAATTTATTGTAGTTGACCTTACAGTTGATGTCTATGTATAGGTTTGACCTTGCATTTGACCTTATATTGTAACACACTTGGCCTTTTGTGATCGAGGAGATATTGCAGATGACCTTAGAGTTGACATCTATGTATAAGTTTGACCTTGCCTTTGACCTTATATTGTAACACACTTGGTCTTTTGTGATCGAGGAGATATTGCAGATGACCTTACAGTTGACATCCATCATCTATGGTGTACATTTTTTGTATAGGTTTAACCTTGCACTTGACCTTTCATTGTGAAATTATTTGCACTTGCTTCTGTGATATTGAAGTTGACCTTCTATGATATAACAAGTTTGACCTTGAACTTAAGTTCCACAAATCTAGCAGAATAATACATCACTGCAACTGGCCTTCATGATACTACATGTATGCATTTGAAACTAGCTTCCATGATTCATATGTTTGCCCTTGTAAAAGAACTTTCAAAGTATATGTTATTTGACCTTGAACTTGACTATACAATTTCATGATATTTCACTTTACTTTTCATGACACAATAAATTTAACATAGCACTTTTTTTTACTATGATAAGTATAATGTCCTTGAACTTGACCTTTGATATGACAGATAGGTTTGACCTTGTAAATTTACAATCAAGAATTCAGATTAAAATTAAAGGTTGATACAAAAGATTGAATGTTTGTTTCAGCTTCTATCTGTATTTACAGCATTCAGTCTGATGAAAATGTTCATCTTACACAATATTATAAAACTTTAATTTTAAAACTTCATGCACATGTTATATACAAAATTAAAAATTTAGACTGTTACACCAGATTTCCATGACAAATGTAAATTAAATACATAATAGCCTGAGGCATATTAATAATAAACACTCTTATATACATGTGTCATGTGTCTGGATATTTGTTTAAAAATGTTAATCTAAATTCAGTTTGTTTTTGACAAACAGCCACACAACAATTTAATTTTAAAAGTACACGTATGCATGTTTAAAGAATCTAAATTTAGAATTTAATATATCCGTTTATATATGTTTTATAATAAAGTGCACGTTTTAATGTTTGATTTTCAACAGATTCTTAGTGTATTAAGTTTTCAATTTCTATAAATGATGACTGTATCAGAATTCATGACTTAATTTTCATCAGTACACATCTGTTGTTGGTGGGGAATGAAGAAATTATATTATTTTTTCTTGGCTTAAAATGTCTCAAGGCTGAATGAATTATTTGCATCACTGTCATACTATTCACAAAATCGTACTAAAATTAAAATTGACGTGTACTGACTGAAAAACCAGTTTGATGTTATGCAAAATTATACCATTTTATTATACCCCCACTTAAAAAGAGGGGGGTATATAGTGATAGGGGTGTCCATCCGTGTGTCTGTCCGTCCTTCTGTTACACCTTAGGGTACCTATCTCTCATCCGCAACTCCTCCTAAACCCTTCAATGGATTTTCATGAAACTTTCACACAATCTTTGTGATATAATGTAGATGTGCACCTTCTATTTAAAAATTTGATCTGATGGATTTTTTTTATGTGGGGGGAGTGGGGGCTATTTTTTGTGAGCTTTTGGCTCACAGTTTTTTTTAGTTTTCTTTTAGAAGGTCTTACATTTCAAAAATATATACCATAAAGTCTAAGCTCTCAATCTGAAACCCACAGTACAACTTAAAATTTAAACCACATTGAATATGATATCCTGAACAAAATTTTATTCTGATCGAGTTAATGTCAAAATGTCATCCGGGCATTCAATCCATTCATTAAATGTTCATGGTATGGTAATACCTAATGTTCTATAACCTGTAGCTGATAATCTGATACCTGGTCTGGACTTGGGGAGTCATGATCAAGTTACATCAGGGTACATGATAAAGAATATACTGTTTTAACAAATTATGGGGTGGGCTAGTTGCATTTTTTTTTCAGCAATTTGCAGAGACAATAATTGATTCTGTAAACCATCAGTGTTTTACAGTTATAACATCTAAATTTCCTTGGCCCCAACCCTGGCACTTGACCATCCCTTATTTAATGTCTTGGGCAATAAAAAACACAAATTACAAAAAAAAACAAAAAAACATCTAAATTTCCACAAAATCATTAGTAGCCAAATTTACAAAATTTGAAAAATTATTGCCCAAACCCTTTTTAAAATATTTTTTCACAAATTTGCTAAAAACATTAATTGTTTAAAGAATTTCTCAAAAATTAGTTGCCAATGGCGATTTTTGCTACCATTAATGGAAATACAAGAGTTTTAATACACAACAGTATTGTCAGTTGGATAGAGGTGTCTTGTGAATTTCTGAATCTGCTTTGACTTTGTTAATGGTGACTTTTAGTGCTAAAGCACCTGCATACAATGTCACAATTTAACATATAAATCAGTTGATACCAGCTCTGACATCAAGTTTGTTAACCAAGGTTGTAGTTAGGTAATACTCATACTTGTTATTTGCATACTTCAGTCATGATAGTATGCACATCAGATGCATATTTCAAGAAGGTGTTTGTGGCATAATATAATGGGCATATCTGCTTTGTACTAGCGTACACAAAAGGCGACTTTCGGGTGCTAGTAACCTCACAGAGACAGCGGCTACTGAGGTTGCAGTCTCCTGGTCCATGGTGCTAGTGGGTGGGCAAGTCAAGAAGGACAGTAGAGTAACTGTAGTGGGAATTTTTACCTACAAAGTTGTATGCTATTTAGCATTAGGAAAGAAGGGTCCTTTTACCGGACCCTGTGAAATCCCTGGTTGCAGTACCACTGATCCATTATCCTGACACCACTGTGGGAGGTGGTGGTTAAAGCCCTGACCGGATCTGACCCAAGACTTGAAAGTGGGTAGCGACTTTTCTTTCGTCAAGCACTCAGCATTACGAAATGAAAGCCACAGTTCTTTCGGATGGGAACTTAAAGTAAACGAGGTCCCATGTCACGGTGGGCTTGGCACGATAAAGAAACCTGCTGCATGATGCCATCAGCACAACGCATCTTGATATAAGTGAAATATTCTTGACTAGGACGTTAAACCCCATTACTCAACTCAACTCTACTCCATTATCCTGACACTGGGTAAGTCAGCAAGTGCAGCAGTGTAACTGTAGTATATTAAACAGGACAAATATTTTACTCGCGTACCCTGTCATCAACCTGACAGACATGTCAAATAATAGTGTCCCACCTTAAAATAATAATTACCCCGGTATGATGTTTATCTTTCATTTTTTAGCTGTTTATATTTGACCCAGACTATTACAGTGATAAATGATATACCTGTAATATATACCATTAATCTTACCCTACCACAGCTCCCTCTGTAATTTACAGGTAAAATATTTTTCAATGAGCAGTGCTCCAAAAAGAAACATTTGCACAGAAAATATTTGCGATTTTTGCAATGTCTCTTGTATCATGAATATGTCTTCTCGGTGAAAAAAAAACATTCACACAGAAAATATTTGCAATTTTTACAATGTCTCTTGTATCATAAATATGTCTTCTCGGTGAAAATTTCCATTTGTAAACTCTTTCCCTTTTGTTGAAACCATGAAAATTTCTTACCATGAAATGGTTCAGTAAGCAATACTTCTGTACTGTCAGAAATAAACTATTTTCTAAATTCTCTGCTACTTAAAATCTGAAAACTCTTAAAAATTTAGGTATACGCCCCAATGCAAAGTATTTCTTCTGCGATCTTCTGCGCCTCCGATGGAGGTCCTTTCACTTATATATCGAGACAGGCACTTCTGGGCAAGTTCTGGGATGGATAAGAAAACCAGAGTGATATCGAAAAATATGCAGTCTATACTAAAAAATATTCTATATTTTCAGTCCTGGAAGTCAAAACTCCCTCTATCTCTCTATCTATCTCTCTCTCTCTCTCTCTCTCTCTCTCTCTCTCTCTCTCTCTCAGTACAACTTTTCCTCCTTATAGAGTACTCTGAGTTGGGTGCACTGATAGTTAAAAAGTAAAACAGAGCCTTTGGCTCAGGTGAGCTAAAAATATAGTGCGAAAAATGTCTAAAGTTTGAAAAAGATGGCGAGTTAAAAATTAGTTTGGCTATTTCAGCAAATTTGTGAAAAATTACTTTAATGAAGACAATTTATTTATATCAGATTTGGCTAGTTATACCGGTAGTTTAGAAGTGGAAGCCTACAGTAGATGTGCAGATATAAGAAAATATGTAGAGATAGGAGATACGTACAATAAAATATACAGAAAGATACTACAGAACACAGAGACAGATACATGTACCAGAAAACACACAGAGAAACCAGAATATACCAGAAAATACAAACAGAATCCAGAAAATATGGGATGATTCTTACTATTGCTACTATAACTATGCAGAATCTTTATCATTTAGACTCTAACACAGACTCTAAGTGTATACGCATATAACATGTATAAAACAATGCATGTCAGGGTTATACACATTTATAATAATATTGTGTTGATTCTGACAGCTGAATATATATAACTTAGTGTAATTCATGTATAAATAATACATTAGTTAAATAAAAAGCCTTTACAAATATATTTAAATTAAATTTTTTGTGTATTTGTGCAGTTATGTATTTCAATATTTACAAATGTTTTTTTACAGACAATCATTCACCAGTATTTCAGTATATTTACAGAGTCTTATCAGCTGTTTATAATATTATACTTCACATGGTACATGTATCAAACATGCAATGCAGTCAGTGGGAACTTGGAATATTAGTCTACTCTACCCAAAACAACAACAGGTTCTATTACCCTTTAAAATGGCATTAGTTGTTTTCATACAAGACTTATCACAGATTTTGGCTCAATACACACACGTCCAAAATCTAGGTTATATTTACAATGTTATAATACATAAGATATTTATAAGTGTTATTATTGAACAATTGATATTATTCAATTTATTTTAAAACATGTAAACTGGCCAAGATTACTTAAAGTCAGACAGAGTTCTGCTAACATTTTAGGTTCTAATTTGATCCCCATTCTCAGCCAAGGACAAAAATATTAATGTTTTCCAGGTGTTTTTTTTCAACTTTTTTGTCCAACTTATTTTCTTTACAGTAAACTTAAGGTAGCCTGAAGTATGGTATGTCAATTTGATATACCGAAGTAAAATCTGGGATCAATGCAGTTATTTTTTTTACATTTTTAAAAACTACCTTCTGCCTTTTAAATTGGGAAAATTCCAAGTTCTGAAACACAATGAACTGCATACTAACATGATTGCAATAGCTTAGAATCCTCGCTACAAAGATGTTATAATGTGAAAATATCTAGTAAATCACTGTTGTTTTGGGAATTTTAGTGATCAAATTGAGAAAATTTAGTCATTTTTTCACAGGGGAAACTATCTTTATTCGGTAAGACAAACAAAATCACTGCAATGGCACCATTTGTTCAGACAGACTATGACATCATAAAAGATTCATTACTTGATTGATTGAATGGGGTTTTATGTTTCAGTCAAGAATATTTCACTTATATCATAACATCACCAGCTATAGGTTATGGCATCATGTGGCACAAATTTTTTTATCTTTGCAGCACCCTGAGGGCAATATGCAGCTAGAGAGGGATCAGTTTTTAAGGTCTCTTCTGAAGGGCCTTGTGACTTTTATTTCCTAATGCATAAATAACAGCCACTTCCTATTTTAAGTTTGGGTCAGTCTCAGTCAGCAGAGCTCCAGATAAGAATTGGACATAAAGGGTCATTACCCCCTACTTTTTTTCTAAAGTGTACGCTGTTAAAACATAAGCATTTTGACACTGTTGCTACCGCTGTCTGACTGTTTGCGTGCATAATAGCCTTTTTCATAGCAGACATTTTGTGATATGACGATCAACATAAAAGGTGAAAAAAAAATGATATAGGGTAAGATTAGGGTAAGATTCGAGACCAGAACTGATCTGGACCATCATTTTAAAGTACAATTCTGGTACGGAATTGTCTCCATTACGTTTTCAATTTGTTCATCAATCTTGATCATTATAATGTTTAACAAATGTAAGCTTGTATGAAACTATTGAAAGTGATACTTGTTTACAAAATCATGGTTACATGTTGTACTGGAAATGTAAAGCGTTTTGGTATGCCTTTGATTAAATTTTAAAGCATATCTTAAAAAATCATAGCGTATTTACACAGATACGCCTCTTATCTGGGGCTCTGCAGTCAGTGTTTGAACCCTTACCTCCCACATACAAAATGAACACTACCAACTAAGCTACCTTAGTGGGATTTCAAAAGTGAAGTTGCTTAGTTATAGAGGGGCAATATCATGTTGAGTGAGGTGGCATTACAACGGCAATACGTCTGATAATAACTAAGGTGGTAAAGTATTGAAGGTCACTATAACAAGGTTTTACTGTATTGTAAGGTAATCATGCTTGAACCTCAATTTGTTTAAAATTTCATTCTTTAATTTACAGCCAGAGTAATAATACTGATACATGGTATACATTCTTTCTAGCCTTATTTCCTTTAAATTTATGAAATTTCCATTTTGCCTTTCACATGCCGAAATTCCTAGACAGTCAAAAAATCCTTCCACAGTAATTATTCATTATAATGCTAGACTACAAAACAGTAAAGTTTAATATATAAAACTATGTACAGCCTTGTTTTCTACAAAACATGTTTATAATGTATTACAATGTTACTAATAGGAATTTCAAGGTGCACATTATTTATGAATGAAATTTTGATTTTTCTTAAATTCAATTTTAACAAACTTTTAAAGATCATACAGTATTCAAATTCAGGTCACACACATTTTAAATTTTAAAGTCTTCAAATTACATAATGATTAAAAAATATTTTAAAATACATTACTGCAAGACATTCTTAGTTGCTTACACACATGTAGTGTTATATGTACAGATAAATTGTTTTTTGTTTTGGATATGTTGTCAATATTAACATGAAATATATATTTTTTTTATCAATGAACATAGAATGTTCAAGGAGACCCAATAATGGACCAGTAAATACATATCGTAATTGATATTGAAGCTATGTCTACTTTTGGGTTTTTATTCTTAAAAGTGATGCAATATTTGACTAATTAAGGGTATTTTGGGGTCAAAATGATGAAACATTTTCAAAGGATGATGAAATAAGGAGAAATCGAGACACTTGGTAACAATACCAACAACATTGACCTGTCAGCTTGACCTTTCAATAGAAATATTCTTATATATAGGAGACACCCATTACATGATAGTAGTAGGCTTGAACAGTTTTCATGTTTATTGTTACTCATTATGTTGACGAAATAAACATGTGCATGTTCCCTATACATAAATAAACTTGTTTATGATAAATATGTAAATAAAAGGTCAAACTGACAGGTCAATGTTGTTTACCTATACCAATACAATATTTATGTGATGATGCAATAGCTATGTGTAATATACTTGTATATAAACACTGCTGTCTGTTTCGTAACAACATGCATGAAACAGGTTTTTGTTTTGGTTTTTTTTTTTTTTTTGGGGGGGGGGGGGGGGGTTGCTTACACTGAAGTTCTATATGATAAGATTCGTGTGTCCCTTCATCCCTGTGACTCATGTGTCAAATTGTCAATGGTTGAAATGCTGCATGTATCAGTGCTTGAAATACATGTAGGTGGTTTAAAACATTAGTCCCTTTTATATAAAAGTCTTCATTTTCTCTACATTTTTCAAAATATTTACAGGAAAATGAAGTTTAAGGCCAAAAAATGCATGTATAGGTAGATTAAAAAAATAAAAGACCTCATTATAAATTTAGCTTTAAATATTTTTTTTAATTTAATTTCATATATCACAAATACCATGACAAAAATGAAAATATTACAAATATTAGGAATTTAGGACTGGTAGGTAGGATTTTTTATAAAGTTTTTTTATGTGTTTGGATCACATGATCTTGGGATACTTTGTGTCAAATTGTCAATGGTTGAAATGTCACATACATCCATGTTTGAAACTAAAAATTGAACATGTAGATTTATAATAGTAGTTTAAAACTTAAAAGATAGGTCATTAGTTTTAAATAAAACTTTTAATTTTCACAAATATCATGAAGAAAATGAAACTGAAGGCCTCCCCCCAAAATTATATGCGTTTCCTCTAACACTCTTAGAAATTTTAGAGTTGGTAGGTAGGATTTTTTTAATAGTTTTTTTATGTGTTTGGATCACATTATCTTGGGAATTATAAAAGTCTCAAGAGATTATAATTTATTGCCAGGTCCAGTGTAGGTACTGTCCAAGTGGTCTAAATTATATACCTTCACAATAATGCACATACCAACATACTGAAAATAGTATTAAATTTCTCTGTCAAGACATTTATAATTCAAAATTCTATTGCCCTGTCATGACATCTGGACAGCTGAAATCAATATGCTATACATGCCACATGTACAATAAGTGTATAAAAGTTACACTGACCACCCACTGACCGACAGTATGCAGTATGATGGATACACTGACTATTTTAACTGACCTCTAACTGTGACCATAAATAGCTACACAACACAGCAGGATGAGGAAGCAACAAGACAGGGTGATCTGGAATCTTGGACATTATGTCCTGGACATCCAAAATATATATTATATATTGGGAAAAACTTAACCTTAATTCTCTACTCGCCAGAAAGGAATTAAAAGACTTCAACAGCCAGTCCCAATGTCCAAGAGTGGTAACAATAAAAAATGTTGAAACCATCAATACAAGGACTGGTTTAGAAACTTTAAACTTACTTCAAACAGAGTTTTAAAAAGGCAATTATTCTTTATCAAGTAAAACTGCAAAATATTGATTTTTCAGAGTATATAGCTATTTAAACAAGAGGCCCATGGGCCTGATACGCTCACCTGATAACTAATGGCTAGCTGATAGATTTAAAGAAAACATAAATACTAAACCCCAATGACATTTTTCTTTACATCATGATAGCCGTTGTATCAATACCTACAACATTCTAGTATATATGCCTATACAAAAAGTTAATAGTTTTCAAGATAATTAACCATTTCAGTATTGTTTCACATCTGTGACCTTGACCTTTGAACCCATGACCTTTTTCTATACATCAAAATGATCGTTGTATCAATATCTACAACATTCTAATACACATGCCTATACAAAATGTTTATAGTTTTCGAGATAATTAACCATTTCCGTATTGTTTTGCATCTGTGACCTTGACCTTTGAACCCATGACCTTTTTCTATACATCAAAATGATCGTTGTATCAATACCTACAACATTCTAATATACATGCCTATACAAAATGTTTATAGTTTTCTAGATAATTAACCATTTCGGTACTGTTTCGCATCTGTGAACTTGACCTTTGAACCCATGACCTTTTTCTATACATCAAAATGATCGTTGTATCAATACCTACAACATTCTAATATACATGCCTATACAAAAAGTTTATAGTTTTCGAGATAATTAACCATTTCGGTATTGTTTCACATCTGTTACCTTGACCTTTGAACCCATGACCTTTTTCTATACATCAAAATGATCGTTGTATCAATACCTACAACATTCTAATATACATGCCTATACAAAATGTTTATAGTTTTCGAGATAATTAACCATTTCGGTTTTGTTTCGCATCTGTGACCTTGACCTTTGAACCCATGACCTTTCTCTATACATCAAAATGATCGTTGTATCAATACCTACAACATTCTAATATACATGCGTACACAAAATGTTTATAGTTTTCGAGATAATTAACCATTTAGGTATTGTTTGGCATCTGTGACCTTGACCTTTGAACCCATGACCTTTTTCTATACATCAAAATGATCGATGTATCAATACCTACAACATTCTAATATACACGCCTATACAAAAAGTTTATAGTTTTCGAGATAATAATTATAATCAGAGGGAAAAAAAATTAGGTCACGACCTTCATAATTGACCTTGACCTCATTTTGAAGATACTAACAAGAAGATGTCAAAACTGAAAACCCCATGCCATTATCTGGTCAAATAGTCAAGTTATAACAATTTGAAGCTATTTTACGATTTTTTCAAAATTAAACGCAAAAACGCGTAACCTATTTTTTATCCGAATTTCACAAAATGAACAAACTATAGGCTTAAGACCTTAGAGAAGCCAAATATCACATCAGATTTTTTCTCCAATCAGTACTTTCGGAGAAGAAGATTTTTTAAGATTTTTGCACCCCTAGGTCACCTTGACCTAGTTATGGTAGCCATGGCAACGCCAAGAACAAATCTGAATTGCACCGGCCCATATATACTTCTGACAAAGTTTCATTAAAAACTGTCCAGTAGTTTCAGGGGAGAAGTCGAAAATAGGTGTTAACGACGCACACACGCACACACGCACATACACACGCTGCGCTATGCCATAAGCTCACATGACCTTCGGTCAGGTGAGCTAAAAATGAATAAAAATTAATAAAGCACAGAATATATATGCAGGTTAGGCCATCAGGGTTATAATTTCATAGGTTTACCCGATTAGATTAGCATGTGCCCAATAGCCCATAACTCATGTATTTTAGAAGATTTCAAAGAAAGACAGAGTGTAAAATAATATTGATAATAATTTAGCTGGACATATATATGATATGATGGCATGCTGCTTTCCTCCTCCTCCTGTGCCATTATTTTACTACTTACCATATTCCATAAGGTCAGAGGAGGTCATTTGTGACATCTGTTACAGATATGACCACATAAGTGACACAGGATGTTGGGGAAGTTAATTTCAAACAGATTAGGAATCTGAAAATCTGAGTAAACCAAAAAAACTGTCAACGCTATTATTTTACTTGGACTTACTGTTAATATTGTAAATATAAAACAAATGTTATAATTTTTAAGTCATCACTAAGGCATGTCACCACTACAGGCTGACCAATCAAATTTATTTGTCCAGATGGTACATTTTAAGTGTGCAAGGTTGCCATTTAGGTATTTTTTTTTATCGTCAAGTGATTGATTTTGGTACAATTCCCATACAAAAAGTCTGAATTTTTAGTACATTTAATTAAAAAAAATTGTTAAATGGGGAAATCCATCTACTAATTTGATCTTTTCATTTTATCTGTTTGTTCATCCGAATTTATGGTACAAATCGGTCAAAATTGGATAAATATGTCAATTTGGTCAGTCTGCCACTAAAACATGTAACATTGTCACTATCAGAAAGACTGTAATCGTTGTAACCTGTGTAAACTGAATCACTATCTAATTTGATTTTTCTATCCTAGAAGATGCTCGCTTTAGAAATTAGACATTTTACTGTATACAGCAATTCTTCATTAATGATAATTTTTTGGTGCTTAATATATTTAATGCAGAAAAAATACTATGACACAATATCCAAGTTAACAACAGACATTGGCAAACAAGACAAGACGAACCAGCAATTGTAAAACCTGACTTTGGATGACGACCACTGGTGTTAACATACTACAGTATATACATACACTGAGGTCAGTGGTCATTGATTGTAAAAGACTTTCAGAGACCACACTGGCTCAAAATTTCTGGTAGCAAATTTCAAACACATTTTAAGTCTTCTAGGAAATTTGTTTCTATTTCAAGATGATTTTCTTGTTTCAATATAAAAAAGTGTCGCAAATTGCAACATTTGCGACTGACAGTGCGAGCCCTGACTTTGGACAGGCACTTTTCAAATTTAAAAAACAAAGAAAACTGTTTGTTTTATATAAAACAATCATGATGGGAAGTTGAAATGTCATGAGGCACAAGTACAATTTCCTTTTACCAAATACTTCCAGTAAAATAAGTCAGTCAATTTTATTCTGTGCATAATTAAATTACATTCCAGGGTTGATAGTCTATTTGTCTCTTTTAAAAATACCAAGTCTTACCAAAACCTGAAAAATAAACTAAAATTACACAAGAAAAAAATCAACATCAATGCCTGAAAAAAAAAAGATTTTTTCTTCAAATATGAAAGACTTACAAACAATGGTAGCAGCTAGGAGAACTAAGCACTCATGTGGAATCTCACAATCCGGAAATAATGGCTTTATTATATACAGTGCAAATATCAAAGCTGAAGCGGCTATTCCTACAGGACAGATTAACAGGAAATTAATCCAGAGACAAATGAAGGCTGGTAATTCTCCAAAAGCTCTTTTAATATAAACATACTCCCCTCCAGACTGGGGTATGGTAGTTCCTAACTCTGCATAACAAACGGCACAAAGTGTATTATAAATCCCACATAATACCCATAATACAAATGACAATCCAACAGATTTAGCGTTCTGTAAAATACCAACAGGCGACACAAATATCCCTGAGCCGATTATAATACCAACAATAATGGCAACTCCATGAAATAATGTTATTTGTTTTTTCATCTCAATTTTGCCTTCTTTTCCATCCTTGTTGCTTTTTGCTTCACCCATTTTGCTTCTTGAAAATAATTCCAGAGAATCCTTGATTTAACGTTAATAACTCGGCACTTTGGACGATATACTACTGGTAGTGTATCTCTCAACCGTGACCGTGCTATGACTATAGTACACAGAGCAAAACGTAAACAAAACTTATGTAAATAAAAACGTTAAAACGGTTAAATGATTGTTCTTTTGGAAAATTATAAATACCTCGATACCACAGAACATTTAAGAGATATACTTAAAATTTCTTGTTTTCTTCCTCTCTTCCCGCGTATTACTACTGTACACTTTCCCAGTAACAAACCACGTGTGTTTCCAGTAACGAAATGAAATGTGACGCACCACGTTTGTGATGTAATAGGGCAGTTTTTAAAGATGGCTGTTAAAATGGACTTTATGTTGGAATGTACAGCATTTCATTTTGAATTTTACAGTCAACATCATTTTGCAGACTCTCCGCGTACATTATGCCTAAAAATAATGGAAGGTTTCAAGATAAATCTTCACCACTGTAAGCAGTGTAATACAGGATGAATTACCTCCTCTTGATGTTATGCCAAAAATCATTGTATTTTAAAATATCAGGAACAGGGCCATTATTGGCAGATTTAGGGATGGGGATTTATATAATATTGACAATGGGGTTCGCCGCTGTACCACGGTCACCTTCTAACGTGTCTGCGAAACGCTTGTTTCCAATAGACATGGAATCGCACGATATGACGTTTTCCCGTAAAAAACGACGTTATTCCGGGAATTTGTGACGTTGCCGTTTTCCAAAATGTTCCGCACAAACGTTATAAGAGGTATTGACCACGTGGTACAGCGGCGAACCCCATTTCAGTTTATTTTAAAGACTGATTTCAACTTCTCTAAGACAGAGCACACTCAAGAGTGCAACGGCGATTTGCCGGAAAGCACGTGAATGCCGATGACGTCGACAAATCCCTTCTGTGACTTCACGAGCTTATTGTGCTAATTAGAATTCAGGTGGATTTTTGTTTAGAAATATATCTAAATTATCAATTGTAAATAAATAAATACGTACATTATCAAATAAACGGATAAATAATAAAATAAAATGAATGAATAAATAACCTATTATTATTTTAAAATTTATTGGTTGGAGACTATGTAAATGTCATCTATCCTAGTGAGCTTGAAATAAAAGACACGACTGATTCCTCAAGTTTCTGCTTCATATTTAGTCTTATACCTGAATTATGACGCACAGGAAAGGCTACATTGAAACGCTATGACAAACGTGATGACTTCAATTTTTCTATTGTCAACTTTCCTTTTTTATGCAGCAATATACCAGCTTCTCCTGCTTATTGTGTATTTGTTTCCTAATTAATACGCTATGGTAGAGCTTGTTGCAACTACGGGGTATTTGTACAACGAAGTAGGCTGCTGCAAATAAATTGTTGACGCTGGGATATTGCAACCCTAGCTTATCAAGGCCTCAAAAAGTTTTATGGCCGTCATCACAGTATGGTTGATAAGTTGATGCTCTGTGTCCAGGATTGCCTTGGATATATTTGACGTCTCATTAGTTCCATGTTCCTTTCACACAATTTTGATTACACAGTGGCGGGTGTAGCTAGCTAAACAGGAAGTGCTTACCCTTCCGGAGCACCCGGCCTCACCTCCCTGGTGGAAGTTCACGTGTGTAACCTAACTTGTCAGTTCCAAAGTTTTTACTTTGCTTCTGGATTGTGATTCGGAAATGGTTAGTATGTTTGTTTTTGATTATCTTTTTATTTTTACCATTAAAGTTGTTGAAAATCAAGTTTCAACTTGTCGAGAGAACTTTTCAGGGAAAATAAAAATGAACCTAAATATGACGTTCGAATCACGCCATGTCATTTCTCATTCTCCGAACGGAACGCATATCATAAAAACGTCATTTTTCGTCATGGACCGTATTCTGATGAAACCTTTTTCGAAAGCGACAATGACTCGGAATTAAAGTCTGCGTTTACCACTGCATGACAAGGAAGACGATGGGTCACATAAAGCAATGTCTTGGTTCCGGGTTCTTCCTCTGGAAGCAGAATGTTTATCACACTTTGAATAAGAAACAGGACCAAGACATACACCGCCGAGGGAAGCCAAACAGAACCAAGACATACACCACCGAGGGAGGCCAAACAGAATCAAGACATATACCACCGAGGAAGCCAAACAGGACCATGGCTTCAGACGAAGCCAAACAGGACCAAGACATACACCACCGAGAGAAGCCAAACAGGACCAAGACATACACCGTCGAGGGAAGACAAACAGGACAAAGACGAAGCCAAACAGAGCCAAGACATACACCGCCGAGGGAAGCCAAATATGACCAAGACATACGCCACCGAGGAAAGCCAAACATGACCAAGACATACACCGCTGATGGAAGCCAAAAAAGCACAAGACATACACCGCCGAGGAAAGCCAAACAGGACCAAGACGAAGCCAAACAGGACCAAGACATACACCACCAAGAGAAGCCAAACAGAACCAAGGCATACACCGCCGAGGGAAGCGAAATATGACCAAGACATACACCGCCGAGGGAAGACAAACAGGACCAAGACATACACCACGAGGAATGTCAAATATGATCAAGACATACACCGCCGAGGGAAGCCAAACAGGACCAAGACATACACCGCCGAGGGAAGCCAAACAGGACCAAAACCAAGCCAAACAGAACCAAAACATACACCGCCGAGGGAAGCCAAATATGACCAAGACATACACCGCCGAGGGAAGCCAAATAGGACCAAGACATACACCGCCGAGGGAAGCCAAACATGACCAAGACATACACCGACAATGGAAGTCATACAGAACCAAGACATACACCGCCAAGGGAAGCCAAACATGAAACCAAGAAATACACCGCCAAGGGAAGCCAAACATGGCCTAGACATACACCGCCGATGGAAGCCAAACATGACCAAGACAAACACCGCCGAGGGAAGCCATACAGGACCAAGACAAACACCGCCGAGGGAAGCCATACAGGACCAAGACATACACTGCTGAGGGAAGCCAAACATGAAATCAAAAACAAACATACTTATCCATTTCCGAATCACAATCCAGAAGCAAAGTAAAAACTTTAGAACTGAGAAGTTAGGTTAGACACGTGAACTTCCAACAGGGAAGTGAGACCGGGTGCTCCGGAAGGGTAAGCACCTCCTGTATAGCTAGCTACACCCGTCACGTGAAACCAAGGAATACACTGCCGAGGGAGGACAAACATGACCAAGACATACACCGCCAAGGGAAGCCAAACAGGACCAAGACATACACCGCCGAGGGATGCCAAACAGGACCAAGACATACACCGGCGAGGGATGCCAAACAGGACCAAGACATACACTGCCAAGGGAAGCCAAACAGGACCAAGACATACACCGCCAAGGGAAGCCAAACATGACCAAGACATACACCGCCGAGGGAAGCCAAACAGACCAAGACATACACCGCCGAGGGAAGCCAAACAGGACCAAGACATACACCGTCGAGGGATGCCAAACAGGACCAAGACATACACTGCCAAGGAAAGCCAAACAGGACCAAGACATACACCACCGAGGGAAACCAACATGACCAAGACATACACCGCCGAGGGAAGTCAAACATGACCAAGACATACACCGCAGAGGGAAGCCAAAACAGGACCAAGACATACACCGCCGAGGGAAGCCAAACAGAAC
Organism: Anadara kagoshimensis; assembly: GCA_021292105.1. NCBI lineage: Eukaryota > Metazoa > Mollusca > Bivalvia > Arcoida > Arcidae > Anadara > Anadara kagoshimensis. The sequence goes on along the minus strand of CM037873.1, from coordinate 58,817,410 downwards.
CAAGACATACACCGCCAAGGGAAGTCAAACAGGACCAAGACATACACAGCCGAGGGAAGCCAAATAGGACCAAGACATACACCGCCGAGGGAAGCCAAATAGGACCAAGACATACACCGCCGAGGAAAGCCAAACAGGACCAAGACATACACCGCCGAGGGAAGCCAAATAGGACCAAGACATACACCGCCGAGGGAAGCCAAACAGGACCAAGACATACACCGTCGAGGGAAGCCAAATATGGACAAGACATACACCGCCGAGGGAAGCCAAACAGGACCAATACATTCACCGCCAAGGGAAGCCGAACATGACTAAGACATACACCGCCAAGGGAAGCAAAACAGAACCAAGACATACACCGTCGAGGGAAGCCAAATATGGCCAAGACATACACCGCCGAGGGAAGCCAAACAGGACCAAGACATACACCGCCGAGGAAGGCCAAACAGGACCGACACATACACCGCCGAGGAAGGCCAAACAGGACCAAGACATACACCGCCGAGGGAAGCCAAACAGTACCAAGACATACACCGCCGAGGAAAGCCAAATATGGCCAAGACATACACCGCCGAGGGAAGCCAAACAGGACCAAGACATACACCGTCGAGGGAAACCAAACAGTACCAAGACATACACCGCCAAGGGAAGCCAAACAGGACCAAGACATACACCGCCAAGGGAAGCCAAACAGGACCAAGACATACACCGCCAAGGGATGCCAAATAGGACCAAGACATACACCGTCGAGGGATGCCAAACAGGACCAAGACATACACCGCCGAGGGAAGCCAAATAGGACCAAGACATACACCGCCGAGGGAAGCCAAACAGGACCAAGACATACACCGCCGAGGAAAGCCAAACAGGACCAAAACATACACCGCGAGGGAAGCCAAACAGGACCAAGACATACACCGCCTAGGGAAGCCAGCCCCGAGGGAAGCCAGGCCATTATGTATTTTTATCTTTTCATGTTCTTAGAATTTTTACAAAGAGTTGTTAACGAAACTAATAGGCAAGTTATTTTCCAAATAATTACAGTTAATTAAGTCCTATTCTTAGTCTTTTCTCCTTCAAAAGTTCCTTTTCCCCTTAATCTCAAATGACTATGTTTTAACGCTTATGTTTGGGGGGGGGGTTATTATTGCCAATTGTAGCTGCTATCGACAACAGGGTTTTACTAGCAAGACATAGAATACATGTATGTTTCTTTGCATAAAATGAAGCTTACGGTAAAATTAGTTAAAAAGTGTTTAACAGATCTGCATTGTACCAGTCTAATGCCCGCACCCAAAATGAATAAAGTGAACAAGTGTTTAACAGATCTGCATTGTACCGGTCTAATGCCCGCACCCAAAATGAATGAAGTGATCAAGTGTTGAACAGATCTGCATTGTACCAGTCTAATACCCGCACCCAAAATGAATGAAGTGATCAAGTGTTGAACAGATCTGCATTGTACCAGTCTAATACCCGCACCCAAAATGAATGAAGTGATCAAGTGTTGAACAGATCTGCATTGTATCAGTCTAATGCCCGCATCCAAAATAAATGAAGTGACCAAGTAATTAACAGATCTGCATTGTACCAGTCTAATGCCCGCATCCAAAATGAATGAAGTGACCAAGTGTTTAACAGATCTGCATTGTACTAATCTAATGCCCGCCCATGTCGATTTTGTTTTACTGTAGGTGCATTTAAACTTATCAGAACTTTAAAGCGACAGTGAAGTTTAGTGACAGCTTTAAGGTTTCTGCAGGACTTCTACAAAGAGAGCCTTTATCGCCATTTCTATTTAGTTTGTACATTAACGACTTTGAACTTTTTAAATATGAAAATGGTTGCGAAGCCATAGAGATTGGACCGCTTCAAATATTTCTTTTACTATACGCGGACGATAGAGTAATTTTCTCGGATTATATGGAAGGTCTCCAAAAACAGCTCAACACATTGTCATTATATTAAAGTGATTGGAATTTAAATGTGAATGTTAACTAAACTAAAGTTATGATATTTAGAAGTAGGGGTGGTCGTAGGCTCATTAAAAAGTGGTTTTATCAAGGTGAAAAGATTCAAATTGTTGATAGTTTAAGCTATTTATGTTCAATGTCTTGTTGACCATTTTTACATGGCTTGATGATTGATCGATTGAATGAATAGGATTTACGTTCAAGTAAATTGGGAATATCTCATTGATATCAAGACGACACCAGCTTTAGACAGGTAGGTATTTTCATTTACCTTTGCAGTGCGCTCAGGGCAATGTACGTGCAGGGTGGGTTCTTTAGTTAACGAGCCACGCCTGTCGCGTGACCGAAACCAGCATCTGGTGGTGACAAGGAATCGGTTTTAATTAAGGGTCTTCGTGACTTTCATTTCTAAATGCCGAGTGCTTTGCGAAAGAATAGTCACTACCTATTTTAAAGTCTTGGTTTAAAGCCTGCGGTTCGAACCGACAGTTATGACCCCGCATATGAAGCACTCTACCAATTGACGGATCGCCGGTCACGTCCACAATGTTCCGACAAAGAAAAACCATGCTTCAATTATAATATTATCTACATGCAACTTGAAAAGTCAAGATAAAAACTCGGCCTGTGATTAAATGACGTCACTGACACTAGTACGTCATTCGTGATTGCGGCCAGTGTCATGGCCAGCGATACGTCAATTAAGTACCGTACGGTAGTGGTTTTCACTTGATGAGATAGCTCAATTAAAAAGAGGATTCTAATAAATATAATTTTTATATGGCTACCTTTATAAGGAGCCTGATGGTATACTTCTGGAACTGTTGTGGATCTTTAAAAGTATTCAGGGGAAACGCCAACCCGGCCTACGCATTGATTCATTAAACAAGTTTGCACGCGCAGAAGGGGTGAAAAAAATGGCCAAAAACGGCATACACTCGAGGCGTGGAAATAATGAAATATTTGTCTTACCGACTGTTTTTACTGACCATGGCATTTTATTAAAATTTCTGAATAATTGTAATTGATTAAAGAGATTTGCTCTAATTTGGTGGCAATTTTACCATTTAAATACCGATTGAATGCGGGACACTTGCCTAAAATCGAAAATTATTTTTTTGAAAAATGTGATCTCTTTCAATCATTTGCTCATGCACCAAAGATGTTTTAATATGAATGGAAAGAACTTTTTCCCGTGTTTATTTTGATGTATAATTCGACAGTTAAATTTTCTGGTACAAAAAACGTACAAGTTTTAAAGTCGAAAAAATCGATGAAAATGTCGGATATGTGATCATGGGTCGGTCCCTTTTCCGGCTCATTTGACCCATAAATAATGCAACGGCAGCTTCCTCATGGTACACCATGTGTAAATTTGATAGTCCAGAGACGCTGTTTGGATTTATTTGCTGAAATAAAGTAAGTTTTACCATTTAAATAGTAATTTTCTTCACACTTCAAGCCGATTTTGCCGGAAATTTGGGTCTACTTTCAGGCAGCCATCTTAGAAAAGTGCCGTCACCGCCTCAAAGTTATTTTTTGCATTCCCGAATGATCCTTTTGTATTTTGTACATGGTAGTCATGGTTTTTACACCATATAACATGCAGGATTGATTTGTGGTACCACTGAATATATGAAGTTTGCATGGATACCAATACACTGGCCTGCATGTACTCAGGACACATTGGCCTGTATGCTTTGTAGGCCTTCAATTTATTTGGCTGCTAAATAACATTCAACTGTCTTATTTTATTTATTTTATTTTAAATACATGGGGAATGGGTTTACTCAAAATATTTACCATTAATATTTGACCAGGAGTGTGGATTTCTACATAAAATATTCCTTAGATGAGGAACATCTTTCAACTTAGATTTAGCTCTCAATTCATAAATATGTACATTTTGAATTTCATCACAAGATTGGCACTGGTCTTAATTATATATTTTTTTCAAATTCTAATGTAATAAAAACCCCTTCCTTACTTTGGTACAAAGCATGAACTCATGGTTTATTATACAGTCCCATTTAATTGTTTAATCAAATTTTAACAGAAAAAAATTCATTTGAAATCCTATACAAATTGAAAATTTGCATAAAAACTGGACTCATACAGTGTGTATACATCTATGATCTAAGCTACTAAGTTATTTTTATTGTAATTAGCTCTGGCATGTGCTACTATTGAATTTTTATGAAATTGTCATGTGCTGATTAAAGTGATTTTGAATTTTTATTAAAATAATGCATTCAAAGTCAGAACATTTGAATTATATTATTTCAGTAGCACATGACAGCTCTACTGTTTTTGCTCTAAAACTTTAGAGGAGACAGCATCTTTTTGCTAATGTAATAATTGAAATTGCTAAATAATGAAATGAAATTATAATTTAACTTAAACCATAAACAGATAGGTCTAAAACATTGCAAATTGTCCATTATAATCTTGATTCAACACCCACAACTGAGCCAAGTCATTAAAGTCACTTTGCTTAATTTAGTTTGACAGATGTGTTTAGATGTGAGTTACAAACACATAGACATACCATACCTACAACAATACATGTGTCCATCATCTGATGTTGACTTAAAAGCCAGAGTAATTCAAATTTAAGCTAACATGGCCCATCATAAGTTGTCATTTAATTCAGATGATGAACAAGTATGGAACCAGAGAAAGACCCCCATACTGATTATTTCAATATGAAAAATGATTTCACTTTTTGTGAAATTTGGACATGCAATGTAAGGCACTTATAAACTTTCTCTTATTCAGCAACAAACACCTTATTTCACATCTGGTAGTTATATTATTCCTTGCTGATTTTGTTTCAGTCCATGGATTTAACAAGTTTTCACTGATAACTCATGACTTGTGCATTTTTTTTTATTTATAATTATGATAAAACCCATTTTTTAGACTGGTAAAATTAGTATTAAAATTAAAACTATATAAAATAAACTAAATTGATGTGGAATTATAATAAGTATTTGATGTAAATCTTATTTACACTTTCATTTGTGTAACATTCAACCTCAAATTAACCCTCATAAGCTGAAAATGATCAGGAAAGAATAAAATTCATGATTGAACACTGAAATTACACATTAAACAACTAAAATACATGCATGTATGTATATGAAATTTTGTGATATGAAATATTGAAGCAATGTCTAAAGATGTTAATCCACAGCTAAGCTCAAACCCAAGTTAATGAATATTGTTTTCACAAGCACTGCCTCAACATAATATAGTTTATGCTTTTTCCCTCATTAAAATGTCAAGTCCATGACTACTTCACATGTACAATTAATTTTAAAATTTAAAAAAAAAGAGATTTATCTTTGGTTAGTTTTGATGCAGCATTCTAATTATTTAATGTATGCATTTCATTTTCAATTTATAAATACTTTATTGCACACCTGCATATTCTGGTGTTGGTTTGAAATAAGTCAAATATTGTAGTAGACTACTTGTACATGTATATAACACATATGGCTTGTAATGGGCAAATATGTTGTACATAATCATGCAGTTTTAAAATTCCTCAAATCCTACCCTCCCATCACACATATGCTCTCTCTCTCTCTCTCTCTCTCTCTCTCTCTCACACACACACACACACACACACATTAATGCTGATTATTTGGACCAGCAAGACATATTGCTTTGAGTGGAGGTCAACATCAGAGATCCTACCATTTCTATGTTTTCCTACACAGTTAAACCTGTCTATCAAGGCCACCCAAAGGGACCAGTAAAAGTGGCCTTAATGGACAGGTGACCTTTGTATACAGGTTCAAATAATATGAATAAAGAACAATTAGGATACAATTATACTGGCCTTTATAGGCAGGTGACCATTATATAGATGTGGCCTTGAGGGCAGGTTGGGCTGTATTTCCTATAATTTTTTTACCCTTTTCTTATATTTTCCTATCATGATTTTTGTTACTGGAATTCAGAATGGGGACATTTTCTTGCATTTAGTACATATATGAAACAACATTCACGTTTATGTATTTTAAACCAGTAAGTATACATTGCAGTTGCCAATATTTTATGTTTGTTAGTAAAAGGGGGAACAGAAATGGCTGTAGGAGAGGCCATGGATGTATATTTTTGTGCAAATTATTTAAAAATTCCTATAATTTTAGTGGAAACTCCTATAATTTTCTATAAAACTCCTATAATTTTGATGCCACATTCCTATTTTTCCTATATTTTGGACCTCAAAATGGTAGGATCCCTGCAACATGTAACGATTAGAAGTCAGCGCAATATGTAAACATGCTGGGCAGCTGACAGTGCATGTAGGTAGAAAAATCGATAATGCATGCAACAGTCATGACTCGACTGTGTGATGAAGCGAAACACGATATTGACGTCACTACGTCAGATGTATGTACAATGTATGAGTACATTGAAGGTCACGGCCATATTTGTTTTCATTGACGACAAATGAAGGCTCTTGGTTTTTTGCTTTTTTCAGATATTGACACCGCATGCACCAGGTATAATACTTTGTTAAAATAAATTACAATAATATTGTAATACTATGTCAAAATTTCAAAGAGAAAAGACCATGGTACAAAAAACGTACAAGTTTTAAAAATCGAGTCGAGTTTCATGCTGATTAGGCTACAGTGATTTTTAAGAGAAATCAGGTGCCGTCAGAAAATAGAGGGTTTTTTGCAAGTATGCGTGTCATCCAGAATTTTTTATACATGCGTAATTTTAAGTTCATAACAAATCTGCTGATAATGCGTTTACACCCATAAATGCAAATTTTACCGTTAAAATACGACACTGAATTTAGTGTACACTGAAGCTCGCGGCCATATTTGTTTTCATTGACGACGAATGAAGGATCTTGGTTTTTTGCTTTTTTCAGATATCCACACCGTATGCACCAGGTATAATATTTTGCGAAAATAAATAACAATAGTATTGTAATGTTATGTCAAAATTTCAAAGAGAAATATTCATGATACAAAAAACGTACAAGTTTTAAAAATTGAGTCATGCTGATTAACAGTGATTTTCAAGAGAAACCAGGTGCCGTCAGAAAATCGCGAATTTTTTGTAAGTATGCATGTCATCTCGGATTTTTTCATACTGCGAAATTCTAAGTTCATGACAAATCTGCTTATAATGCGTTCACACCCATAAATGCAAACTTTACCGTTCAAACACGACACTGAATTTACTGTACACTGAAGCTCGCGGCCATTTTTGTTTTCATTGACGACGAATGGAGGCTCTTGGTTTTTTGCTTTTTTCAGATATCTACACTTTATGCACCAGGTAATATTTTAAGGAAATAAATAACAATAGTATTGTAATGTTATGTCAAAATTTCAAAGAGAAATATTCATGGTACAAAAAACGTACAAGTTTTAAAAATCGAGTTGAATTTCGTGCTGATTTTCAAGAGAAATCGGGTGCCGTCAGAAAATCGCGAATTTTTTATAAGTATGATATGTCATCTAAAATTTTATAATACATACGAAATTTTAAGTTTATGATACATGTGCTTATATTGCGTTTTCACCCATACATGCAAATTTTACCGTTAAAATAAGAAACTGAATGTGACCGATTGTTTTCCGGTGTCGGACACTTGACAAAAAATAATCCCGTTTTTTCGACCGCGGAAGGTTTCAAAAAACAAAACCGAAACACAATTTGCTCTTGGCGTTTCCCCTGATTTGAGAAAGAAAAACATTCATTAGATTTCTTTCCAAAGTGTCTAAAAGTTCTTTTCTCTCACGTCCTAACAGATACAATGCACCGACCAAGAATATGACTAAATATCTCAATGCACCGTACGTCGTTAAAGAACAGTCACCGGAAGGTGCGTCACTGTGGATAACGAATAGTCATGGTGACGTCGTTGTAGACAGCCGTATCTAGACGCTTTGATATAGAATAGTCGTGACGACGTTAAGACAGGCGTAGAGACGCTTGGTTATAGAATAGTCACCGCGACGTTGTTGTATAACGATCACGAAGACGCATAGAACAGTCACGCGGCGACTTGTTGTAGATTAGACAGCCGTAGAGACGTTTAGATATAGAATAGTCACGGCGACGTTGTTGTATAACGGTCACAGCTCGACGCATAGATCAGTCACGCAGCGACTTGTTGTAGACATCCGTAGAGACACTTGGATACGGAGACGCATAGACTGGTCACAGCGACGTTGTATAGTTGACAACCATAGAGACGCTTGGATAAAGAATAGCCGTGACGACATTGTTGTAGACAGCCGTAAAGACGCTTGGATACAAAATAGCGAAAGCGACATTTTTGTAGAGTAGACAGCCGTAGAGACGCTTGGATACAAAATGGCGACGTTGTTGCCGGTATAACAGTCACGGAGAGGCATAGAATAGTCTCTGCGACTTGTTGTTGACAGACGTAGAGACGCTTGGATACAGAATGGAGATGTTGTTGCCGGTATAACAGTCACGGAGAGGCATAGAATAGTCTCGGCGACTTGTTGTAGACAGCCGTAGAGACGCTTGGATACAGAATGGCGACGTTGTTGCCGGTATAACAGTCACGGAGAGGCATAGAATAGTCTCTGCGACTTGTTGTTGACAGCCGTAAAGACGCTTGGATACAGAATGGAGATGTTGTTGCCGGTATAACAGTCACGGAGAGGCATAGAATAGTCTCTGTGACTTGTTGTAGACAGCCGTAGAGACGCTTGGATAAAGAATGGCGACGTTGTTGTCGGTATAACAGTCACGGAGAGGCATAGAATAGTCTCTGCGACTTGTTGTTGACAGCCGTAGAGACGCTTGGATACAGAATGGCGACGTTGTTGTCGGTATAACAGTCACGGAGAGGCATAGAATAGTCTCTGCGACTTGTTGTAGACAGCCGTAGAGACGCTTGGATACAGAATGGCGACGTTGTTGCCGGTATAACAGTCACGGAGAGGCATAGAATAGTCTCTGCGACTTGTTGTAGACAGCCGTAGAGACGCTTGGATAAAGAATAGCCGTGACGACATTGTTGTAGACAGCCGTAGAGACGCTTGGGGATAGAATAATCACGACTATGCTGTTGTAGAACATGCATGGCCACACATGGAATAGTCGCGTTGGAGTTATTATAGAACATTCGCAGAGATTCATGGTCATAAAGTAACCGAGGAGACATTGTTGTAGAACAATTACCGAAACGCGTGGTTATAGAATAGTCACAGCGGCACTTTTAAAGAACATTCGCGATGACGTGTGGTTATAGAATTGTCGAAGAGACGCGCGGTGGGCATGGAATAGCCTAGACGTCTCCTAAAAGAAAAGTAAAGCGTCGTTCACGGACCACAACATATCGATTTCCAGATTCGAGTCATTCGTAAGTTCGCTCGGATACCCCGTTCCCCCCAGCACCCCAGAAATGACCACCTCGCACGATATAAGTGAAAGAATCTTGACTGGGATATAAAGCAACATTTTATTATTCCACTCGCTATAAAGTACACGATCCAGTGCTGATAAATGATATCCGTTTTTGTATTGGATGTCCTTCTAAAATAGTAACGGTTTCATTATCAGTGGTTTCAGTATCTTTCATACCTGGTACACCGTATTTTATTTTCATCGGTGTTGTGTGTTTTCATTTCCGTCCTAAGAAAGGATACTCTAAAGTTTCACATCTAGGGGCGTCACAACCATTTTCTTTTGCAAATTAAATACATGTACTTGGAAAAAGTAGGAAACATCTAAAACTCGTAAGCTTGGTTTATTGCATTGCTTATTGGAGTAGATTCAAACATAATTTATATAATGCCAAAATGGAAACTTAATCGAACTTATCCTAAGGCCAATACATCTTAAATATTCGAGGCCAAGCTGTTGTGCATTCATCAAGTACGATTTTTAAATGTCGTAGGGGGCTCCTCTATAGTTTCCTCATGGGAGGTCCTACTGATAGACTTTATTTTTACAAATTAAATACAGCTACCTGTAAAAGTCCAGCTGTTCTGTGTTCTCAATGAAACAATTTCAGGCTATTCTACAAGCTTCCTCATTTCGGACACCAAGCCAAGGTTTGTGCAAATTGGCTAATACTCGATTAAAGATAATACACGGTATATAGCCAAGGTCTAACCATTGTATGATTATCAGAAATAATTTTAGTTATCTGAAATAGTGCTTTAGTACCAGTAATCAATATGTGTCCCCAGTTTCTCCAATGGGGCCCTGCTGTCAAGAATTTTGATATTAAATATAACTTTATAGGATACTGCATCTAAAATATCGAGGGTCCAGTTATATCATGCTCACCAGAGATTTCAATTTTCCTCATGGTTGAAGCTCCACTGTCAAGTTTTGCAAATTTAAAGCTACTTCTGAGGTTTTATAATTTCTACAATTCCCCATAGCAAAGATTTGTGCAACTAAAAACTACATGTCATAAGGATGTCAGATAGTAAATACATTAAAATCTAGTACTTGTACTTTTAACAAAATAAAAACTTTGAAGATTTTCACTAATTGCTCCTTTACAGGAACAATATAAGTTATACAGGGCTTTGGCAGGTTACACGGTCCCATGTACCCCGTCAAAGATTTATGTACCCTGAGCCGCAGGCGAAGGGTACATTCATCTTTGACGGGGTACATGGGACCGTGTAACCTGCCAAAACCCTGTATAACGTTTTTGTCACCCTTCAAAGCGTTACCAGTTGGATCTTTTTAACTTCCATTTCGTATTTTGTGTTACTTGCGTACGTTGTCGCCATGTTTGTTTACTGTAACTAGACGTCACCGTTGTACGAGTTACGTCCCTTTTACCGCTAAATGTCGCGTGCGTTCATGTACCCCGGCAGATTTCCGAACATAGTTCCATGTACCCCGGCAAGTTAACCAATCGCTATGCGAGAAATTTCTTTGAAGGGTGACAATAACCCATAACCCCTTCATTAGTGCAAATCAAAAGGCCTTTAACCTAGATATGAAAATTGCCAATTACCATCAATTTTATTTGGTCCTGTACTTCTCGAGGGATGCATGGCACATGATGGATGATGAACTATAGCAATATTAGATAGTACACGTAAGCATTTGTCTTGGACTTCTACAGAAGCTCATTTGGTAGAAATAGGCAGTGACTAGTATTTTGCCAAGCACTCTGCATTAAAAATTGAATGCCATAGCATCCTTTGGGAAAGACCTTAAAAGCTGATGTCCTGTGTCATGGCAAGCATGGCATATGAAGAACCCCTTCCTTCATTTTATCTTGAGTGCAATACAAAATCAGAATTTTCTGCTACTTTACCTATAGCTGGATGTAAGTGAAATTTTTTTGGCTTGGATGTGGAATGTCATTCAATCAATCAATAATTTAGCTCAAGTGAGCTAAAAAATTAAAAAAGGCCCGATAATTGACTGGGGCTAATAAGAAATGTGAGGTCTAATAGAGATAGACTACTAAGTTAAGTTTAAAATTTGAAGGTTTTATTTCTTTTATATACATATACTAATTCGGTAACTAGTATAAACTTTCACTACTGTATGTATCATTGTGTTTGTGACAACAAAATGAACACATTGTAATGAACTTGCTGCTTACGGGATTTTGCACATAGAAAAATGATCTAGAATCTGGTAAAACGAAACATCATTTTGCAAATACGACGTAATAAATCACTTCAAGGGTAAGCACAGGCATTTTTAAATTTTTCAATATAACAAAAATTTCAAAATTATAACACAAAGATTGATATTTAAGATAATCAAGAATGTTCATAATGATTATTACTATTTTTACTTCCTACTTGGCTCAAGTTTTCTTTTGTAAATAAAACATTATTGTATTTAATACTAATCACAGCTCTATAAATTCTGTTTTAAATGCAGATAATGAAATATTCTAATATTAAAAAATAAAATAGAAAATTGTCCATCTGTAAAGAAAACTACTGTCCCATAGCTCCCTGTTGTATTCTTTTGGTAATAAATAGTGAAGTGTCAATGAATCTGTCTACACAATTTGACATACAAGATTCAACATGGCTATCTAATTTATTTTTTGGTTTTTCCATGCAGCGCTCCCAGCATATGTCATGTAGTTGATGTATTCTGGCCTGTAGTTCTGCCTTTTGAGATGCTTGTTGTATAAATGACTGGAGCTCTGAGTCAACTCCCTCTCCCCCACTGCCTGAAGCTCCTCCGCCTCCCCCTAGTCCTGATCCTGATGAGTAAGATGGTGTATCAAAATTCATGTCTGTGTATATAAATGAAAACCTAAAATGAACAAAAAATAAAAATAAATCTCAAAGCTACAAAACAACACCAGAGACAAAGAATTACACAAAACATACACAGCTGCCATTTGTTTTTTTTACAATGCTGATTAGTGGATAGTTTAATCACATCCATCTCAGTGTTGATAAGATTATTTGTCAGTCATTAACCATGAAAAGAATTTTTAAAATGTCAAAATTAAATAAACAAGCAGCCCATTAAATCTGGATGGTCGTCTGAGGACATGAAGCATCACATGATTATATATGTGCGATTACTGTATTACATGATACTTAGTTTCACTTATTGATGGTGTTCTGATCAACCATCTAGACCTTCTGTTTACAAAAAGACGTTGTCTAAAATAGTATATGTTGTCCTATGTATTAATATCACTGACTTAAAAGAAGGTCAATGTCAACCAACTACCTCTTCAAACACTGGTATTATACACCCTTCCGATAAATCGCGACACCTGGCGGGAGTGCAATGATTGATAGTAGAATGTGACGTCATACAGGGAATTATGAAAAGCAAATACATGTACTAGCATTTCGTATTTTCCCTCAATATAATATTGTTTTAAAATTAAATATTAAATTTCAATTTTAATTACATATCGCTGGTATTTTATTCCATGACTTCTTGAAAAATAATTTAAAATTAATATATTTTTTCATTAAAAATTTTAAAAATTCATGTTAATTGTTACATAATAATAACTGTTCCATGACATATTTGATATTGTAATACCAAGTCATGGGCAGTCATTCGGAACTAATTAGGGCACTGATTTTGATTACCTGATTTACAGGAGAGAAAATGCTTCGGTCCAACCTAAGGACAATTTGCTTATGCATGAATGAATCCAGGTGTGTCAGAAGGAGCATAAGCTTTTCGTTAATCTCGGAAGATTCTCAGTCGGTAAAATTATTTAAACGAGAGAGAGAGAGAGAGAGAGAGAGAGAGAGAGAGCTACAAACATTGCATTTTAAGTATTCTGTAACTCAGTGAATAATTATATTTTAAACGAACAAATTATCTATCCGAAAAATTTATAACGAGTCATGGGATAATTATTTATCCGACATTTTGAAACTTAACATATTTGTGTTACAGTTTAAAGATGATAAATAATAATAAACATCGCATAATTAGTATTAAAAGTTATTTATTTATTTTCATTTTTATACTTTTTGATTTTTTGACAAATAAGTATAATATAGCCAAAGCAGTGATACGACACTACATGAGAATAAATCAGATATTTATCACTGTGTATTATAATCAGGTGTTGCCTTGTTCATCTTGTAATCAGATAATCTAGAGAGGTAAGCGTACTTGTATTTTTCTGTTAATTGCAAATTGGATTAATGAAACCAATTAAAAGTCCTATGTTTTAAGTCAACATAGGTAAGAATGCCATCATTTCTATTTAGAATCAGTTGTTGTTTATATAAATTTGACCCGCGAAATTTTAACCATACAACCAAAATTTCAATGTTTTTATTAATAATTTTGAAAATAAATTTTCAGAACCTTTAACATTTTTAGCAATAACGGATCTTTCTTTAATTAAAGTTTAATCCGTTGAACAATGATTTTTAAAACTTTAAAATGTCGCTAATTTGTAATCACAGGAAAATTTTAAGTTTTAAAATTATTTTGACTATCAATTATGTATCTGAATTGTTTAATTTATATCAATATTTTGTAAATAAGTTTTATGAAAATTCCGATTTTATAAAATAAATAAAAATAAATAATAAAAAAGTGGAAGGTGAACGTGTGTAGTAATTTGATTAAAAAATTAAAATATTTCCAGTCGGATAAAAATATGAATTTCAAATGTCCTTGAGGGTAATTAAATGGTCCAAGATATTAATAATATACGTACATGTATTTTATATTTTTCAAATTTGAACATTTACAAATTGCAATTTTCTAGTAAAAATAAAACTTGTTATTTTGTTGAAGAAATTACAACAAATTCTACACAATCCTTTAAAATGTTAAGTGTCTTTTCGGATGATCATCTATGTGTTTAAAATTTGTTTAATTAGCCCATTCATAATTTGTAATTTATTTAACGTAATATTCGCTTTGTCGGTTTATCATCTCACCTGTAGCTTACATATGACACCTAACATATACTCGAACTGAGTGAATATACTGTACATGATGATGGGATCGATAGCCTTCCCGGTGTGACGTCATATTAAGAGCGATAACCAGTTTCCGGCTATTTCTGGAAGGGTGTATATATAAAGTTTCCAACTTTTAAGCATTTAAATTTACCTGGTATACATGTACAAAATATTTCAAGGCTGACTACTTCTGGTCACCGTTAACTAAAAAAGGATTCGATCTATGCATAGTCCGACGGATGTTTTTTTTTTTTTTGGAAAAAGAAACAATGTACCAAACCATGTATTGCTAAATTAAATGGTAGAAAATAATAATTTCATAAATATATGAAAAAGACAATCGGTAATTAAAATGTAAAAAAGTTGTACCCGATCGTTTTGTCATTTCGGATAGAGAGAAAGTAGAGTTTTGCAGATCCTACCGTCGCTATGAGGGGGTACATTCTAGCGGTTGTATGTAATTGGATCATTTGCTGTTAATCTGGGTTTTAATTAACTGCTGATTATCACTCACAATATTCCCCTTTCATGTTAGTGGTGAAGTACAGTTGTATTACCAGTTCCGAATTTTTACTACCGAATAATCTAAAATTTCAATCCCGTTCAATTAAAAGAATCGCAAAATAACTTTCTCAATTTGCTTCTACTTGAATGTATGGGCATTAATTGTTTAAATAATATAAACTTCAACCGCTTCCTGAATGTGTGTGCAGGACAGGTCGGCAGATTGTTGGTGACCTAGTTTAACGATGTAAACAAATCGTGATCACGGAAATGCTATTTTCAAGAAAACATACTAGCACGTGTTTTTGAGGACAAGTGTCGATATTTTGGAATCAGTAAACATTTGCATTATTACAACACATAAATTTTATTTCCTCTGCTTGTGGATGACGTCTGCAGCAACGCTTATATGAAACCCTGTTCGGAACTGGTAAAAAGACTGTATTTAAAATTTGTACACAACATTGTACGAATTATCTCCCTTTCACGAAAGTAAAATCTAATCGATAAACAGTTTTAAAATATGACACAATTGCCTCAACATCAAAATACGTTATCATAACCTTCAAAATAAATTTAAATTTCCGTAGGTTTCACGAAGAATTAATTAAACAACCTGCCGTTGCTGTTCATTTCATAAAAAGTTATGATTTTACATCGTAGGACGCAAACTTCTCGAACTACTTTTTATTGTAAACATGAGATCAGTTCGCCAAATTGCAGAAATTATTAGATGCATCCCGTCGCAATATTTTACCAGATTCCGATATGTATTCTGAAAATTTATTCCAAATGTGCATATGTAACCAAATGCATTACCCGTCTCAGAATACATATCTCACGATAAAACAGATATACTTCTTTCACGCTCATCTACCAGGCGCACTATTTTCAGGTGTACTCATATCTTATAATTTCATAGCAAAGAAGCTCGATATCTTGGAAGAAAGTGATAGCAATGTACACGCGTTCACGATAGTGAACGCTGTACAAAAATGAAAATTTAAATGTGGACCCAGGCGATCAGATTTTTAAATGAGACATGAAAAAAATAGCCCGTCATGGGACGTTAAACCTGCAACAAATTTGGTCTGCATAAATAGTCAAATATTTACATATACAAAACCAGGGTCAACATCCAAGGGCAACCCCCTCCCCCGCAAGGCTTAACAATGATAGACATTCATTTAAAATGAGATATTTATTTAATGAAACGTGTCACGCGGCACATAATAAATATTCCACTAAAAATTGGTACCAGTAACTGCTTAAAATTTGTTATAAAACGTTAGATTAGACCCCCCCCCTCCGGGCATCATTTAGATGATGTAACTCGACTTTTACCTGACTAATTATTTTAAAAATGGACTGTTCTCTAATCTGCAAGGTTGGGTTCTTAAGTTCAATACACAGCAACCAAATCTGTCGAACCGAATGTGATTTTTCTGCAGTGTGTGTACGTTTTTACATAAAACACGCGAGTCGCATGTGTTGAATTACCGGAAGTCCAAAACGACATGCGCAATACCGTGAACTTTGACCCGACCTTCAGACGTAAACAATCGTTCTCAGGACAACACGTGCTTAGTTTCACTTTGTTCAGTTTGACACATGATGAAGCACATGGAATCAAAATGTCGCTGACTAAAAACACCTTTGAAGAAGCAAAGAAAAATGCCAGTAAAAGGATATCCGAGTGGATAGATGAAACTAAATCAGCAGGAATAGTTAGATTACAGGATCAATATTCTCAAACATTTAAAAGAATAGAATGGAAGCCAAAACAAGAAAATGTCAAAATCACAGGCACCATCAGGAAGAAGACGGAAAAAGAGAAAACTGATAAAACGAAAGAAGGGAATGTTGTTGAAGACAAACAGAAATCCAGTGCGAAAAATACAAACAAGAAAGATGTAAAACCAAATATGAAAAATACAACAAAATCGGCGGGAAAAGAAGAAAAGACCAGTGCTAAAAATGGTAAGAAAGAGGAAAAATTAAGCGCTAAAAATACGGATAAAAAAGAAAAGAATGAAAACAAAACAAAAGGTACAAAAAATAACGAGTCAAGAGCTGAATCTAGAATGGATAGAAACACTGAATCCCGGGCAGAACGGAATACTGAATCCAGGACAAGCCGAGCAAGCAGGGGGAGTAAAAACAAGGTTTATAGAGACAGCGCTAATTTGTTATACGGAGACAACAGGAACAATAGAAGTTCCATGTTTAGTTCGTGTGAGAGGCGTAGTAGAAGTAGTATAGATGCTATATCGTGGATTTTTGACGGAGAAAGTGATCCCAATGAATGCGAAACACCAAAAGGAGATAAACCACTAATAATATCTATCAATGGTCATGATTTAAACTTTCAAAATCGTGTACCCAATTCTAAAAATCAGGGATCGAAACAACAGAAGTATACTGTTGCTTCAAAGAAGAAAACCACGGGAAACAGTGTAAAAGGAAAGAATGCTTATCAAACGCCTTATTTAGGCACCAAAAACTTTAAGAAGAAAAGAACTAAGTTAGGGAAGACAGACGATGTCGATGAAGATGAGTCATCGTTAAACGTGGCCACTGTGGAAATCCAAGGAACTTTATCCTTCATGCATTCCGATTATGGTCTACTCCGGAACCCCTCCCGTCTACTTCAACACCCGAGACCACACCAACACGTAGATATCCGCGTACCATCAGTTTCCACAGCAGGTTTGACACTCTCATCAAAATCAAGAGGGAATTTAGGTCTTTTGCGTGCACCGTCCAACATGTTAAAAAGCGCCTCTTCTGAATTGATTCCAGGCGGCCGACAAATAAAGGTAATGTTGGTTTATTATTATTACTTATTATTATTATTGCTGTTGTTGTTGTTGTTAGTTGCTGTTGTTCCTAACGAATTCACCGATGTTTGTGGTTATATCATACAAGTAATTAAACTCTTCTTTACTTGACAGAAGGTTATCGAATAATAATATGGAAATACTTGTTTTCTTAAGTAGCAGTAAATTTAGACAATAGTATATTTCTGGCAATACAAAAGTATTGCCTACCGAGTTTGTAAAATCCTCGGGGAAACATCCAATAGCAGAGATACCGGCACAGTGATTTATATCAGTGTTAATCTTACACCACTAGACGACCAGATGTACTATGTGGAAATCACAATTTGTACTGCTGTTTCGATAAGGTTCCTAAAGCTTTCAGTTTTAAATTTAGAAAAAATGAGCACCACAACTGATAAATTGTTTTGTTTGGTCAATTGGGGTGGTTTCTCAACATGTCGAGAAATCCCACATTCCATTGCATTCGGTGTGACGTAAAGTCTGTGTATCAGATATTACCAGGAATTCCCTTGTTGCTGACAAATGTTGCTCTAATCGGTATACGACAAAACGTAAATGGAATCATTGAACGTCGGCGCCATACAATACCAACAAATAATGTGACGTTCCTTTTAAAAATACGAAATAGGACCATTTGTCTCGCAAAAACACGAAACAACGCCAACTTTATTGCAAAACTGCGAAGAAACACCTTTTCCGCAATGCAAAACGACAAAATTACGCTACTCGCAATACAAAAACACGAAATAACACAAATTGAAGCAAAACAACGAAGAAACGCCTTTTCGCAACGCAAAAACGACATAATGACGTCGACGCAGTTTGCCTCGCAACAACACAAAATGACTCCACTCGAAAAGATCATTTTTGAACAAATTTAGCCTCATACATTCGTGCTGGTTTAATATTGTATATAATGTATTTTAATTATAATATAATTTTCGTTTTATACAATAGGGTACCCTGTCACAACAATGGGAGTAATGCGAGCACGGAGTATGATTCGGCGTAAACGAAACGGACATAAAGAGGCGCCAAGTAATATCAATGTGTTTGATAATCCTGAGGAAAGAAGCGTAAGTTTGTGTGTTATATCATAGTCATTTAAATTACATTGTCAGACATTTATACTGAGTAAACAAGTTATTTAGTGATTTCTAAATACATTACTACCTACCTAACCCTCTTTGTCCTGGGGTGCAGTGACATTAGGACATCGCAAGAGACTTCAATGTCTATCTGACTTGGGACTAGTGCGATACTTTGGCCCCCACGTTAAGCCTTTGTCTTGGATCTCTTTATCAGTGGTTCTTCTTCACGTCTCTTTTGGACTGCCTCTTCCTCTTGGCCTGTGGTATCAATCGCATTGCTTCCACTGGAATAGATTCAGCGTGCTTTCTGCAAACTTATACTTCCAATTTCCTTCTTTTGATGGCATTGGGAAGAGTCATGGTGTTTGTCCTCGTGTTAATTTCCTTGTTGGAGATGGTTTGCAGCCACAATATTCTACGAATCCGAAGGTCAATTATTTATGGTGGGTTTTCACATTGCGATGATTCTGTCCCATTCAAAAATACTCATAGAACGTTGCTTTTGAAGATCTTTGGTTTGGGTTTTTATCCCAAAGTTTGTAGTGGTTCCTAATGTTATTTAGAGCAGTAAACGTCCCCCTTGCTTTGGATATTTGGGCTTGTACACCCCTTGTAAAGTTTTCATCTTCTGTGTCTTACTTCCAAGGTAAATAAATTTTGAAATGCATGTAGTATTTTTGTATTTTCGCAATAGTTATTTCATATTTTCGAAATTACTATTCAAACAAACACAACAATCCATGTCCAAACAGAAATCCCAAAGCAAAGTAAAAGCTTTGAAGCTGGCAAACTAGGTTAAACAGGTGAACTTCCATCAGGGAGGTGAGGTCGGGTTCCTCGTGAGGGTAAATACATCCTGTCCTTCATATGTGTAATCAAATACATCAATATAGTGATAGGCATAAAAGTTTTTGGGGCATAAGCCGAGACCTGAAACATCTTTGCGTCAATGTTTATTTGTAAGAAACTTGCTTCGTTGTACAAAGTCCACGTAGTGGGAACAAGCTCTACCATAACGTATTAATTAACGGATCGCCGGCCACGCCTACAATGTTCCGACATATGCCTTTCATGTTTGAATTACACACAAAAGAACGAAAACTCGCCCTGAATTGCGCCATTTAAGACGTCACTGATACTAGAACGTCATTAGTTGCCGAGACGCTGCTTTGGTACCATGATGGCGGCCTTTTTCGGGATATTGTGGGCGTGGCCGGCAAAACGTCAATTGTGAAACACATACACCATATAAGATATAAGTTGCTGCATAGAAAAGTAAAGCTGACAATAGAAAAATTGAACTCATCACGTTTGTCATACGGAGTCAAATGGCGTCATAGTTGAGGTATAAGTCTCAATATGAAGCACAACTCGAGGAATCGGTCGTAACTTTCATTTCAAGCTCACTGGCATAGATGGCATCCAAATAATCTATTGATAGAATGGCATCTATAGTCGAATGATTTGGCGACGGTCTTTTCTCCAGGTTTAACAAGGTTATACATAAGTTCTGCTTTATACGAACAAAGAAACAATCCAGCAAGCAATAGTGCACAGTTTGTGCCCATTCGTATAATGATTGTTTGTTGGAAAATTATATTACCTACCCCAACCAATATGTTCTCTATCAAAAACTCTAAAAAGGTTGATGATATCGTCTGTATAATGATGTTTGAAATTAGTATTTCGAATATTCGTACTAATTCGTAACCGAAATAATATTCAAAAATACGAAATAAGTTATTTCTAATATATGGAATAGCTGTTACGAAAATTTGAAATAACTATTGCTAATATACGAAATAAACATGGGAGAATTTAAGAAATAATCTTTTAAGTGTTTTGATGTTTGAGCGGGTTTCGCCAGCAATGTGGAACATGTAGTGTATTACTTTGTTTTCAAATTAGACAACATGCTCCCATTTTTCAATGAACACTTTTCATAAAGCTGTCTTCTTTTTCTCTTTCTTTAGGAATACGTTCGCGCAAAGTTTCGGAGACTTGTCAGAAAGTTGATCAACATCCATATACTGCTCAAAGGCTCACAGATCAAGATTAGAAAAGAAATGGGAGAAAGTTTTGGTCTAGAACTGAAGAAATCCATCAAGGATGCTCGCCTCTCGTTTGATCCATCTCAGTTCAAAGCGGCTTCAAACACATATGGCGGTGTTACCAAGAGAGCAAAGCAAATTCTGTGGAAAGAACCCTGTAAAAGAACTGAGGATGATATTGGAGTTCTGATGGTGAGAAATAACGTACTAGTTACAGTCAAACCTGTCTATAAAGGTCACACAAGGAAACCAGTAAAAGTGGCCTGTATGGGAAGGTGGCTTTTATATACAGGTTAAATAATGTCACTAAAGAACAATTGGGACAAAATTCTACTGGCTTTTATAAACAAGTGCCCCTTATAGAGAGGTGATCTTTAGGGCAGGTTGAACTGTATTAGTGTTGGTTCTTGTGTTGTATGTGTTGCTGTTATTTATTCTCAGTTGTCAGTTTGTTGTCAAGTATATGTTATTAAAAACATTAATAAATTCTATTTATCACTTTTAGGAGGTGATGTACCGTTTGCCATTCTTTGCAAAGTATTCATTGAAAATTAAAAGAGATTTGGCCAAGATTTTGTGGTTTGACCAGTTTGAGAAAGGCAGAACCATTATCAAACAAGATGATCCAGGAAGTCGGATGTATTTCGTCATATCCGGAACAGTGTCGCTACATATGACGGAAACGGACCCAAGATCAGGTATTTCCATATATCTAATGTAGGTAATGACATCAATGGGTCGTCGTCCAAGTGACGCAGTTGTGCTAATTTAGATACTTCAAGGATTTGTAGTCATAACAATGTGGCGATTTATTGAAAATAATGAAAATAAACGGTATATCAGAGATTAATGATCATCGCTTCACCTCGAGTCGTTTTCTGGTCACCGTGACTACCGGCCATATAACGTTTACTTCATCACGAGTTCGACCGGTGCTTTCTGCTAAACCGGCTTTGTTAAGGGAACTATACGAAGACGATATTATCGTTCCTTGTATTAAAATCGAGATGTACTCCGATGTTCCATTGACGTTAGCAATAATTTAGGCGTGATAATAAAGGCGTGATCGTGGCTCCCTATACCGATGTTCCAGTACTAGACATTTTATAACACCACAAACAAAGTGGTAATAGGGTGTATAGGAGACACCAAACCCGTTCTTCCATCCGTCTGCTTGTGCGTTGCAATATGGTGTCCGCTTCATATCTTCCATGTCTATTAATAGATTTTTATCAAAATTAGAGGAAATGCAAACTAACCCGAGACGATGTGTCGCATGCCAAATTTAGGTCCATTGGTCAAGGTCACCACGTCAAATTTTATGAATGACAATTTGGCAATGATTTGGACGAGGGTATTTGATCTAGCATAGATGTTTTAAAAGTCGACGTTCTGATGATTTTTGAATGATACTTATATAAACATTATTTTATTACAGGAATAAAACACATACGCCATCTGAGAGATGTATGCAGTGGTTCTATGTTTGGAGAACTGGCGTTAATACGGAACATTACCAGAACATACACGGCTGTTTGTAAAGGTACGTTATAAAATATTTTGTGTTTGATAGCTAATGGGGGCCTTCACAATCATATATTGCTAAGATTGTTCCGTGTATAATTCGTGTAGATTTTGAAACTGAAATGATTTGGGAAATCAGGAAATCACGGTTTTCGTTTCGAAGACTGGTAAGCTTATTGTATTTGTATTTCAGTTTTGACGATATTTTTATTTGCAGTACATATTGATGTAGTACATTTGCCAAAATTTGCTAAAATTGAGTTTAAGAAAAAAAGTTAAAAGGAATGATACAAGGCAAAGCATTAAAGACGCACGGGCATTATTTAGATGTATAGGCATTATATCATATACACATGTACCATTTTTTAAATTTAATCATAAAATATGATACGGTATATGACAATATTATTGTAGCCCCACATTGTTCAAATGTAATACAATGGAAGCGTTGAAAGTGTGAAATGCTTGCTTGTTGAATTCAAAAGGTCCAAATGTTTGATCGGGCCTTGTGATGGTCAATGACTACCAAAATTGGGAAATTTGTAATTATTTGCCTCAAGAATTTTATTTAGATTGTCTTGTTTTGGATTTTGTTTTTTAATTATTTTCGCTTGTTGCGATGACTAATTCAGTAATTTAATTTTTTATCAAGTAGGCTGCAAATTTCTTTATTATGTTATAGCCCCTAGAAATTAAAATCGTTAGTACGATATAAAAATCGTTTGTACATGTACAATTTAAAAATCGTTTGTACGATTTATTTATTCTTTTTAAATTGAAAAATGGCACTAACAAGCTTTCGTAAGAAATGGAAATATAAAGTAACATATTCTTTAACTGAAACTCTTGTCTATTATTCCTAATATTCTCAATTTTGATTATACAGTAGCGAGTGTATCTAGGTAAACAGGAGGTGCTTACCCTTCTGTCCAGAGTACCCGGCCTCACTTCCTAAACAGGAGGTGCTTACCCTTCTGTCCAGAGCACCCGGTCTAACTTCCTAAACAGGAGGTGCTTACCCTTCTGTCCAGAGCACCCGGTCTAACTTCCTAAACAGGAGGTGCTTACCCTTCTGTCCAGAGCACCCGGTCTAACTTCCTAAACAGACGGTGCTTACCCTTCTGTCCAGAGCAACGGATCTAACTTCCTAAACAGGAGGTGATAACCCTTCTGTCCAGAGCACCCGACCGAACTTCCTAAACAGGAGGTGCTTACCCTTCTGTCCAGAGCACCCGGTCTAACTTCCTAAACAGGAGGTGCTTACCCTTCTGTCCAGAGCACCCGGTCTAACTTCCTAAACAGACGGTGCTTACCCTTCTGTCCAGAGCAACGGATCTAACTTCCTAAACAGGAGGTGATAACCCTTCTGTCCAGAGCACCCGACCGAACTTCCTAAACAGGAGGTGCTTACCCTTCTGTCCAGAGCACGCGGTGTAACTTCCTAAACAGGAGGTGCTTACCCTTCTGTCCAGAGCACGCAGTCTAACTTCCTAAACAGGAGGTTCTTACCCTTTTGCCCAGAGCACCCGGCCTAACTTCCTAAACAGGAGGTGCTTACCCTTCTGTCCAGAGCACCCAGTCTAACTTCCTAAACAGGAGGTGCTTTCCCTTCTGTCCAGAGCACCCGGTCTAACTTCCTAAACAGGAGGTGCTTACCCCTCTGTCCAGAGTACCCGGCCTCACTTGCTAAACAGGAGGTGCTTACCCTTCTGTCCAGAGTACCCGGTCTCACTTCCTAAACAGGAGGTGCTTTTCCTTCTGTCCAGAGCACCCGGTCTAACTTCCTAAACAGGAGGTGCTTACCCTTCTGTCCAGAGCACGCGGTCTAACTTCCTAAACAGGAGGTTCTTACCCTTTTGCCCAGAGCACCCGGCCTAACTTCCTAAACAGTAGGTGCTTACCCTTCTGTCCAGAGCACCCGGTCTAACTTCCTAAACAGGAAGTGCTTTCCCTTCTGTCCAGAGCACCCGGTCTAACTTCCTAAACAGGAGGTGCTTACCCTTCTGTCCAGAGCACCCGGTCTAACTTCCTAAACAGGAGGTGCTTACCCCTCTGTCCAGAGTACCCGGCCTCACTTGCTAAACAGGAGGTGCTTACCCTTCTGTCCAGAGTACCCGGTCTCACTTCCTAAACAGGAGGTGCTTTTCCTTCTGTCCAGAGCACCCGGTCTAACTTCCTAAACAGGAGGTGCTTACCCTTCTGTCCAGAGCACCCGGTCTAACTTGCTAAACAGGAGGTGCTTACCTTTCTGTCCAGAGTACCCGGTCTCACTTGCTAAACAGGAGGTGCTTACCCTTCTGTCCAGAGTACCCGGCCTCACTTCCTAAACAGGAGGTGCTTTCTCTTCTGTCCAGAGCACCCGACCTCACTTCCTTCCTGGAAGTTCACGTGTTTAACTTAATTTGCCAGTTTTAAAGTTTGGGTTGCTTTGGTATTGTCATTTTTGCATGGATGGAGATGATTGTTTTTCGGTGTGTGTTGGTGTGTGTGTGTGTGTGTGACAATAGTGGCATGTGCTACTTTTGAATTTTTATGAAATAATACATTCAAAAGTAGCACGTGACATACCTTTGAATGTATTATTTCATAAAAATTCAAAAGTAGCACATGACAATAAAGAACACATTTTGTACTCAATGGTATTTTTTATGCCGCTCTGCAATACTTTTCAGAAGAGACCGAGTTTCTGAGTTTAAGTAAATGTGAGTTTAATACAGTATTACGAACCAGATGGGAAGCCGACTGGAAGTCAAGATTGAACTTTATTAAGCAAAGTGAACATTTTAAAGATTGGCCCGAGGAGAAGATAATCCAATGTGCTGATCACTCGGAACTACGGGAATATGCCGATAATAAGGTTTGTAAAAAAACTATGTAACAGTGCCATTAACTGTTAGGAGATTTTTTAATACTGCACAAACTTGAAAGGCCTTTAGCTACAGTACATCCATGATAAGTTTAACTACAATTAGTTTTCTTGTAGAAGTTAGTATGAGTAAACGTTTATAAAAAGCAATAACCAATAAGACACGAGGCAATAATTCACATTTAGCCTTTGGATCAGTCTCCTGTTTCACAACATTATGAGAAAGGACTCAATCCCTATAAGGCAGGGCATGCAGTTTTGTAGAAGTTAGTATGAAAAGCAATAACCAACACGACACGAGGCAATAATCCACATTAAGCCTTTGTATCAGTCTCCTGTTTCACAACATTATGAGAAAGGACTCAATCCCTATAAGGCAGGGCATGCAGTTTTGATCGGATAAATCCCTGTTCATTGATAAAAGCAAATAGCTTTGAGGATTTATTCCAAATACTATTTTGGGTCATGGTAATCTTTTGGTATAAAAATATCCTACTTCAGGGCAAAGTAACCTTATAT
Source organism: Anadara kagoshimensis (assembly GCA_021292105.1). Taxonomy (NCBI): domain Eukaryota; kingdom Metazoa; phylum Mollusca; class Bivalvia; order Arcoida; family Arcidae; genus Anadara; species Anadara kagoshimensis. The sequence continues at coordinate 58,791,620 of CM037873.1, read as the reverse complement.
AACAGAATATGGCTTAATTACAGTATTGTAAACCATATCTGAATGGTCACAATAATGTTTCATGCCAATAGCTAGGGTTCATATGACTTTACATTACACAGTATTGTGAACAATAATCAAAGGGAGACTGACATGACAGTAAGCTTTATGGATTGCATCATTACCCCCACAAAAATAATTATTTTCATCAGACACATAAATAACCCTTTTGTTATAAATATGATTGGTCTTTTGGGTATGTTTCCATTATCTTGAAAAAAATTTGGTTTAATAACACTACTGATGAAGAAGTATTCTGAAATGGCTGTACTAGTGGTGCTGAAAAACTAAAAATGGTATAATATGTAATGTCTCTGTTTTCATATTGAGTAAAAATTTAATTTATTCTTACTTATTTCAGGTTATATTTGGTGATGAAAATTCTCTAACAAATGAGGTCTTCTTTATAAGGAAAGGCAAAGCATTGATGGTAAAAAAAATCACCCTGATCAGAAACAAATCACCGTATCTCAGACCAGCACTATTTCTACCAGAAATGAAAGGAGCCGACGTCGAAAAATTTATGAACAAATCTTATGGCAAACATATGAGGTCAACTCGCCAAGAAAAACACTTTGTCACTGTCATGACATTATATCCTGATAACTACTTTGGTGTTGGTAAGAATGATTTTACATTTTATTTACAGTAACCATGGATTTAGAGCTAATGGAAGCTTAATATTGAATGGTATCTGTAGTTAATAGAAATCATGGTTATATATATTTTTTAAGTTGTCAACTAGCTGTGTGAACTTGATCATTTAGCAAAATTAAACATGGCTCATAGTGTTATGGTGATCCATGGAGACATGTACAATAGGAGATAACGATAGATAGAAAGACAAACATAAAGACCAAACCAAGGGTCTCACTGAAGCAAATTTGGTGCCGAAATTGGACCCCATTCCCAATGCTATATAAAGTATGTTTTTCCCAATGGATAATGGTATTATTCCCAATTTATTTGTATGGTGTGTTTACATAAAAATGGTGTGTTTTTCAAATCCATTTCTAAACCTTCATATCTCACACACACAGCTAAAAATACTGTAAATAAGTTCAGAGGCATGTAAGATAGACAAATAGAATTCTATTTTGCATTTAATTATATTTTATAACCAGTAAAAGTCTGAAAGTAATAATTTTGCCTCTTGTTGATTTTTCCCAAAACAAGTCAAAAGGCCAGTTATTTTCCAATTCAATGGGATCCAGCCCCAATCCCAAAAAGGAGGTGAAAGACCCCTGCAAACAAAGATAAAGTAATAAAGTAAAACCTATTTGTAATGCCCCTCAATTACTTACAGTACCCACCTTGCTTACTGCCACACCCAAAATCCATTTCATCTACGTTCCCTTTACAATCATTCTGTTCATCACAAAACCCCTTTATAGTGCTAACATTTAACAAAACAAAAGGTGGCCATGATTTGAAGTTTTACTGTAAAATAAATTTTTAGGGACATGAAAAGATGTTTACTTTTATTTTACTGCAGGTGAAGATTTAACAGATACACATGTAATATCTAAAGGTAAAACAGAATGTGTGGTGATTAACTCCGCCGCTTACAGCATCAACAACAAAACAGAATCGCTGAAAGAGCTGACAGAAAGGCGGCAATCACAGCTACCTTCCACCAGAGAATTGTATCACAGATTTGAAACTAACCGGAGGTGGATGGAATATAAAAAGAAATTAGTGGAAGAAATTGTGCAACGTAAAAATATTCCCAATAACACGACAGTATCAGATATACCCTGCTCTCTGCTGTTGGAACCAAGAATACCTGATAACTTAATACTATAATAGAGTTCTGTATACAGGTTCTGTACTGTGCGCTAGAAAATGGGGACATAATGAACTTTTATTATAACTGTCTACATTGTCAAGTCCACATTTCCTTTTTGTTTAGTGTATGTATGTCGGTAATTATCTGATGCGGGAGTATTTATAAACAAAGACAAGTCTATACCAGCTAAAGCAGTAATAATAGCATATTGCATTTTTATATAATTATGCTTTTATTTGTCAAAACAAACCTGATATCAAGCAAGACTATATAGCTGTAACAATTGTCATCAAATCTTGAACAACCTATAACATGTTTTAGCAAATGTGAGTTTATTTACACATGTAAACATTTGATACAGATATTGAAAGGCTGTGTTATATCGCTGGAAGTTTTTCTAATTTTTCTAAACATTTTGTTTTTTAAAAATAAGTGCAATATTAATTACGGCAACTTTTTTAAGGTATACAGGGTTACCATGGTAACACATTCTTATAAATTATAATATATTTTTTACCATTTTATTGTAAATATGCCATTTAATACCAATCTTTTTTCAGATATATATACAAGAAGCTCTCGATATCCGAGATGCTCAGTAATTTTATATTTAATACAATATACACATGTTTATGTTAGTAAGTGCCTTTACTCTTTTTGAGAGAGGTAACATTTTTCATTTAATATATGAATTTTTTTATGAAGTGCAATATCTATTTTATTTGATTATCTGTTAAGGAACATAATGTTGGTTTTTGAAATAAACTAAATAAAACCTTTGTGACTTGTTTTAATGATTAAATAAAAAACAAACATACTGTATAATACTTATATTTCGCTATGGTTTTATTTTCGCTATATTCGCGGTCAAGTTTATTCCACTTAAACTTAAACCACCGTGAATAGACACTGGTATTACCAGCCCATTAATCTTGCTAGAGTCATTTTCCTTGAATCAGATAAGACACGAAAATATGACACCGCGAATACACTAGTCATCGTCAAACCGCGAAAATTTGACGTGAAAATAAAGCAATATACAGTACCAATTATTGTCTATAACACAGTCCCAAAGCAAAGTAAAAACTTTGAAGACTGGTAAAGCTACTTTTATTCAACAACTGTTTTGTTGAAGGAGAGTTGGTTGGTTAAATATTGTTATAAGTCACATCAGCTATTCTCGACAAGGCAATATTTTTTAATTAATCACAGGTAATTCCCACTCTGTAAGTAAGTGGGAGGTTGTGGATTCAAACCCTGACCGGATCTGACCCAAGACTTGAAAGTGACTAGTGGCTGTCAGCACTCTGCATTACAAAAAAGTTGTGGTTCTTTCGAATGGAAAATTAAAATAAACGAGGTCCCATGTCATGATAAAGAACCCTGCTGTATAATGCCATCAGCGCAACACAATCAAAATTTCGGCACCTTCACCTATAGCAGGCAAAGTATCAATATAGGTGAAATATATTTGGCTGGGGCGTTAAACACCATTACTCAACTGAACAAGGATTACCGGTAATCTCAGCACAAGCTTTTGTGGTGTGAGTTTTAGACAGATATTTATGATCTGTTTGGTACTAGTGTATACTTATAGTGACTTTATAGTTCTAGTAGACTAGATCGAAATGTTGCAGATAAATATTGCAGACCATTGGTACCATTGGTGTGGTTTAAATATATACGTACAAGTAAAAGATAAATTACAGTATATTATTATTGTTTTATTATTCTGTACTGATGCTATAAAATGTACCACAATGTCTGATGATAACAATTCTTAAAGATAAGACCAAATGTTCCCTTTAGAAGAGACAGACTGAGTGACATACTACACTGCCATCCATAAATTACAACATGGGGATACATGTTAAAAACTGCCATCCATAAATTACAACACAGGGATACATGTTAAAAACTAGTCATATCATCACAGACTGAAAATCTTCACAATTATAATTCATGAAAACACCATTCTGCTGAAGATGAGTGGATTTCAGCTAAGGTAGTGTTTTTATCTAAAAAATATTATTTTCTCACATTTTTATATTTTTTCCCCAAAAATTTAAAATATTCCATTGATTTTGAAAAAAAAACAACTTTGAACTTTGTTGCATACATTTATATCATTCAGGTAAGATGTCACTTTCAAATACTAAGAAAACTTCAAATACATGTATTACAATTCTTTGAATTAAATTTGACACGATGATTGTAATGTAAACCTTTGGTAAACTTGAATTCAAATTTATATAGTTATTTATGGATGGTAGTGTCTATAGGCTATATAAAAAACACACAGTCACTATATAAACTTATCCTGATGACATCAGTATCTATTATAAGTCAAACTAAATATGGCGACTATGTTTAATCTGTAAATCTGTTTTCTATTGTAGATCAAACTTAATACAGGGACTACACAGTTAAAGATAAATTGATGGTTCCTTATACATCAGACAGACTGAATGACATTCTATCTACATTATTATGACAAAAACACTGTCACACTATATAGACTTAAGCGGATGACATCATACATGTATTACAAGTCAAACTTAATACGACGACTACGTTGTTCTTTAATATACTCTTCCATTTTTTCGTAACCTGTTGGTTTGCAAGGATAATAATCTTTAGGTGGTGTCCCTTCACGTAATCTCACAAAGTAATGAACATGTCTGAAACGGATAAATGAAGGCTTATTTCCTAATTTCATTCCTCTGACTACTTTACCCTTCCCTGTGTATGAAGACTCTGAAACATAGATTAGAATACAATGTATATTTTATGATGCTAAGACTAAAGATTCTGAAATATAGATTAGAATACAATGTATATTTTATGATGCTAAGACTAAAGACTCTGAAATGCCTAGCTACATGAGACAAAAATACAACTTGAATACCAACAATATTCTAATATACATGCCTGTGTTTTCCAGATAACCATTTCAGTATTCATGGTGCGATGTAAAACACTGTTATTCAACTTCACCATTGTAGAGTTTAGTTGAGTAAAGTAATGGTGTTTAACGTCCAAGTCAAGAATATTTCACCCATCAATGAGATTTCACCGTCGTAGAACTTGCTGCCTTGATACAAGTGACAGAATCTTGACTGTAGTGTAAAACACCATTTATCCTCTACACTACTGTAGAACTTGCTATCTGTTAACAGATTTGTTTTCTGCAAGTTAACACTGAAGGTTTGCAAGCTGAAATTTCATTTTCAGTTTTTAGTGTAATGTTTATATCTGTTGGATCATCATATTTCTAGGTCAATAACCAAAGCATTTTACAGTAATGTCCTTCCTAAAATATAATATTCAGTCTCTATTTGTATTCCTGTACAACAGTATCATATGTGCGATCTACTGGGTGAAATCTATTTGGGCCATTTTAGTGTCCTTTTCCACCACAACCTATTTGCGCCAGTATCTCATTTTCGCCACCAACTTTTTAAAAACCCTTAGACTTTTTGTACCAATATGGTACACTGCCTCACTTTATTGAGAGTGCAAAGGAGATATGACAATAATTTTGACTTCCATTCTCCTTTCTCCGGGCTGGGGAAAAATGCTTGGCGAAACTTGTGTTCTTCAATTATTATTACTAGTTTTCCTCTGTTTGATTCCAACTTCTTAATTTACAGATTCATGCTGCACGATTGATTTCCGGAAAACCAACTTACACTTTATTTGAGTGATAAATTATTAATTTACATGTAACCTTATCATGTGACTAAACTTACTTATTTTCTTTTCATTTTGTAATTATTTATTTTGAAGAGAGAACATATCTCCAGATCACTAATCACCATACGTATTAACCGGGTAAACACTTACCTATTAACATATATGACATGAATAATCTGTAAATGTAGACTGTCGCAAAAGACGTCCAGATTCATGCAAAATTGAAACGCCAGAAATTTAAATTAGTGGTGCAAATGATACCTCTAAAATTATCTACTTGGCAAAAAAGGACGCTTTCCCAACTATCTGGTAATCAATATTATCAAAAACAAAGTAACTGCGTATGAAACACAGAACCATGCAATCTGTTATATGCTATTTTTGTCCCTAGGTTAAATTGACGGATCGGGCCACGCCCACAATGTTCCGAAAAAGGTCCAGCATACATACAAAAAGAATGAAAACTTGGCCTGAATTGTGTCATTTAATGACGTCACTGACACTAGTATGTCATTAGTTGCTGTGACGCTGCTTTGGTACCGTGATGGTGGCCAGTGTCGGAATTTTGTCAATTATCCACCTTAACAATGGTAAGTTATTTTTTCATCGCATGGAAGAGCCTAAAACACTGTATACAGACACCTTAAAACTTACCTATCCACAGATTAGATTTAAACTCCACATTAAAATCACGTACTGCTGTTTCCTGAGCTTCTAGTAATGCCTGTAAAAAAAACAGTAAGAACAAGTTATACCAGTAATTACAATTGTCCCCAAAGCAACCCAAATTATGTGCATGACCAAAATCTGAATAGACCCAGTGGCACATCTACTCCTCCTGTAAAGCTTCATACTGATCAGTTAAATAGTTTTTGAGAAAAGTTGCGGACATAATGTTGGCAGAAGAGATGGACTATATTATACAATATCATATGTTCTACTCCCCCCCCACCCCCGGGCTTGGGGGACATAATTGACATATAGGGAGCCATGCCTTTTATGTTCCAACACTGGTCGCCATCACAGTACCAAAGCAGCGTCACGGCAACTAATGACATACTAGTGTCAGTGATGTCATTAAATGGCACAATTCAGGACGAGCTTGCATTATATTTTTGTGTAATTTAAGCATGCAGGACTTTTGTCGGAACATTGTGGGTGTGGACGGCGATACGTCATTTAGTACTACTCTCTATGTCCGTGTTTTTGTGCCAGCTTATTTTGGAAAAAATTCAAGTAATCTACCCCTCCACTAGAAGTAAGAGATCAATCTACTACCATATAATACCATACCTCTTTAATAATATTAGCTCCTTTATGTTTTCTGAATGATAGCTGCTTTATAGCTTCATCTATTGTCATCCCTCGGATCTGAAAATGTTAGAAACGTGAAAACAATGGATTTAATGGATTATCAAAATATATTATCATCATCACAAGGCTTAGATTTAGGTCAGTCAAGATCTAACTATTTCAGTCAAAGCTTTGTAAACTCTTTTGTATAATAATTTACCAAACTCTGAAATCAAGTCCAAACTGATTTTCATCATCATCATCATCACTAGTTTTGAACAATTGAGTTGAGTTGAGTTGAGTTGAGTAATGGTGTTTAACGTCCCAGTCAAGAATATTTCACTTATATCAAGATGTCGCCAGCTATAGGCAAAGGTGCAGAAATTTTGCCTGTGCATTGCGCTGATGGCATTATATAGCAGTGTTCTTAATCGTGCCAAGCCCACCGTGACACAGGACTTTGGTTATTTTAGTTCCCATCCGAAAGAACTGTGACTTTCATTTCTTTATGCCGAGTGCTTGGCAAAAGAAGTTTCTACCCACTTTCAAGTCTTAGGCCAATCCCGGTCGGGGCTAGAACCCACAACCTACCACTTGTGGAGCAAGCACTCTACCAACTGAGCTATCCCAGTGGTGTGTTGAACAATTGGAAAATTTTCAGAATCGATCATTAGAAAATAATTGATAGACTTAACCCACTGATCATCGATTAATCAGAGCTTAACATTTTAGCATAATTTTATCAATCATAGTGTAACACCAAATAACCTATATACAGCTTATATTTACTGCAATATTGTGCTATTTAGTTGTTTCAGATGTCCCATAGTTAGCGAGGAACAGCATTTTGTTATTTATTTTTTTTCCTGTAGTTTCTTTGTGTAATTGGAGCACCTTTTGGATGGTACAGAACATTCGCCAACAATTGATTTGGCCAACTGTAAACTGATGATCAAAATGGTTATGCTTTTGTCAACGATTTTTGGATTGTTGCCGATAATTGTTTCATCACTAAACAACACTACCATCAACATTATCATCTTAATAACAACCATCAAATTTATGATCAGACCTACCATCTTGGCTATGTACCACAATTTATCTGGACTGTACTTCTGATGTCTTTTAGTATAGCATATCTCCTGAAAAAGAAAGAAATCAGTATACAGTCTAACCTGTCTATAAGGGCCACACAGGGGAAGTTGCAAAAGTGGCCCTTATGGACAGGTGGCCTTTATATAGAGGTTTGTAAATCCAGTTATGACATCAATATAAATATTAGTTGGAAAAATAGTGAGCAGTTCTAATTTATTTATTTTATTTGTTAAAATTTCTGTTACAAAAAAGGCATTAACTAATTGTTACAGAATAATGTCTTTGAAAACAATTAAAGAAAAATCTTTTGACCACACTATTTATCAATCTTTGAAAAAAACCCTTAAAAATCACCAAGTATATACACACATCTTAAATAAAGACATGTTTTCTTTAATAGGTAGGAGCCAGTAATGAAAACAATAGAAAATAGTATATGTATATGTATCATAATTAATAATGAGTAATAATCTATCCTTAGTGCTTTATGGCTTCATTTGTTGACATGAGGATAAATGACTAAAGATTGTTTTTTTTAAGTTTTTAAAAAAGTTTCAAAAATATACTTTTAAAAATTCTTTTCTTATCAACAAACAGATTTGGTTACATGTACTTAGTATAATGATCAATGGTTTAAAGTTAAATAATCAATGTTTAAAATCTAATTTTAGCTTCAAGATTTTTAAAAAACTACATGGCTTAACATTTTTGCACAAATTTTTAGAAACTATAATAAAACTTATCCCAAAAATACAAATAAAAAGTGGCCTTTATAGACAGGTTCATGAGCCATTTTGTACAAAAATAGGGTGGCCTCTGGCTCAGTTGAACAGTGGCCCTTATATAGAGGTTAAATAAAGAGTAAAATGGCTTGGGAGGAATTGAAAGTGGCCTTTATAGACAGGTGGCCCTTATATAGAGGTGGCCTTTAACACAGGTTGGACTGTATATGTAAAATATATATAGAACTAGTCTGTTAGTCAGCAGTGATTTTGTAACATATTTTATATGTTCCGTTACGGTTCTCAATGATGAATAGTTAAACAAAGTTCAATTTTTTCATTAATAGAACATTATTTTTGTTAAATATAGCGTGTTGGTACAATAGACATTAGCATCTGACTCATGGAAAACCTGCAACATTACCAAAGAAATGCAAGCTATTTCGCATTTTAAGTATTTCCCATGTAAAATGCTGAAGTTTTAAAAAATTGAGAAAATTGGAAAACTGATTGTGAAAAAACCCATTAGATTTTCAATTGTGAATGGGGCAGAATATGTCCCCAAAAAGGACCTAACTTGAGCCCTGTCTGCTGTACATTAATTAATACACACTGTATATCATATACTGTAGATTGGGAAGTTTTCACGTCATCTAATTTTCGCGTGAATGCACTTTAGTATCTATTTGCCTCTTTTAATTTTCACGTGATCGCGACTCTGTAGTTATAATTTTAACTACTGCTTATTTTTGCGAAACTTTTATTTTCGCAACTCGTTTCACTTGCTAATTTACGCCAAAATAAAACAATGGCGAAAATTTCCCCAATTTACAGTAACTTACCGCAGGTCTTCGTGGTTCACCTTCCTTCTGTGGAGGGTATACAATGTCATTATACTTATTCCATTTTGTTGGATATGAAAATTGACCTAACAAGTTTGGACCTTCAGGTTGTTTGTGGACACATCTGGTGTTAATTACAGAGGCTGGTAATAATGTCCTATTGAATAACGACCTTCAAATACAAAAAAAAATTTCCAACTTTTATTCGCAGATATCAACTTTCACATTTCTTTTACCAAAACCATTTGGAGACTTAACTTTTATGATATGGACTATAAATGAATGTTTTGTATAAATAATATTGTTCTAAAAACATAATTTGTTATGATTAACTTTCGTAATTTTATGTGAAACATGAGAAAGTAAAATGCATGCAAATAAAAGTTTACAGTAGAATATTTCTATTAATACCTAGATGTTTAAAGCACTGTTATATAAAATAACAATCAGCAAATATTCAAAATTGAATTCTTATTAATTTTTATGTAATAAAAACATTAAAAATTAAAAGAAATTATTATACTCGGTAAATTAACAGATTGACCAATCAAATAGATTTATTTGTCGAGATCAGTACATTTTTAGCGCACAAGGTTCCAATTTAGGTACTTTTTTATCGATAAGTGTTTGATTTTGGTATAATATCCATACAAAAAGTTCAAATTTTTAGTACTTTTGAATAAAAAATCCACCAAAACTGGAAAAATCTGTCTAATTTGACTTTTTTCAGTTTATCCATCTATTTTTCAGTTTTATAGTAAAATCTGTCGAATTGGTTAGCCTGAATTACATAGGTGTGAGCCTTAGACAAGTCATCCAATTTCTTGTTGCTACATACAAAGAAGCTGGTAAATGGATGCATACCTGGAGTTATTTCTGATGTTAGAGTTAGTCTTACCATTAACTAGTCTAATCTAAAGGGGGGGGGGGGTCTTGTACTTCACATAACTGAAACCTTAATAAGCAATGCATGATTAATCTTTAAGTTTAGGCACTTAGGACAGACTTTCATGAAATACAGTAATAACAATAATTATTATTATATTTTATATATAATCATATATAAAGTCAAACCTGTCTATGTCTATAAATGCCACCCAAGAAAACCAGTAAGAGTGGCCTTTATATACAGGTTCAAATAACATGAATAAAGAGCAATTGGAAAATTTTTTACTGGCCTTTAAAAGCAGGTGGCCCTCATATAGAGGTGACCTTTAAGACAGGATGGACTGTATATTATTTCAGTAATAAATAAGTCAAAAACTTTACCTGCATAGAGGACCTGCTAATGTCTTCAAAAATGAAGTACCTGTAAATAATAAATGTTACATTGATCAGAACAAACCATCATGTCATGTTATTATACTCAGTGGATATTTTGCCAAATGACCCTAATATTATGGTGAGAGTTTTTGGGGAAAAAAACCCTTCTGAAAAATCTAAGAATGAACACTGCATTATTGCAACATCTTGTTTTGATTGTCACATAGCAATGTTCAATGTCTTCTCCATCATCTAAGGTAGTTCAGTGGTAGAGTGCTCCCTTCATATGTGGGAGGTCATGGGATTGAACCCCAGACGTGTCTTGAAAATAATGACTGTTCTTTCACCAAGCACTCAGCATTTAGAAATGAATATCACATGGTCCTTAAAAAAAAAACCTTAAAAACTGATGCCCTGTGTCATGGTACTAAGGCGTAACAAATTCAACCCATTCAATCAATCAATCAATCACAATGTTCCATGTCATGTTGAAATGTATCAATGTTTTGATTGTCATGTTGAAATGTATCAATGTTTTGATTGTCACGTTACAATGTTCAATGTTTTGATTGTCACGTTACAATGTTCAATGTTTTGATTGTCATGTTACAATGTTCAATTTTTTTATTGTCATGTTACAATGTTCAATGTTTTGATTGTCACGTTACAATGTTCAATGTTTTGATTGTCACGTTACAATGTTCAATGTTTTGATTGTCATGTTACAATGTTCAATGTTTTGATTGTCACGTTACAATGTTCAATGTTTTGATTGTCACGTTACAATGTTCAATGTTTTGATTGTCACGTTACAATGTTCAATGTTTTGATTGTCATGTTACAATGTTCAATGTTTTGATTGTCACGTTACAATGTTCAATGTTTTGATTGTCATGTTACAATGTTCAATGTTTTGATTGTCACGTTACAATGTTCAATGTTTTGATTGTCATGTTACAATGTTCAATTTTTTGATTGTCATGTTACAATGTTCAATGTTTTGATTGTCATGTTACAATGTTCAATTTTTGATTTTGTCATGTTACAATGTTCAATGTTTTGATTGTCATGTAAAAATGTTCCATGTTTTATCATGTTAAAATGTTCAATGTTTTGATTGTCATGTTACAATGTTTTGATTGTCATGTTACAATGTTTTGATTGTCATGTTACAATGTTCAATGTTTTGATTGTCATGTTACAATGTTTTGATTGTCATGTTACAAATATTCAATGTTTTGATTATCATGTTGCAATGATCATTGTTTTGATTGTCATGTTACAAATATTCAATGTTTTGATTGTCATGTTACAATGTTTTGATTGTCATGTTACAATGTTTTGATTGTCATGTTACAAATATTCAATGTTTTGATTGTCATGTTGCAATGATCATTGTTTTGATTGTCATGTTACAAATATTCAATGTTTTGATTGTTATGTTTCAATGTTCCATGTTTTGATTGTCATGTTGAAATGTTCAATGTTTTAATTATGTCACAATGTTTTGATTGTCATATTGCAATATATAATTTGTTGTTCAGTCATGTAAAGTAAAAAATCTTACAGTGTTTTACAGGATTTTGCATCCTGAAGTCGTTCACATGTCCTTGGCTTCCTCAGCGAGCACCTTGCATAAAATATTAATCTTTACATTGAAACGCTTGTAATATAATGATAAAATCGTGTGCATTACAAAACGTGTAATTGATTTAGATTTGAGATTACTGTCATGTGTAGCATGTGTTGTACTTGACTTTTTGCAGAAATTCAACCCCGTAATAAGTTTGACTTTTTTACCTTTATGTAAATTTTTAGTGGAGAATGTATATTTCAATTTTATTTTTCCTTAAAATAAGAAGTTTAAATATTTATTATAATTATGATATAGACGTCTTTCTTATGAGACAACATTGCTACCCTTTTTAACATCATCACAGATACTCTTCAATTAACGAAGGTAAAAAAGTGTATAGATAATGAACAACGTGCGGGAACGTTGAAAATTATCGTGACAGAACCATTAGCACATGTTTTTGCTACAAATGCGACCATCAAAATTCCGCAGAACTTTAGTGTGTTAATACATTAATCTCTTAATCAAAGCAGCGAACTGTCAATTATTTTTTTTCAATTCTTGTCTTTGAGCAAAAGAGAAAAAGGGAGAAAAATGACGGAGTTGACCCTTCCACCATCCCCGAATTGGTATTGCCCTAAAATAATTGACATGGACAGTACAGGAAAGTTAGCATTTGGGGCGAGACAGGATGTCCATATATTCAACACTACAGAATTCCCACCTGTTTATTTAGGCGTATTTGGACTACACAGAGACCGATTGAGTGCAGTTGTCCTGAGTCCACCACAATATGCATCACCATCATGCTGCAGTGCTTCAGAGGATGGGAAAGTGAAAGTTTGGCACACAGAAACCAAGGCCTTGCAGCATGAGCATAATAATCACAATGTATGATCACCACTTTGTTTTAGCTCACCTGCACAAAGTGCAAAAAAGATATTGTCACACCCGGTACCTGCTTATGGCAAAATTGTTATCATGCCTATATTTCATAATATGGCAGGCTTTGATCCCTGAACCTTTGATAAATAATCATAACATAATCCCAAACAATCGTTTCAAGAATTTTGGAAATTCGGATCCTAGTTTTGAACCAGTAAACATTTTTACAAGAGATACCCTTGAAATAAAAATTTACACATGGGGGGTGTAATAGCTAGACAGGAAGTGCTTTTCTCTCTTGAGCAACCGGTCTCATTTCCATGGCGAAAGTTCATGTGTTAAACTTAATTTGCCAGTTTTTAAAGTTTTTTGCTTTACTTTGGGATTGTGGTTAAGACATGGACTTATATGTTTGTTTAATATCAGCATAAAACTAAACCGCTTGAAAAGTTTTAATGTCTTAAAAATATTGGGACCCAACTGCTGCGTCTTCAATTTCAAAATTATGCATGATTGAGAAATGCTTCTAGTCTGATTGAATCCCAGATAAATTTATGTTTATAAACATAGATATATTACTGCCAAAAAATTTGAGGCAAGGTAACATATTTGCTCTGTATAATTAACATCTTAATAGTTTCACTAGCTAGGAGGCCTATAAAAAATGCAATTGTAGAGCCCTGCAACATTTGATTTCTAATGACATCGTATTGACTTAACAGTTGGTTTCAAATCTGTTTGTGTATGATCCATCGCCTATATAACAAAGATAAACTGAATATTTCAAACAATAAGAAAGCTCTTTTTGTGCTAAATTTGATTATTTTTCATTATAGGGAAAGATAACTGGTTTATCTTGGTCTCCAGTACAAGAAGATTTGATAGTAAGCGGAGATGACAAAGGGGATCTGGTTGTATGGCAACTTAATGACGCTCGTATTCAGACATATTGTCCAGAAAAGGGTGGAATATTCTGTCTTGCCTGTTCACCTTTCTCGGCTGCTTGTGTGGCTGTTGGGTAAGTATCATTGTAATTATACAATAAACAAAATTTTGACAAGAAAGGACATAGATGGGCACTGCAGTAAATATTTGTTACCATTCAAGGGTCTTTACATCAGATATACTCTGTATCTAAAAATTTAAAGGTTCAGTTTTGCTGTGTAGTCATAGTAAGAGCATTACTATGGCTACAATCAAGACAGAGGAGTTCCCCAGCGTACCACATGATCAAAACCCCTTAACATTAGTGTGGAACGTTTTGGAAAATGTTTATGTAAAAATTTCCTGCAGTAACATCAATCTTACGAGAAAATGCAAACTGAGCAATTCTGTCTGCAATGGAAATAATTGTTACTAGTACACAGAAACGTTATGGGGTATCACATAGTGCACTGGATAGCAAATGCCATTTAAAATGGGGTATCTTTAACAAATGATAGTCCCATGTATCAGTTAAATTCATTTCCCACTCAAGTAATTCTGGAACTCCTAGTAATGTATATGTGTGTTCGTTTAGTTCATGTTTTATTGTAATTGCATATATTTATTTCAGATATCGGACTGGGGTGATTGTTTTAGTGGATGTGAAGAGAGAAGGCACTATATTACAAAGGTTAAGAGGCCATGATGAAGATATACAGAGCCTTATCTGGTGCCCAGTAACTGGGGAAGATTTCACAGTGAAAGGTTTGTATAGATTCAAATAGGTCATGGGTTAAAGGTCATCAAAGGTTAAGAGAACATGATGAAGACATACAGAGACTTTCAGTGTCAGTACTTATCAAAGGTGAATAAGTCATGATACAGAACCTTGTCTGGTGTCCATTAACTGCAGCAGATTTTACAATGAAAGGTTTGTATAGATTTAAATAGGTCAGGTGTTAAGAGAACACAATGAAGACATACAGAGACTTTCAGTGTCAGTGCTTAGTAGCTTGTTCATCCCCACTAATTCCTACAGAAAGGGATCACACAAAATGGGATGACTGTATCAAATAGTGCAGCATTACCAACAACTCAGTTGGGGCCCTCACTGAATCGTTTTTGGGACCAATATTCTGCCCTGTTTTCAATTCTGATTCTTATGAATTTTTCACAATCACTTTTCCAATTTTCACAACATTTTGGAAATTTTAGCTTTGAAAACTATTTTGAAGTTAGTTTTCTATCATTTTAATAAAGTAATATTTTTCTTTTTCAAAATTTTGCCAATTATGATAGATTTTTCACAATTGCAAAGACACTGGACCCATTCACGGAAGGGTGGAGGAACCAGGTCAGTATAAAAAATTGGTAGTGTCTTTATTCTAAGCTACATATTAATTTGTCAGGTTGTATAAGGCAGGAATTTTGAAATTTAATTAGATCAGCAAGCATCTGGTTTAGGTTGGTTGGTTAAATGTTGCTTAAAGTGGCATTAGCTCAGCAATTTTTCAGCTTTTTGCAATTAGAACTATTTTATTAATCTCTATGGATTAGTCAATGAACAAGTTCGTGTATACATGTGAAATGCGAGTGTGTTGTATGGTCTGCCTTGTATTTGTGCACACTCGGGGCGACTTTAACATGCTAGCTCACAGAGTCAGTACGCCGCAGACAAGCTTACCACTCCCCTAGTGACATTATACCGATACCAGGTGAACCAGTAAAGGCCAATGGCAAGGAAAATTCACTTTCCCACAGTGGTCTGAGCAGGGCTCGAACTCACAGAGGTGAGAGACCCTGGATTTGTAGACTAACGTCTTATCCATAAGGCCACCAACACCTCTTCATCTGGTTTAGAATCTGTGTTATTGTAAATATAAATGTGAGCATAAAACTGTTAAAATACAGTAATTATGGTCATATAACTACTGTAGCTATAACAAGCAAAATGTGTAGCTATTACAGGAAAACTAAAATAGGTATGGTAGTTATATGACCAATGGACCATAAACAGTTCATTGCTTAAATAACCACAGAAAAAAGGTTAATACGATTCTAAAGAAATGCAACTGAACATGTACTTAGCGAAAACCAATACAACCAAGGACATCAATCAATCACTAACAGCTATCTATGTTTAAATCACAATCACAAAAGAAAAGCAAAGTGAAAACTAGCAAATTAAGTTAAAACACATAAACATCCAAAGAATTGAGGCTAGGTGCTTTGAAAGTTAAAGTCCTTCCTGTCTTGCTAGATTCACCCACAGGTGAAATCATGTGACTATGTTGATCACACCCACATACTGGCTTCAAAGATAAATTGACTTTAGTTTTATATGATAGCGGGTAAATTTGAAAATAATGTATAGCCAACGAAAGATGTATGTGTGTATTAAGTTTCCTTGCCAAAGGAGAACATTCAACTACCAGTACTTTCTGCAAACACTTTGACAAATTTACATCAATGTAAATATTCTGTTGAGTGCAATAATCTAAGCATTGCCGAAGTGTTTGCAGAAACTGGGGGGTTTGTATGCCATCATTTAGCAAGAAAACACGCACACACATCAATCAGCCTGCTACAAAACACATGTGCAAAAAACATACTGACTTTCATTCAACAATAAGGTAAAATGTAAAATTATCAATTGAAAAGTTCAATAATCAATAGGGCTGTCATTAATAGATCGATATATCATCAATAAAGCCATTGAATTGATATGATATATCAATACATCTTTTGTGTATCGATTTCAACAAAAATGGCCACCAGTTCATGGCCAAGGTTGGAGTAGTCAATCACACATAGATTAAACTGGTTGTAAATGTATTATAATGACAATCGATGATTTAATATATCTAAAAACCAACTGACATACAAACCAGCAGTACAACTTACAGTATTTCATATTTTGGTTATTCATGAAATATACATTTATAAATAAATTTTAAGTTCATTGATACAGACTTGAGTTGGGTCGAATTTTTTAATGTTTGAGGAAACCAAAATACCTGGAGAAATGTACTAGTAATTATACATTTGTATATTTATTTTACAGATACACCAGACTTTGGTGATGAGGGACATCTATTGGCCTCTGGAAGCAGAGACAAAACTATTAGAATATGGAGTACAAGCAAAGGGAGACAACTCAGTTTATTTAGAGTGCCAAAACCAGGGGGTTACCATCAAAGAGGAGATCAAGACGCTGGGAGAGGGAAAATTTGGATGGCCCTGGCATGGTCGCCATCAAATCCACGGCAGATTATTTCTGGATCATTCAAGTAGGTATTATACCCTGGGGTTTCTCCATATTTAACAAGGAAACATTTACTTGAAGAGTGGAGTGGGGTAGAGTTATGGTGCTTTATGTCTCATTCAAGATTCTTTCTTGGTGAATCCAGAGTGCATGGAGATGACCACCCGATCTTTAGCAAGTGAACTGATAAACTTTCTTGAACTGGGATGCAACCAAGACTGTTTCTAATCTAAGGTGCTGAATTGATTGGCATGTAGCTTTATTGACTTGACTTACTTGACTTGTAGCTTTATTGGGTCACATGCAATTTGATGAACCCTTGGGGAATTGTTGGTTGAATGGAGCATGGCACCAAGTAGCTGCAACAAAAGAATGTTATCTCCCCTTATCTCAAAACCCATTTCCTTTGAATATTAACTTAAATTTTTTTGCCTTTTTTCAATTAAGTTTTGACTACTGTTCTTGTTTTTGATCTTTTTTATTGTAAATCATGATCAATTGTTTTATTTTTACAGTGGCGACCTCTTACTTTGGGAGCTAGGTAGAGAAGAGAAACAGAAACCACAACCATTTAGCCTCCAGGAGAGGAGAATGATGCATAACAGAGTTGTGTTTAATCTTTGTACTGGAGGGAATGGTATCTTGTGTTCAGTGTCAATGGATAGACAGGTAATATTAACAATAAGCTCCTGTTCAGGGGTTTAAAATTATGTTTGTAATGGAAGGTTTGGGACCTTTTGTCTTTATTTTGTCGCAGGTCTGACACAATGTTTTGAAGTCCAATATCAACATTGCAATAATGTCATTATATAGAATAGGCGGTAATATCCTGGTAAAAATCTGCAGGTCCATCAGACTTATACAGTTTAAGATATAAGAGGCTAGGGATGTAAAATCAATAGGTCCCGTACCTCAGACCTGGGAAATTTTTAATTCCCGCTGTTGAATGGCACATCACAATCTAAATTTGAAGATCTGATATAAAAAAAAAATTCTGAATATTTTACAAAATTGAAATGAATTTGACTGATTTTGTTTTCAATGTTTTAGTTGTTCATTTTTTTAAATTTGAAATTCCGAAAAAAGATGGTATTGATTTAGCATTGTATATTTTAGCTGTTTGAAAGTAAAATAATTTGAATTTAGTACATGATATATTTCAGATAATATTTTGGAATATTGATAAAGGTGTACCACTATGTGCTTTACCTACTCTGGGAGGATTTGTTTATGTTGCCAAGACATCACCTGTAGATCCAGGTAAATATACATCAAATAAATTAAATGTTTGTAGAACAAGTAAGATTGTTGAAGTCGGGGGTTCCCACATGTACACAATTGGACTGGACTAAATATATTAGGTACCTATCTAGAGTTTTTAACTCGTGTTTTGTGACAGGGATTGTATTTTGCAGTTACAAATGTCAACATAATGGACATAACAATCATTTCTATTAGTGATGTCATGAGGGTAACATTGTAAACACCTTTTAACAGTGTGTTTCACAATTTAATACTAGTGAATAAAAACTTGCATGCATCTGCTCTGAAACTGTTTACATTTCAATTCACTAAAATTTATTTATTTCATTTTTTCAGGTCGCCTTGCCATTGGAGTTGGTGATAATATGATCCGTGTATGGAATCTTAACAGTAAATGGAATACTTTTGATGTCTCTTGTCTATGGCAGGGCATTAAGACTAAAGTCACTGCTGTAAGTACATATGCATTTAAACTTTGATTTATCTTTTCTCTCAGACTTAGATGTTATACATTGATTCATTGACAACATTTCTTCAGTTAAACTTTGTCGCTATAAAGATGGGTTGGCCATAAACTAAGGGAGACTTTTGAAGAAAAACATAAAAACAGGATTTAAGACTTCAAAATACTGTGGGTGATATGTGAAATGTCAAAGTTGTTTCAGTTTCAGGGACATTGTATTGAGATTTTGCTATATTGGGTCTTATAAGAGAGGATGTAGTTATATTTTGAGATTATTGGCCACCCTACTTTGGTATTGTCGTAAGGAAGGAGCAGACGCTTGAAATAAGTGTTGTTTTTCTGGTGTTTTACATTAAGTGTTATAACACTTTATTTAACTGGCAAAAAGGGGTATTGTTGCCTTCCTAAAATAAGGAATAAATCTTGTCTAGAAACTAAAAAAATAAATTTGTCCTGTAAGTTTAACTAGTTCTTTACAGATTAGACCGGTTATCACAGGTGAAGATAACAGATATGTTTTTCTATTTACAGATTAGCTGGCATCCAACAAAGGACGGGTTGTTAGCTTACGGAACAGAAGACGGTAGAGTAGGAATATATGATACATTGTCAAACAAGTAAGACCAGTTTAATACTCGGAATATTTTGCATTGTTAATTGTTTCTCCTGTTTTCATTTGATTTGGTAGCCTTTTTGAATTCTTGTTCAAATTAGTTCATAAAATATTTTTTCACATATTCCCAGAATAACATCATTTTTAAATGAAAATGTCATCTTATGCAATTCCATATCAAATGAAGATAATAATGTAATGGTAGGCTTATGAACTCCATTTTGTTGATTATCATTCAATTTTAGGAAGTAATACTTCGTTGATGTATAGGCAATTATAGTTTGAGTGTATGGTATACCTATCTACCTATCCTCTCCGCTCCATGTGGAGCATAAGGTCAATACAAGATTTAACCATTCAGATCTGTCTTTTGCCTTTGTCTCAGCCTCTCCTCAAGTCAGCTGCAGATCTTTCAGTTGACCTTCTACAGTTCTTCGCCATGTTGTTTTTGGCCTTCCGCGAGGTCTTTTCCCTTGGGGTGTCCATCTTAATGCTTCTTTGGTTATGCATTTCCCTTCTATTCTAAAAACATGCCCAAGCCATCTAAACCTTCTTTGAGTGATCTCGTCAATGATACATTTTGAATCTGTGTATGGTATATTGATGAATATTTTCAAAATGAAAACAAGGATTGAAAAAAATGAAATTTAAGTTTTATTAGCTCACCTGGCCAAAGGCCATGTGAGCTTATGGCATGGCGAGGCGTGCGTGCGTGCGTCCGTGCGTGCGTGCGTGCGTCAGTAAACTTTAATCTTCTCCTCTGAAACTACTGGGCCAACTGAAACCAAATTTGCCATGGAAGGTCCTTGACAGAGTCTAACTATAGTTTGTTCAAATCATGGCGATCGAATATCCAAGATGGCCGCTGTTACTAAAAATAGACAAAACCTTAAAAAATCTTCTTCTCTTGAACCACTCATTGGAGGCAAAAACTGATGTGATATTTGGATTCTACATAGTCTTAACCTTTAAGTTTGTTCATTTCATGAAATTTGGTTTAAAAATAGGTTACGCGTTTTTGCGTTTAATTTTGCAAAAATCGTAAAATGTTTTAAAATTGTTATAACTTGACTATATGACCAGATAATGACAGGGGTTTTCAGTTTTAACATATTCTTGTAATTACAGTCCAACTTGCCTTAAAGGCCGCCTCTATATAAGGACCACCTGCTTATAAAGGCCAGTAAAATTGAATCCCAATTGTTCTTTATTCATATTATTTGAACCTGTATATAAAGGACACCTGCCCATAAAGGCCATTTTTACTGGTTCCCTTGGATGGCCTTTATAGACAGGTTTGACTGTACCTTCAAAATGGTGTCAAGGTCAATAATGAAGGTCATGACCTAATTTTTTACCTTTCTAATATTATTTATTATCTCGAAAACTATAAACTTTTTATATAGGCATGTATATTAGAATATTGTTGGTATTCATGTAACGATTATTTTGATATATAGATTAAGGTCATTGGTTCAAAGGTCAAGGTCACAGATACGAAAGAATACTGAAATGGTTCATTATCTTGAAAACTATGAACTTTTTGTATAGACATGTATATTAGAATGTTGTAGGTATTGATACAACAATCATTTTAATGTATAGAAAAAGGTCATGGGTCTAAAGGTCAAGGTCACAGAAGCAAAACAATACCAAGATCGTTAATTATCTTGAAAACTATAAACTTTTTGTATAGGCATGTATATTAGAATGCTGTTGGTATTGATGTAACGATCATTTTGATATATAGATTAAGGTCATTGGTTCAAAGGTCAAGGTCACAGATGCGTAAGAATACTGAAATGGTTCATTATCTTGAAAACTATGAACTTTTTGTATAAGCATGTATATTAGAATGTTGTAGGTATTGATACAACGATCATTTTGATGTATAGAAAAAGGTCATGGGTCCAAAGGTCAAGGTCACAGTAGCAAAACAATACCAAGATCGTTAATTATCTTGAAAACTATAAACTTTTTGTATAGGCATGTATATTGGAATGTTGTTAGTATTGATGTAACGATCATTTTGATATATAGATTAAGGTCATTGGTTCAAAGGTCAAGGTCACAGATGCGTAAGAATACTGAAATGGTTCATTATCTTGAAAACTATGAACTTTTTGTATAAGCATGTATATTAGAATGTTGTAGGTATTGATACAACGATCATTTTGATGTATAGAAAAAGGTCATGGGTCCAAAGGTCAAGGTCACAGTAGCAAAACAATACCAAGATCGTTAATTATCTTGAAAACTATAAACTTTTTGTATAGGCATGTATATTGGAATGTTGTTAGTATTGATGTAACGATCATTTTGATATATAGATTAAGGTCATTGGTTCAAAGGTCAAGGTCACAGATGCGAAAGAATACTGAAATGGTTCATTATCTTGAAAACTATTAACTTTTTGTATAAGCATGTATGATTAGAATGTTGTAGGTATTGATACAACGATCATTTTGATGTATAGAAAAAGGTCATGGGTCCAAAGGTCAAGGTCACAGTAGCAAATCAATACCAAGATCGTTAATTATCTTGAAAACTATTAACTTTTTATATAGGCATGTATATTGGAATTTTGTTGGTATTGATGTAACAATCATTTTGATATATAGATTAAGGTCATTAGTTCAAAGGTCAAGGTCACAGATGCGTAAGAATACTGAAATGGTTCATTATCTTGAAAACTATTAACTTTTTGTATAGGCATGTATATTAGAATGTTGTAGGTATTGATACAACGATCATTTTGATGTATAGAAAAAGGTCATGGGTCCAAAGGTCAAGGTCACAGTAGCAAAACAATACCAAGATCGTTAATTATCTTGAAAACTATAAACTTTTTGTATAGGCATGTATATTGGAATGTTGTTAGTATTGATGTAACGATCATTTTGATATATAGATTAAGGTCATTGGTTCAAAGGTCAAGGTCACAGATGCGTAAGAATACTGAAATGGTTCATTATCTTGAAAACTATGAACTTTTTGTATAAGCATGTATATTAGAATGTTGTAGGTATTGATACAACGATCATTTTGATGTATAGAAAAAGGTCATGGGTCCAAAGGTCAAGGTCACAGTAGCAAAACAATACCAAGATCGTTAATTATCTTGAAAACTATAAACTTTTTGTATAGGCATGTATATTGGAATGTTGTTAGTATTGATGTAACGATCATTTTGATATATAGATTAAGGTCATTGGTTCAAAGGTCAAGGTCACAGATGCGAAAGAATACTGAAATGGTTCATTATCTTGAAAACTATTAACTTTTTGTATAAGCATGTATGATTAGAATGTTGTAGGTATTGATACAACGATCATTTTGATGTATAGAAAAAGGTCATGGGTCCAAAGGTCAAGGTCACAGTAGCAAATCAATACCAAGATCGTTAATTATCTTGAAAACTATAAACTTTTTGTATAGGCATGTATATTAGAATGCTGTTGGTATTGATGTAACAATCATTTTGATATATAGATTAAGGTCATTAGTTCAAAGGTCAAGGTCACAGATGCGTAAGAATACTGAAATGGTTCATTATCTTGAAAACTATTAACTTTTTGTATAGGCATGTATATTAGAATGTTGTAGGTATTGATACAACGATCATTTTGATGTATAGAAAAAGGTCATGGGTCCAAAGGTCAAGGTCACATTAGCAAAACAATACCAAAATTGTTAATTATCTCGAAAACTATAAACTTTTTATATAGACATTTATATTAGAATATTGTAGGTATTAATACAACGATCTTTTTGATGTATAGAAAAAGGTCATGGGTCCAAAGGTCAAGGTCACAGTTGCAAAACAATACCAAAAAGATTCATTATCTCGAAAACTATGAACTTTTTGTATAGGCATGTATATTAGAATATTGTTGGTATTGATGCAATCATCATTTTGATATATAGATTATGGTCATTGGTTCAAAGGTCAAGGTCACAGATGCGAGTAGCAAGTTTCATAAATATCTATATATCCACATCAGAGTTATTGCTCCTAAAATGTAGTATTTATTGTGTTTTTGTGCTGTTAACGGCCCAGGTGAGCGGTACAGGCCCTATTGGGCCTCTTGTGTTTTTATTCATTTTTAATTTTTTGTAGACCACCTAATATATCTAGTACTTATCATAAGAAGATAGTTTATGTGGTAGCATGGGGACCGCCAAGTGGAACCACAGGTATAGTAACAAAAGGTGTAATAACATTAACGTGAAATCATTAATTTTCCTGGTGTCCAAATTTTCATTGTATAGTATACAAACTTACTTTAAATGAAAACAACAAACCAAAAAATTACAAACTCACTAAATGGTATTTCTTCTAAGAACCAAAGAAAATTTATTTTTACCAGAAACTTGGCTCCTAATTTGGGGATTTGCAAGCCATGTGTATAATTACGTTGACATTATATGTCTTGTGCTTTTTTTTATCATTAGAGATCTATAAATTTCCATAAAAACTTGGCAGTCAAATTTTTACTCTTACAACACAAAAGAAATTGTAGGCTGTAATTTTTGTATATGTATTTTATATTTCAGAAGCCAATGAAAGTAGCCCTCCCTATGTTATATACAGCGTCGGTGATGGCATTATTTTGACACATAATCCACAAAAGTTACACAGTGAAGCTGTAGATGTAAACTCTATTATTACAGGCACAAATGGACAGAAGGTAAAGATTCTTATATGCCACAAACTTATTACTTTCCCAAATTTTAAGACTGACTTGTTGCCTGAGTGATCTAAAGTGCTCACTTCTGGATTACCTTGCCTTGCTGAATAGGTTCAATCCCCACTACGGCAGATTCTAGTTTGAGAAAATTTGTAATTGTTTTTGCAGAGGGTAGATTGATTTCTTTGGGCACTACAGTTTCCTTCCTGAACTGATTGCCATGATATATTTGAAATACACTTATAGTGTACGTAGATAGTATGAAGTCAAATGTTGGGCCTAACTGCTCCTTTATATAATTCTATTTATAACAATATAACAAAGTCACTTTATAACAAAGTTAAAAATAAGAGTCTCCTGGGCATTGTTATGAACATGTTTACATGTAACTTGTTATTTTTCTCTTGTCTAATGACAAAAGTTGTCTCCTTTGTGAAGTGGAGAGGAAGATGAGACTAAGGATCATACTGCTTCTTCCCACCTAAGTTTAAATCCCAATTTTGACAGATCCTAGTTTGAGGAACATTTTCAGTTTTGTTTTTCTGTGGTTTTCTCTAATTTCCTCCATCATTACAAACTGACTGCCTACATATAAGTAAAATAATCTTGACGGGGCAACAAAACCCATTCTACCCACTTCCCCATCTATCTTAAGAGGTGTTTTATGAGTTGTCACTACTATATAAATTGTTTGTTTTCAGGCAAAGTTACCAATAAGAAGTGAGGTATCCTGGAGTCCAGATTTCTCTTTTGTTGCTGTGGGTAATGATGATGGGTGAGTAAAAGTTATTTACTCCATGGGAAAAATAATGTAATTTATCTGATTTATCGGAAGTTCACGAATATTTCTTCTTATACAGTAACTTGTTTATTACACCATTATTCACCTTTCTGTTTATATTGAATTGTTCAATGCATAGTTTTCTTTATTTACTCAAGATGAGTCAACTGTTTTCATTCTGATTACAATTGGATATTATAATCACCATGTGCTTCCGGTTAGTGAGCATAATGACTGAAATAATTTAATTAACTGAACACTTTCAATCCAAGTTAATGAACATAAATCTCATGTGACCTTAAAATTGTTTCACTTATCCAAAAAATCTAGACGGTTTAAAACATCATTGTATACTCTACTGCTCTCTGATCATTGTTGACATAATGAATTTAAGGATGATTATATTAATTCATTTATTACAGATCTGTAGAGATATATCGTCCACCAAACCTGACTCTAGTATGTACTGTACATGTCCATAAGAAGTTGATCAACAGTATAAGCTGGCACCCCTACATGACGTCCAAGTCACCGGTCAAGTCTCCTTATAAACACTGGATAGCCACAGGATCTAATGAAAGTTATATACATATAGTTGACTTATCCAATATCCTAGGTAAGTTACTAAGCACTGGTCAGCATGATATTTATCAATAAGATTTCTTGGTACATCAGTGATTTTGTTTGACTAAATTTACTTTTGAACAAAGGTACTTGGGGAAAATTACTAAAATTTCCCAATTTGATCATGAAAATTCCCAAATCAATGGTGATATACTAGCAGACTACATTAGTTGACCTTACCCACAAATAATAAGTATGTCTTAATGCAGATTGCTGTTTCAGAACTTTAATTTTCCCAATCTTAAAGGCAGAAGGCAGTTTTTAATCAAAGCACTGATGGTGCTGTACATTTCACTTACATATTTACCCGAAGTCCATAAATAATAAAAGGGTTTCTGTGGCTGAGTGGTCTTAAGTGCATGCTTATGGATTACAACACCTCTCGGTGAATAGGTTCAAATCCAGCTTCGAACACTTTTTAGTGTGAGATGGTTTGCTATATCATTAGCCAAATTTTGATGGTTTTCTCTTGGTACTCCAGTTTCCTCCACCATCTCAGAACTGACTGCTTCGATATAAGTTAAAGAATTTAGACTGGGACATAAGACAATATTATTCCAATCCACTCCATAAATGCTTGTTACAGATTATCATGATTTCATGGGGTTTCCTGCATGGAAAATATAAACTGAAACAGCATTGAGGGTAACTGGATCATCTTTTGGGATTTCTTGATATTTTACATTATTCATTGCACGAAAATTTCTTTCATTTTCTATAGAATATTTTTTCTATGTGCTTATTATACAAACTTGTGACTCAGTTGCCAGTCTGTCAGTGAGCATTTATGTTGATATTTAGTGATCTAGTGTTAACATTTGTGATGGACTAGATGTGGAAGTTAGCTACGCTGCTTTTCTGACAGATTTTAAATGTTTATTTTTGTTTTTTAGATTCAGACCAGAATACAGAACCAGTAGTTGTAACTGCTTCAAAGAAAGCACTGGATGGTCACTTTGGTAGGATAACTGGTGTTTTGTGGAGTCCACATATAGATGGTCAACTAGCTTCTGTATCTTACGATGGCCAAGCCAGGGTATGTAACATGCTCAAATTTAATGTTTCATGTAATTGTGATTGAATGAGTAGATAAGATATTTTGAGATCCCTCTCCAGGTCAAGATTCTTTCACTTGTATAGAGACAGTCATTTCTGGGAGTATGGAAACTTGAGTGTCAAAAAAACAAAAACAAAAAACAACCCTCAGCAAGTGAACTGACAAATTTTTCGTACAAGTACCTGCTCAAGTGGGATTCAAACTAAGCTTTAGAAACATGAAGGCCCCCTTGGCTTAAAAAACACCAAATTTTAAAATTCTTTTTAATGTCGACTGTTGTTTGCACTATGTTTTATTATTATGATGTATTTTTATTCAGGTATATGATATGGATACTGGTCAGGTGTTAGCCCAGTATTGTAGACACGAAGGAAAGTTACTGTGTGTGGTATGGAGTGGTACAGACCCTGATGTCATCTTTACTGGGGCAGATGATTTCTCACTTCATAAATGGAGAATTTCTAAACATCCGCCATCTTTAGAGGAGCATAGTGAGTATTGTGCTATTATTGTTTTTACATGCATCATCAATGGTGAAAGTTAGTCTAGTAGCCACTTGACTCTGTCAGTCTGTCCTTTCTTTCATTTGTTTTCTTATTGGTTTGTTTGATTGTTTGATTGTAAGTTTGTCTATCACATCATACATACTTTGTGAAATCTTTAAGTCTGGCTCTATAAAAGATGTACACCTCTTATCTTGTGTAACTTTTACTAATTTTATCTGTGAATTTTAGCCTCTTTCAGCAATATATGCTGGTGGGTTATCTCTTTTACTCTTTGGCCAGGAAAGTCCAGATTTTACCATTTTGACCCCAAATCAAAATTAGAAAAAGGCCATTTCTAAATCTAAATTGTGCTTTATTACGATTTTCTTAAGAAATTGTAATTTGAATCACAACAAACAAGCAAGTTATTTTTTAATAAATAAATTACAAATATTTAGTTGTGTAATTCTGATATTTATTTTTGTTACAACACAGCTTCACAAAGACGCAGACATCCAAAAAAGAGAACCAAGGGAAATAAAAAGAACCAAGAGGTACCCTTATCAGGGGACACAGAAGGGGCCACAAAACCTGAGGTCAATGGAGCAGAGGGCATTACTATCTCTGGTGAAGAGAAGGAAACTCTGGAATCCTTGCTGGAAAAGAAAAAAGAAGAACTTCAGACAGAAGACATTTCCAGTGATCAGAATAATTCTGGACAAGGTAAGGCAATAAATAGATGTATGGTTAGATGGAGGGATAAATGGATGGATGGAGGGATAAATGGATGGATGCATCGATAAATGGATACTTGTCTACCCTTTGAATTTTGGCATAAGATTTACGATTTTGAAGTTAAAATTATGACCTTATGTTTACCAGTTAAAATTTACGACTAAAAAAACGAAAATCTGGTGATTTCCGGAAATTGGAGTTGAAACTGTTATCTAGTCTGTGTATATAGTGAAATGCCAACTTTCTCCTATTCAATATGAGCAAAGGGCAATGTTTAAATACTGTCTAAGTGTGCAAGACAGGGATCCAGTGTTGTACATTTGTTTATTAATGGCTTCTTAACATCATGGACATGAAAGAGACGATCTTTAGCTGCAAATTAAAATGAGGAAAGAAACAATGGGATCAAAAATTCAAACCCAGGTGTTCTACAGCATATCCATGTTTTGTCAAGTCAAATACGGGAATCCTTATGACTGGTTTTGTAAAACTTATGATCAAAATATACCCAAACGTACTCCTAGTCTCAAGATAAAGGTAGGCAAGTATGATAAATGAATACTCAATAAAACATACAGTAAAACCTTGATTCATTGCCACCATTTATTCAGTCAAAATTTGGCATTATAAAGGGGTTTGGTGATAAATTGGGGGAGGTAGATAAAGAATAACATAAACAAAATGGATTTTGGGACTTCAAAATAGTATGATTATAAGCGAGGTGGCAAAGTTATCGAGGGGCATTATAACTAGGTTTTACTGTAATTAAAATTAAAATGGATCAGTTGGTAGATGTATGATGCATGCCAATGAATAGACACATAAATAATCAAACAAAGAATGAAAATGCTGCTAGAAGGCAGATTACTTTAGATTTCCTCCAGACACTGATTTTAATTTCCCCATTTCCCTGTTGTGATTGGTGTTTGTTTGTTGTTGTGGGATGTTATGGAATTTGGTGATTCCCACCCCCAGGGTCATAGGATCAGTGTCAAAACCATAGAAAAGTAATATAATCCAAATTTCCTAAAACACTGGCAACATTTTGTATCAACATATGCATTTGAAAGTTGCAGGGATTGAAGCAAAGATTGTTTTTGACTTGACTTGGAAATTTGGTGCTTTCCATCAACTGAGCTCCCAAGTGGTGGGTCAAAAGCATAGAAAAGCAATATTATCAGTGGATCTCTCTTGCATTGATATATTTCTCTCAGGTGGACCTTAAGGCTTGTTGGACCTCTTGTTGAGGGTAGTTCCCCTTAGATCATAGATTAATCCCTTAAGTTAAATCAATGATGGATTGATGAGTGAATCGAAATGGGTAGATGGTATATTATAAGATTGATTGGATATGGATAATAAATGGATGGTTGGATGATTTGATGGATAGTTGGATAAATGACTTTGTGAGTGAATTGTAATGTGTGGATGGATGGAAAGATGGTTGCTTGGTGGAACAATTTTGATGTATGGATAGAAGGTTGAATTGGGATGAATGGATGGGTAGATGAATGCATGGTTGACTTGGTGGATAGATCTTGAATGATAGATGGACGGTTTGGAATATGGATGGATGGGTGTGTGGGTGAATGAATATCTTAGTGGATGGATAGATGGGTGACTGGATGGGTAGGTAGGTAGATGAATATCTTGGTGGATGGATAGATGGATGGATGGATGGGTAGGTAGGAGGGTGAATGAATATCTTAGTGGATGGATAGATGGGTGACTGGATGGGTAGGTGGGTAAATGGATGGTAAGTCTGACAGCTTGATTGACAGATGATGGTGTATAATTATGTCCCAGCAAATGAAATTTTGGAGGGGTATGTAGGAATCACACTGTCTGTCTGTTGGTCAGGATGTCTGGATATCCTACCCAATTTCTTGTCTGATTCATATCTTCCATGTCTAAGGGGTGTGGTGGGGTGGGGTGGGGTGGGGTCGGGGGCATTTGTCTCTCAAGAGACTGCTCTAGTTCATATTCTATTGTTGTGTTTGATATTGAATGCATCCTACATTGTCACATAGTTAGGTGATTTATTCATGGATTAAATGTATTTAATTTGCAGAGAGTTGAGTCAATAATCCTTAAAGTATAACAAATGTTTGATATAAATAATCAAATCTACGTTACACTTTGAAGAAAAAACCCTGATAATAAGCTTATTATAAGTCATATATGATAGTCTTTATGATGTTTTATTTGAGTTAACTTTGATAATTAGCATACTGAAATTGTTTTAGGAAATCCTCTGAGTCTCATGGATGTTTTTAACTCTTATTTATTCTTGGTCATATAAATGTTTTATTAGTTTTAAATCTCCGGAGAGTCATTAATCGTGATATTAGTTAAGATTACGGCAGTGGGTCATACATTTATTGACAGAAAACAGAACAAGGAATAAAAATTTAAATAATGTTTCATATCACGCACTTCTTGATCTTTTGTCAGACATGACCTTTAAAGTTGAATAATGTATTAACCAGATTGATACACAAACATACATATATGTACATACAAATATATATTTACAACAGGAATTGACTTTCTTTAGATGAACCTATTAGTTTTTGCTGGCATTCAATTGCTCATGGATATGGTATGGATCATGACCTCTGATTCTGTAACTAGCTAATTATGTCATTGAATATCATCCTGTTACATCACATATTGTTTGATTGGTCAGAATTCTAACCTAGTTCTGACATTTCTATCCTTATTTGGAAAAAAAGCTGTTCCATCAATCCCTTTGCCAGAATTTTGGATAAATTAAATTATTGAAGTGATTATTTTGCATTTTTGTCATGCTAACAATATTTTTTATGTAATTATGAATTTAAAAAATAACATTTATCTATTTAGATATTTGGAATCAATTCATTCAATATGCTATTCCTGACTCTCATTCATAATACTGAATGAATACACTCAAATAGAATGTTATTTTTTAAATGAAATTTCCAAAAAAGACTTGCTCTTGTAGTCAGGTCCTAACGAGGTCATTTAGAGCACAGGTCCTCAGGAGTAGAGCACAGTCCTAATGAGGTCACAAATAGAGCACGTTATTAAAATAATGATGTTAATCACGTTGTGTGACCTTCTGAACTTATGATGACAATATTAAAATGTAAAAAATAAAATTATTTTCTCAATTTTTGTGACTGAAAAACAGAATTTTAAAGATATTGAAATGATATTCTTATCATTAAAATGATTGTATGTATAGAAGATGATAACAGAAGTTCATTGAAATATGTTTTTATCCCCTGCCCTTTGAAGAAAGAGGGGGATATTAAATTTCAGTTTCCATCTGCCCATCTGAAATTCTTGTCAGCTCTAATTCTCCAAAACTATAGGCACTATTTCACGAAACTTGGTGCAAAGTAGCAACATGGATAGGAGATGCACATAATATTAACCCAGTTTGGTTTTCCTCATTTTCCTTGGAGTTATGGCCCTTTGATAAGTGCAAATCACAAAAAAGAACCTACTGGTGGGGAGGGGGGTGCTAATTCACTGAATTTGCCTGTCTTGTTATTGTTTTATCAGAATGTAAAGATAGTACAGATATTATGAAACACCCTGTACATGTATATGATTCAGAATCAGTGTTCTATCAATAAAAACCATTTTGCTACAGCATTCATCCATTTATAATTATGAGGTCATAGGTCACAGCCTCAATACAAACCTCATATAGGTCTGATACAATAATGTGAAATAAAGCCTGAAACATAGAAAGGAAGATGAGAAAAAAACTCATTTACAGTAAACTTGTATAATGACAAACTTGAGTTATTCATGGTATATTTGATCCAATTTTCATCCAGATGTTTAGGAAAATAACCTTAATGAAATATTTTACACTGGAAAATTTGATGGGGGAATTACCCAATAGTATGTGCTAGAGATGTTATTGTGGACAAAAAAAGTATTGCGATATCGCCAAAAATTTACAATATCGTCACAATATTATTGCGATATTTCCAGATGAATATGCTCAAAAGATGGGCTGGGTTTTCAACAGACTGCAATAAATATAATAAAAGAATAATAAGATATAAGATTTACAAATTTTATTGAAGTTATTTGAAGATGAACTGAATTTAATTTGTAAGCAGTGATTTGTTTGTGGTTCACGGCAAAACCACATGTTTAATCTGCTTCATTATGATCAATACACACATTATGCAATGATTTCAAAGAATTTTTTGTAAGTAATAGGGTGCCACAATATCATGTTATAAGCTTTGTTCCACGATATTGCGATTGGCAAATCCTTGGCAACGATTATCACGATGCCGATATAAAATAACATCTCTAGTGTGCACAGCAACCATTCACTTCAAGTTATTTCTCATCGACCTTAATGAAAATAAGATTTAATTCAGTAATTAATTTTTTAATAAATGCTTTTTCCTTTGACTTTATCATGATTGACTGGATAAACATCTCCAATCAAACCAGAGATGGAATTCGGTTGTAAATGATACTTTTTATGACAGTTCCTCCTAACCATATTTTACAAAACTTTTCTTTCAATTCCATTTTGTATTAAAGTACTTGTGTAAAAAGAAATAATTAAATTCTGAAGTGTGCACCACATAATTATGGACA
Source organism: Anadara kagoshimensis (assembly GCA_021292105.1). Taxonomy (NCBI): domain Eukaryota; kingdom Metazoa; phylum Mollusca; class Bivalvia; order Arcoida; family Arcidae; genus Anadara; species Anadara kagoshimensis. Next base: position 58,758,899 of record CM037873.1, on the reverse strand, counting down.
ATGATGGACCCCTGAATTTTGATAAGGGGTCCAGTTTGGTTGATCAATGCAGAGGAATGTTAAAATAGAGGGGCTTGGGGTATGCTCCCAATGAAATTGTTTGAAATCTAGCATAAAATCTTGCAGTTTCCTCCATTCTGAGTATTCTGAGCATTACCTCCATTCTGAGTATTCTGAGCATTTCCTCCATTCTGAGTATTCTGAGCATTACCTCCATTCTGAGTATTCTGAGCATTACCTCCATTCTGAGTATTCTGAGCATTACCTCCATTCTGAGTATTCTGAGCATTACCTCCATTCTGAGTATTCTGAGCAAGAGGATGACAATGATAAGAGGAGAGGGGGTCTGCACTGTATGTATCATGTCATAAAGTTGTGTTGTAATCTCAGCAGTAATATGGAAATACCTTCAACATTAACATCATAACTGTTGTTTTGTTCTCCATCCACTTGGAAAATTCATCGATGTGAAAAAACCATGATGAGGAAGCTATAGATTGTTATTAATAAACGGCTTGTTTTACCAGTCAACCTTTTACGATTTACGATATTGTTGATGTTTTGATCTTTGTAATTGTCTCTAAGTAGCTTTTAAAAATATCAGTTAATATATTATTGATGTGATTAAGTACTGCTGTGTTTCTGTATTATCATAGGCCAAAGAAAAAAGTAATATGTTTCCCCAGTCTCTGTCTATCCACAATATTAATTTTTTATTGCCAATATTATAAATACTAGAAGTTAAGAATAAAGTTCTGAAAAATGGTTTGATTAAAAACTGTTAAAGTTATCCTAAATTTTATGTGAAAAAAAAGTTGGAAATAAAAAATGTCTACCTACTTACTTACCATATAGTGGTAATAAACTTTTATAGAAACAATTGACAGGCTTTTTACGGTAAATTGGTAGATTTTTATGGAAACAATTGATTTTTGTCTGTTTGTCCTAAACAGCACTTAAAAGATGTTTACATGATAAACTTGTAGTAGGTGTTTTTATGATTTTTTTTCATTTAGACAGAAATTTTAGGGTCTCTAATTTAATTTTATCATGTTTATTGTAATTCATCTTTTCTGCGTTGTATTAATGTTGTTTACTTGGTTTGTTTACTTTGTATTGTTTTGTTTACTTTGTATTGTTTTGTTTACTTTGTATTGTTCAGTTCGTGTTTTATTTCTTTACGTGTTTATATGTAAAATTGGGGAGTGGAGCTGGTGAAGTTATGGAGTTTTATGCCCAAGTCACAATTCTTTCACTTATATCGGATTGTGAGTTCTGAGATGGTTACGGAAACAAGAGAATCCAGAGAAGCCACTTAACTTCAGCAAGGGAAATGACAAACTTGCTTTTACTAGGATCTGTCCTGAGTGGGATTTGAACATATCCGGCGAGAGGCACTGATCTTTAAGCACATGACCACTTGGCCACCAATTTTCTTAAACATTGAGGACAAATGTTTAAGCACTCTAAAGGTTGCTAAAAAGTGTGACCAATACAAATTACAGCCAAACCTGTCTTAAAGGCCACCTTTATATAAGGGCCACTTCCTTTTAAAGGCCAGTAAAAGTGAGTGAAAATGATATTTGTATGGAGTGCTATTACTATAAATAGTTTAAAATCAGAAAAATGCCTGATATAGGTTATGTATCAACCATTTTGGTTTAAATTCTGTAAATTAAATGGTTGCCACCACCGGTGCACCATTTTTGCTTTAAATTAAGTATATTAAATGCTTTCCCCCACCATTTTTGGTTTAAATTCGGTATATTAAATGGTTGCCCTCCCCATCCCTATGGATACCATTACATGACCAATTTCAATATGTTACATTTGTAATTTGCCAGTATGATTTACCCAATTTACTGAATTAAGATCATGTAATTACACATATATCTGTGAAGTTAATGATATCTTCACTAAGTAAACCAGCATTATAATTACTTTTACAAGTTTTAGTAACCTCCAGGTCAGTTGACAAGTTATACCATAAACACAATATGATACTTTGCCAGGTCTCTGATCAGTTAATTACCGGAATCTGTTAGAAATCCTACATTATTATATCATAGATCCATGACTTCATTACCGATTATTCAGGTCACGAAAATTATCCTGATGCTTTTGAAGACCATATCCACTTCAGCAAAAAATTGATTGTTTAAATGACACATTAATAATCATCTAGATAATTTTAAACATTTAGCTGCCAACATTCTGATAAATTGTTCATTATATTTGACCTGTATACATCGAGGTCAAACCTGTATCCATCAAGGTCACAAACATAGGAGTGGTTGTTAACAAAGATGTCTTTGAGTGGCAGGAAAAAGCTTTAGGTGACAATTTAGGAAAATAACATAGAACAAAAAGGAAAAACGGAAAGGAAAAAATCAATATTATTAGCTTATACTGTCAAACTCTTGAAATGAATATTTGACTGCCTTGATTTCTGACAAGAAATTTAGCCAAGATTTCTTTTTTTTAAAAAAATGACTGCCTTGATTCCTGACAAGAAATTTATCAAAGATTTTTTTTTTTTTTTTAAAAATGACTGCCTTGATTCCTGACAAGAAATTTATCAAAGAAAAAAAATTACTACCACAGAAAATTGAAAGCATCTTGACTGGGACATGAAACACTCTTACTAAGTACTGAAGGCTGGGTGGGAGTCCTGGGATGGGGAAGGGGTCTGGTCACTTGTGATGGGCACTTTGTTCCATATTGAAGACCTCATCATGACTTGCTAGATCAGGGCTTCGATTATTCACTCGTCCACTCGTCCTGACAAATAAAATGTGTTCTTGGACGAGTGATGTTTTTATTGCACTCACCACAGTGCCGAGTTTAATTTATCAGACAATTTAGTGTAGGTCGGGAAAATCGTGTATAAGGAGCCTGAGCCATGGTTCACGCTGCTGTTCGTTTTTTTCGCAAAATAACAAAAAAATAAATAAATTTGGCAATAAAAGCTAAACATAGGCGAAAGTGATGGCAACAAAAATGTTTACATTAACAGGTTCACTGCGCATCGCGGACATGAGCAGAGAGTCGTTAAGGCAACTGGTTTCTGTCTCCACCTATGTATATATCGAACGATCGATCTAGTGAGTTCTGAATGTGTGTTTATATGGGTCATCAAAGCCATGCTAACAAAAGTCCATGTGCGAAGGTGTTAATTACAGGTGTATTAATCCTTTAACGAGATTAATAAATGTTGTCAGCGAGTGTTAACCAAGCCGCGACCTGCTTCTGTGTAATATCCCAAGCGCATTTACGGATAAACATATAGGTAATTTAGAACGATTAATTATTGGCGATAGATCTTTGGACACTTAAAAACAGATGAGCACTTGTCGATAATTACGACGCTTGTGCCTCATCTTCGATCAACCGATCGATAGAATTATAAATGGACATGCGAAGTCAAAGAAATCAGATTATTGGCAATATCGCCATTGTACCATTCAGATTATTGGCAATATCGCCATTGTGCCATTATGGTAAAACGTAAACCAACTGATGACCTGGAGAATTTGGCTAAAGCTCCAAAGTTGCCAACGAATAAAAGAAATCAAACAAGAAAACTGTTGTTGTTTTTCATGTCATCAGACATGCATTGTATTCTCTTAAATTTTTGCTAGAAATTACAATTAGATCAAAAAATATCTTTGGCCCTAAAAATTATATTTGGCGAAAAAATAGTTCTGGCGAAAGTTTTGGAGAAAAAAGATTGAAGTTAGTGTGACCCCTCTGAGGTCAATTGTATCGATCATGGCTCTTGCCGTTCTGTTACAAGCGTGAATCAACTTTTGCATCATATGTGCAAACGGTTTCGCATTTGGAAGTCACTTAGTGTAACGTAAAATCCAACCAATGTTCCAATTGTTTATATATTTGTCAGTCGTCTGTAAAGGTACAGTATGTCAAAGATATCACAATATTATCTTTTACACTTGTGGTGACTGTGCCCAGTTAAATTTCCAAGTGCCGAGTGGTTTTCTTATTCAACTAGGCACTGTGCCAAGTGGAATTAAAAATTCTATCTAAGGCCTGTAGATGAGCATCTCCAATCAAACCAGAGATGATAATCATTGTTTTGTTTGATAATTGCTATAGCACATTCTGCTAAGTCCTTTTTTCAGGACCTTTTATTTATTTTATGGGTGCATGTCTATTAAAGCCCCTTTTGTTACTACCCTTGACTTACTTTGACTTATGCCTCTAAATTCCTTTGGGAATAAAGGGTCACACTTTCCTTGATTGACCCTTAATTATTATACAGATTGACCTCTTTAATTAGAAATGAGGCCCCAGTTTCACAATTATTATTTAACTAAGATTTTCCTTATCTTAAATCTGGCAAATTTGAAATCTGAATAATTTGTTAATAATTCAATTCTCATTTGTTAAAGCATTTTGATTGGTCAGATTTTTCTGTTATGTTTGAATTCCTACGCCATAGCATATTTTTATACTTTCTACGGCTAGATTATTGTTAAAATTGTTGATTTATTGTTGAAAAATTTCTAAAAATTGAATTATAAGAAATGAAATTAATTTTTCATACTTCCATAACAAAAACAAAAATTAATTTTATTCCTATAATGTTTAGATATTCATTATACCCCGCTTAAAAAGTGGGTGGTATATAGTGATAGGGGTGTCCGTCCGTGTGTCCATCCGTCCTTCCGTCCTTCCGTTACACCTTAGGGTACCTATCTCTTATCCACAACTCCTCCTAACCCTTTCAATGGATTTTCATGAAGCTTTCACACAATCTTTGTGATATAATGTAGATGTGCACCTCCTATTTAAAAATTTGTACCGATGGATTTTTGGGACCGGGGGGTATTTTTTGTGAGCTTGTGGCTCACAGTTTTTCTAGTTAATCATGTTATTTTAAGGTGTCTGTTATTAAAGATCACTCTAAGCTTATTACATCTATATTTTAATTTTTGTTGAAACTTTTTATTTATAGTACCTACTACTTACTATATTAAGAAGACCAACTACAAACTGCTGTATAGTTGTTTAATTCTGCGGGTATAAAATTTTGCGGTTTAAACACTGGAACTTATCTGCGGGTATAAAATTTTGCGGTTTAAACACTGGAACTTATTTGCGGGTATAAAATTTTGCGGTTTAAACACTGGAACTTATTTGCGGGTATAAAATTTCGCGGTTTAAACACTGGAACTTATTTGCGGGTATAAAATTTCGCGGTTTTAACACTGGAACTTATTTGCGGATATAAAATTTAGCAGTTTTAACACTGGAACTTATTTGCGGATATAAAATTTCGCAGTTTTAACACTGGAACTTATTTGCGGATATAAAATTTAGCAGTTTAAACACTGGAACTTATTTGCGGGTATAAAATTTCGCAGTTTAAACACTGGAACTTATTTGCGGATATAAAATTTAGCAGTTTTAACACTGGAACTTATTTGCGGATATAAAATTTCGCAGTTTAAACACTGGAACTTATTTGCGGATATAAAATTTCGCAGTTTTAATACTGGAACTTATTTGCGGGTATAAAATTTCATGGTTTAAACACTGGAACTTATTTGCGGGTATAAAATTTCGCAGTTTAAACACTGGAACTTATTTGCGGGTATAAAATTTCGCAGTTTAAACACTGGAACTTATCTGCGGGTATAAAATTTTGCAGTTTAAACACTGGAACTTATTTGCGGGTATAAAATTTCGCAGTTTAAACGCTGAAACTTATTTGCGGGTATAAAATTCCGCAGTTTAAACACTGGAACTTATCTGCGGGTATAAAATTTTGCAGTTTAAACACTGGAACTTATTTGCGGGTATAAAATTTGGCAGTTTAAACACTGGAACTTATCTGCGGGTATAAAATTTCGCGGTTTAAACACTGGAACTTATTTGCGGGTATAAAATTTCGCAGTTTAAACACTGGAACTTATCTGCGGGTATAAAATTTCGCAGTTTAAACACTGGAACTTATCTGTGGGTATAAAATTTCACGGTTTAAACACTTGAACTTATTTGCGGGTATAAAATTTCGCGGTGCAGTGGTCAGTGTTAACAATTTTCTGTACGGATTATACCAGTCTACATTTAATGAATGCTACATGAAAATATTCACTTTGTAATTAATTTCGCGCTATTTAGTCAAACCGTGAATATAGCGAAATTAAATCCCCAGTGAATAAAAACAACTATACAGTATACTTTTGGATAAATCAAACTTTAAATTTTTTGCAATTTTTTAAATTCTTTGTTTAGAAAAACGTTTGTGTGGATGCATGTAAACTCATTAACATTATTTCGTTCAAAACAGTTGTAAATTAAATGTTGGTTCATCATAAGCCTATTATAGACTGGTTGATTATGTAACTCAGGTTAATTATTAACCGTACAATGAATTTATCGGGTTGCACTTTAAAATAAAAAAAATTATTATTAAAGTACCATAAAATGTTTTCAAATTTTGCAAGATTTGAATGAAGTTAAGGAAAATCTTATTTTGGGATTGATTGTGAAACTGAAGACTGAAATAAATCCTGTATTATCAGAAGTTTATTTAGTATGGCTTTGTTAATCTGTAATCCCTAGAAGATCATAATTACAAATATCTGAATACTGCATTAATTTACTGATCTCAAAAATAAAAGTTTTATTATATTTCAGTAGCCAATCAGATGACTTGTTTTAATGGGATTGAGGACTTAAGAGAAGACAGTGACGGTAAAAAATTACAAGTCAACAATGAGCACGTGAAAACTAAACCCACACACGATTTATCTAGTCAGATATCAACATGTAATATTGATTTGAATAAGTCATCATCATCGTCATCCTCAACTAACGACGTCGGTCAAAAAGAAGTACAAAGATATACCAAATCAGGTAGGTGGTGTAGTTTAAATATTGGTGATTTTAAACTTTATTTTTCTGGGAAAAGTGTCTTTTTAATTAAATTCATAGACAATTATTTTATTCTAAATTATCAAAAATTCAGTTATGATATTTTATAAGTTAATTTTCTACCCAACCTGTTGCATATGATTGCATGGTTGATTTTAATTTTAATCATTTTTGTGTCGTTCATTTTTAGTTGTAAAATTAAAAGATTTAGTTTTGTAAATTATCAAATCTTTTTTTAATGTATTTAATTATTTTGTTACTAGTTTTCCGGAGTTTTTCTTCAGTGTTGGAAAGGAAAATTTTGAGATGTATAACTTCTAGTGTAATTTATAAGAATGTAAAAGCGACTAACTTATTTCTGTTTCACACCTCGACAGTGAGATATATTTAAACAATCTCATGTTTACCTAATTAATTAATTCTGAGTTTATGAATTTCATAATTTTAATTAAATTTTGTGAATGTCTAGTGCTATGATTGGATAATTCTGTTCAATTCATTTCTCAATGAAGTTAAGGAAATCATAATCAAGCCAGTCTGACACAACTTGGCCATGTATCATATTCACAGTTCGTTGTAAACTAATTGCATTGTAAAAAAAATCAAATAATTTCAGAGTTAGTTATTTAATTTGAACCTAACAAAATTTAATTATAAGCATTGAATCTTATTTTGTATAGATTCAATTACAATTGGCAGGAATGGAGACTGCCACATGTTGCGTTATTTGTTACATGAATTACACTGTATCCACACTCTCATTTTGTGTCAAGTCTCAGTGAATCGTCAATGCTTAAGTAACTTCATTCAAAGTTTGATAGTTCTATCATCTTGAGATGTGGATGTCTTTGACAGTCTAGAATTGGTTCCGAGTCATACAATTAAATGTTGGAATGGAAATGTAATGACAAGAAGTTTATTATAGATTTTTCTTCAAATTTAGTTATTTGACTAATGATGAGTTATGTGATAACAGTGGAATTGATTAATCCTTAAGGACTATCTATTGAATAAGGCGGTCAAGTAGAATTCTTTACAAATTGATGTATTAATATACCAAAAAATCATAAAAGACATGTCGACATTTTTGTCATTAATGATTTTTTAATGATTCAATATATATAATATTGTCCAAATAATGATTTCAAGCACAGAAAATATAAAGTTCTTGTTTAAAAAAGAAAAATATATATATATATATATGGGGGAGGGCTGTTCTGAAAACAGTCATTTCTGCTGGACATGTCAAAAACTATGTATGCAGTCAAATTTGTCTACAAAGGTCGCCGAATGGAAGGTGGTCTTTGAGGCAGGTCTGACTGTATATAAAACCACAATGGTAGCTCAGTTGATAGAGTGTTTGCTTCATAAGTCGAAGGTTGGGGTTTGCACTCTGGCCAGGCCTGACCAAGACTTGAAAATCAGTAGTGACTGTTCCTTTACCTGCACTTGGTATTTGGTATTTTGAGTTGAAAGTTTCATGTCCTTTAGCAGAAATCTTAAAAACAGATGGCCCATGTTATGGTAGGCATGTTACAGTAAAGAACCCCGAGAGTTCCTGCCAAGTGCACTATTTGGTCAGAACATTTTTCACTTTACCTGCAGCTGGTGACATCTTGATATAAATGGAATTTTCTTTACTGGGATGTAAACCCCCATTCAATCAATACACATTGTATTCAAAGAAATTGTGTTTTCATGTTTACTGTATCGATATATTGATGCATTTTTCTTTTGATTCATGAATATGTTTTGAAATTAAACATCCTAGAAAGAAAACAACAAAATGGATTGTTGTATTTTCATTTCTATATAATTTTTATATCAACTTGTATGCTTTTTCAAATTAAATAGCATAAAACTGAAATTACATGTCATTTAAACCATAAATTAGTATTTTGTTTGTGTAGTTTTTGTCTTAAACTGTAATTAAACTATCTTATTTTTTTCCTTATGGTAATAAATTTGTTAGGTTACGGATATTTTTTTAATTTTTAGTAAATTTGTTTCAAGGATGAAGCCTACTTAAATGAATCAAATTTCTCGTATTCGTATCTATAGGTTTTATCACATTACACAGTTATATGTGAAGTTATATTTAGTTTAAATCTCCCTGATTTCATCAAACTGTTGAATTAGGCATCTTAATCTCTTAAAATAACCATGTTGATAATTTGACGAGAAACTCTGGAGTGAATTCATCTTGGTGTTTTTTTTTTTTTTTCATTGGTTTTGAAAAATAAAGCAATAAAAAATTTAAGCAGAAAATTCCTGTCTGTTAATCTAGTTTGTTGATTGGAATTTGCTTTTAAAATTTTTACTGATTATAGTTAAACCTTGATTTATTGTCTGCTAATGTTAGTTATGTCTACCAAACAAAGTGACAAACAATAAAATCAAGACTGTTAACTCCATTACAAGGGTATTTACTCTATTTCTTCTGCCAACATTGTATCAATGGATCCCTTATTTTGCGGGAGGTCGTGGGCTAGAACCCCGACCGGGTCTGACCCAAGACTTGAAAGTGGGTAGTGACTGTTCTTTCGCCAATGCACTCAGTATTACGAATCGAAATTCACGGTTCTTTCGAATTGGAACTTAAACGAGGTACCGTGTCACAGTAGGTTTGCCATGATAAAGAAGCCCGCTGTATAATGCCATTAGCACAACACACAGGGACAATTTCTGCACCTTGGCCTATAGCTGGGAATGTTTCGATGTAAGTGAAATATTCTTGATTGGGACATAAAATACCATTACTCAACTCAACTCCATTGCTAAGGCCTTAGGGTGCATATTTAACACTACATAAATGCAAAGATATTGATGTTATGGGTTTTAGAAAAACCCTAAATTGAACACTGAACATTTTTCTGTAAGACTATTTTACAGATCTTGATGAAACTAAACAGAAAGTATTTTAAGGTTGTGTAGACACTCCGTTGGCTTTTCATATTTTGATTATGCACATGGTTGATCATTTCCCAGTTGGAGTTTCATAAGGGTTCCATTTTGATACCCACTGAAAACTAGTTTGAGGGGGGTATATAGGAATCACTATGTCTGTCTGTCCATCCTTGTAAAATCGTGTCTGGGCCATATCTCATAGCTGCATTGCACGACTGCCATAAGATTTCACATGAATAATCTTCATGGTCTAAAGGTGTTTTATGATCATGAAACAAGGTCATATCATAAAGGTCAAGGTTGCAGGAAAACATTTTAAGTTGGGGTGGGATACTTAGTTCTCAAGACAGTTCTAGTTGAAGTGGTATCCCATTCAGTTATAACTTGTTCAGTCAAATTTTATGCTGTATAAGAAATCATAATGTATTAAGGAAAGAATTATTTGACTCTACAGATGTATCTTTGTTATTTTCAAACAATGGATCAATTTGAAAAGTTTACATTTGTTTTGAACTCATCAACACCCACAGAGGAAACACAAGGCTAAACTGATACTGACATTAATGATGATGTTATCACAAATAAGTTATAGGTCAAATAGCCTGGAAGATCTGCGATAAAACAATTAGATTGTATTGTACATGTTTATTTCCGGAAGGGAAGTTTGATGTCTGCTCACATAAGATCTTAGTGATTTGATTTTGTTGAATAAAAAAAGTATACCTTGTAGGTGAAAATATCAACACAATCTAGTTAGATTGGTAACCTTGAAACTTAGGTCACATTGGTGAGGTTTGACAATAAACATAAAAGAAATGAAATTTTGATACCCCTGAAATTACTCCCGAATAAAGGTGGTTTCCCCTGGGAATAACTGACAAATTAATCCCAATTTAATCACTAACAAAACAACAGTGATTTACTAACAAATTAAATCTAGTTGTCCTTACCCACAAAATGTTAGATATTGTCACAATAAAACATACAGTAAAACCTCGATTTATTGCCACCATTTGTTCAGTCATATTTTGGCGTTATAAAGGGGTTTGGCAATAAATCGAGGGAGGCCCATAAAGAAAATCATAAACAAAAAAGATTTTGGGACATTATAACAAGGTTTTACTGTATTTGCAAAGATGATTCTACGCTACTGCAATCCTCTCATTATGCAGTATTATGCTGTATTTCAGAACTTCAAATTTTCCCAATTAAAAAAAAAACCAGGTAATTTAAAAAAACGTAAAAAAAATCATTGGATACTTTAAAAGAAAGGTGATAAGTGTGGTTGTATGAAACTATAATAAATGTTCACTGTACAGTAAAACTTTGATTCATTGCCACCACTTTTTGAAATTATAAAGAAAGTTTAGAGATAGGTTGAGATAGATGAAATAAACTTGTAATTCCAAATTATGTGGTGGTATTTATTTAGTGAGATGGCAAAATTATCATTAGGCATTAAAATGGTTTTACTGTACTTTAATTTGGAAAATCAATTTAAAGGAATTAATTCTGATGATAATCCTTATTGTGTAATGTTAAATATATAAATGAAATGGTATATACAGATAGGATGGCCAAGATCTCCCTGATAAACAATTTTTTTTTTACGTTTTAATGGACCTTGGGATAAATACATCAGTAGAGGTGTTAATTGGTAGTTGATGACTGTCTAGAAATGTTATTACAGCCTCATCTAAAATGCTCCCAGAAATAATGGTTTCATGTTCTGAAGCTATTTAGACACACGCTCTACAAATATTTTGTTATTATCTTTTTACTTGTAAAATATTCAATAGAGAGAAATGAAGTCTTAGATTGAGATCAGTTGGGAACATGTCATTAAATGAATTTATAGCTTTAATCATCATTACTCATCCTGGAGGCACTATTTGTTATTATTAGAAATCATAAGAAAAATGAAAATAAAAAAGACAAAACTATCAAACAGAAAATTGTATAATTGACATCTCAACAGTGAAGATATAAACACATCTTTATTTATCTTCGGTTGTAGCAGCATTTTAACTCATTATGTCCTCTGCAAAGTTAGTATGAGAAGGGTATTTAGGAGCCATGTCTGTCTTGCTGTCTGTCTGTCTGTTTTTTCATGTAAAATTATATCTGCTTCAAAACTTTCACATTTATGGACAGATTTTGATCCAACTTTGTACAAATGTTCACCAACATAAGATAATGGGTTATATGCAACATTTAGGTGTGTAGGTCAAAGGTCAAGACCACAAGGTCAAATTGAAATCTGAACCATGAAGATAACACATCATTACTGGTTCTTAACAACAGTTGTTGTTATTGTTATATGGTTGTTGTTTTTGTTGTTACTGTTGTTACTGTTGTTATTTTGTAGAATATCTGATAGTCTGCAGCAGACTTGATCTTATTTATGTATGTTCATTTAGCCATTCAAAACCTACGATGATTGTCATGCCTCCAGAATAAGACACGGCGCTGCATGTTGTGATCAGATGATCATTGCATACGAGATTTCTAGCGACCAAATTCTCATTTTGCACCACTTACAGATATATTTTTGTTTATTTTGTCTAATAATAAATAAATCAATTTTAATCAAGTAGAAAATCTAGCAGTCTAAAGTCTAGTAAAGCAGCGTACCCCTATCTATATCTAACTTCTCCTTGCCTGGCAAAGGGTTTCCTACTGCTTCAGACAAAAATGTCTGATAAATTTTTATGAACTATATTTAAATGCTAAAATGTCATTAAATCAATTCGTTTAAAGTATTTTAATTATTTGATGCAGGTATAATTTCAAAAATATGTGTAATAAATGTTTAAATACAGCCCATTGCTAGCACCCTTCAGCCGATCAATGTTGACATTTTTGTTATGCCCTAAATTACAGACCAGTCACGTAATTTAGGTCAATACTAAAATTGGAATCCACAAGGAATGAATACACCCAAGAAATGGCATATTAAGATGTCCATATACTATAAATGTATTAAATTTTGCATGTATTTATTTTCGCGGTAAAGGAAATTGAGACATATCTGTGTAGTTATATTTTTCGCGTTTTTGAAATATGCACTATAACACAATAAGCATAATATAATTTTTGCTTGGTATTAATTTTGGTGCAAAACAAACGACTGGGAAGTAAGCGAAAAATTAATACACCCTGAAAATAAATACGCTTTCAGTATATGTTCTGAGTACAGGGATTTATCAGGGTCTTTTGGGAAAAGGCTCTAAACTAAAAATTGGGAAAAACTATCAACTTTTTGCTCATTTTGGGAAAACTTCAACATCATTTTTGATGCCATTAATGATTAAATCACTGACCTCTTCATCCAGAGAACTGGAATTGTTACGTTCAGCCACTGGGAGTTTATAATTCTCATGATCACTTGTTAAATCAGAATAATCTTTTCTGCCGCTTAGTGTTTATCAGTGCTTAATTTACTTTCGTTTTCATTTAAAAACAACATAATTTTCTAATTGGGAATTTTCCCAGCCAATTTTGGGAAAAAATCAATGGTTTTTTTGGGAAAGGGGCCAAATTTCGGCCCTTAATAGACCCTTGATAAATCCCTGCAGTACTATTGAAACAAAGTACATGTAACAGAAAATTGGATTTTTGTGTCTCAATTATTGTATTCTGATATTGAATTCAACATTTTGTTATGGCAGCTAGTTATATTATTGTTGTTTTAATGATTTTGACATTTAGATTTGTATTAAATGTCTCTACTTTTTAGATGTGTTGGTGTTTAAAAAGTACATTTTAAGTTCATTCATTTGTTAGATAAAAGTGCAGTAAGATTTATAAAAATATATTTGGAAAAAATCTATATCAAGTCAAATTGAAACCAGACAGTAACACTGAAAAATGTCTAGACACTGATTTTTGCCTCACAAATTGTCTATCAGAATAGAAAGAGTATCTAGTTTCATCTGAGGATGTGGTGGCCTAATGAATAAGACGTCAGTCTACAAATACAGGGTCTTTCACACACATGTGGGAAAGTGAATTTTCCTTGATGTTGGCCTTTACCGGCTCACCCAGTGTCAGTATAATGTGACTGGGGGAGTGGTACACTTGTCTGCATATATATACTGACTCTGTGAGCTAGTATGTTAAAAGTACCCCTGAGTGTGCACTGGTACAAGGCAGACCATACAACTTACCCGCACTTCACATGCATACACAAACTTGTTCATAGATTAATCCATAGAGATTAATAAAGTATTGTTCTTGTGGCGAATAGCTGAAAAATTGCTGATGTGATGTTAGACAACATTCAACATGCGGTTTTAAACAACATTCATGAACTTGAACCAAGGTCATAGCGGAAAGGTCAAGGTTGCCAGAAAACATTAAACCCTTGTAGATGTAGGGGGGGATATTTGGCTCTCAAGAGACAGTTCTAGTTTTCTTTAGCTTCTCACTTTTACATATAAAAATATTTCAAGACAATATATTTACAATATGACTGTACCTGTCTTCAATGAAACATACAGAAGCAATTGTATTTCAATTCCCAATGAAAGACAATGGGGGTCATGACCCTTGATGTGTATCAATTTTCCCGCAATATTTCGTCATGTCCTACACAGGGGGTCGCGTGGTCATGTGAGATACGCCGATCTCGCATGGCTAAAAACTCTTTATCACATGCGCAGATATGGAAAAAATAGCGCCAAGGTACAACATCATCAAGTTGGAAAAAATCTATCTTCATCAGTGGTAATACCTGATATAGGATCTGTTCAAATGGTGTCTGAGAGCTAACAGTACTGTACTTCATGTCAAAAGACAACTTGATATGTGATGTCATTTTACAGTTTTAGCCCTACAGGCTCCAGTTTCACAGTCATTCCTTAACTTGAACCAAGGTCATAGCGGAAAGGTCAAGGTTGCCAGAAAACATTAAACCCTTGTAGATGTAGGGGGGGATATTTGGCTCTCAAGAGACAGTTCTAGTTTTCTTTAGCTTCTCACTTTTACATATAAAAATATTTCAAGACAATATATTTACAATATGACTGTACCTGTCTTCAATGAAACATACAGAAGCAATTGTATTTCAATTCCCAATGAAAGACAATGGGGGTCATGACCCTTGATGTGTATCAATTTTCCCGCAATATTTTGTCATGTCCTACACAGGGTGTCGCATGGTCATGTGAGATACGCCGATCTCGCATGGCTAAAAAGTCTATATCACATGCGCAGATATGGAAAAAATAGCGCCAAGGTACAAAATATTTATTGTAAATATAAGAAAAAACATTTCTGCTCATGATATTTCAAGGGAAATACTATGATCAGAATGTCATTTCCTAATTGAAACCAGGTAGTCAAAACTGAAAAATGTCAAGATGTAGACAGTAATTTTTACCCCATGTTTTCATCATCATCAAGTTGGAAAAAATCTATCTTCATCAGTGGTAATACCTGATATAGGATCTGTTCAAATGGTCTTTACAATTAGGTGTCTGAGAGCTAACATTACTGTACTTCATGTCAAAAGACAACTTGATATGTGATGTCATTTTACAGGTTTTAGCCCTACAGGCTCCAGTTTCACAGTCATTCCTTAACTAAAGATTTTCCTTAACTTAAATCCAGCAAATGTGAACAATATATTATGTTACTACAAATAAAAGGAATCAACAAAATTACAATATAGATGTATTTAACTTTATAAGAGTTCTTTAAAATTTAAGAATTTTTGAAAACTAACAGAATGGGGTTCGTCGCCGTACCACGTGATCAATACCTCTTAACGTTTGTGCGGAACATTTTGGAAAAGTCAACGTCACGAATTCCCGGAATAACGTCGTTTTTAGCTCACCTGACCAAAGGTCATGTGAGCTTATGGCATAGCGCAGCGTGTGTATGTGCGTGTGTGCGTGTGTGCGTGTGTGCGTCGTTAACACCTATTTTCGACTTCTCCTCTGAAACTACTGGACAGTTTTTAATGAAACTTTGTCAGAAGTATATATGGGCTGGTGCAATTTAGATTTGTTCGTGGCGTTGCTATGGCTACCATAACTAGGTCAAGGTGACCTAGGGGTGCAAAAATCTTAAAAAATCTTCTTCTCCGAAAGTACTGATTGGAGAAAAAATCTGTGATATTTGGCTTCTGTAGGGTCTTAAGCCTATAGTTTGTTCATTTTGTGAAATTCAGATAAAAAATAGGTTACGCGTTTTTGCGTTTAATTTTGAAAAAATCGTAAAATAGCTTCAAATTGTTATAACTTGACTATTTGACCAGATAATGACATGGGGTTTTCAGTTTTGACATCTTCTTGTTAATATCTTCAAAATGAGGTCAAGGTCGATTGTAAAGGTCGTGACCTAATTTTTTGTACCTCTGATTATAATTATTATCTCGAAAACTATAAACTTTTTGTATAGGCATGTATATTAGAATGTTGTAGGTATCGATACAACTATCATTTTGATGTATAGAAAAAGGTCATGGGTTCAAAGGTCAAGGTCACAGATGCGAAACAATACCGAAATGGTTAATTATCTCGAAAACTATAAACTTTTTGTATAGGCATGTATATTAGAATGTTGTAGGTATCGATACAACGATCATTTTGATGTATAGAAAAAGGTCATGGGTTCAAAGGTCAAGGTCACAGATGCGAAACAATACCGAAATGGTTAATTATCTCGAAAACTATAAACATTTTGTATAGGCATGTATATTAGAATGTTGTAGGTATTGATACAACGATCATTTTGGTGTATAGAAAAAGGTCATAGGTTCAAAGGTCAAGGTCACAGATGTGAAACAATACTGAAATGGTTAATTATCTCGAAAAGTATAAACTTTTTGTATAGGCTTGTATATTAGAATGTTGTAGGTATTGATACAACGATCATTTTGATGTATAGAAAAAGGTCATAGGTTCAAAGGTCAAGGTCACAGATGTGAAACAATACTGAAATGGTTAATTATCTCGAAAACTATAAACTTTTTGTATAGGCATGTATATTAGAATGTTGTAGGTATTGATACAACGATCATTTTGATGTATAGAAAAAGGTCATAGGTTCAAAGGTAAAGGTCACAGATGTGAAACAATACTGAAATGGTTAATTATCTCGAAAACTATAAACTTTTTGTATAGGCATGTATATTAGAATGTTGTAGGTATTGATACAACGATCATTTTGATGTATAGAAAAAGGTCATGGGTTCAAAGGTCAAGGTCACAGATGTGAAACAATACTGAAATGGTTCATTATCTCGAAAACTATGAACTTTTTGTATAGGCATGTATATTAGAATGTTGTAGGTATTGATACAACTATCATTTTGATGTATAGAAAAAGGTCATGGGTTCAAAGGTCAAGGTCACAGATGCGAAACAATACCAAAATGGTTAATTATCTCGAAAACTATAAATTTTGTATAGGCATATATATTAGAATGTTGTAGGTATCGATACAACGATCATTTTGATGTATAGAAAAAGGTCTTGGGTTCAAAGGTCAAGGTCACAGATTCGAAACAATACCGAAATGGTTAATTATCTCGAAAACTATAAACATTTTGTATAGGCATATATTAGAATGTTGTAGGTATCGATACAACGATCATTTTGATGTATAGAAAAGGTCATGGGTTCAAAGGCCAAGGTCACAGATGCGAAACAATACCGAAATGGTTAATTATCTCGAAAACTATGAACATTTTGTATAGGCATGTATATTAGAATGTTGTAGGTATTGATACAACGATCATTTTGGTGTATAGAAAAAGGTTATGGGTTCAAAGGTCAAGGTCACATATGCGAAACAATAAGGAAATGTTTAATTATCTCAAAAACTATAAACTTTTTGTATAGGCATGTATATTAGAATGTTGTAGGTATCGATACAACGATCATGTTGATATATAGAAAAAGGACATGAATTCAAAGGTCAAGGTCACAGATGTGAAACAATACCAAAATGGTTAATTATTTCGAAAACTATAAACTTTTTGTATAGGCATGTATATTAGAATGTTGTAGGTATTGATACAACGATCATTTGATGTATAGAAAAAGGTCATGGGTTCAAAGGTCAAGGTCACAGAAGCAAAACAATACCAAAAGGGTTAATTATCTTTTTGTATAGGCATGTATATTAGAATGTTGTAGGTATTGATACAATGGTTATCATGATGTAAAGAAAAAGTCATTGGGGTTTAGTTTTTATGTGTTCTTTAAATCTATCAGCTAGCCATTAGTTATCAGGTGAGCGTATCAGGCCCATGGGCCTCTTGTTACTGGGAAACGTCATATTGTAAGATTCCATGTCCATTGGAAACAAGCGTTTCATAGACATGTTAGAAGGTATCACGTGGTACAGCGGCAAACCCCATTATTCAGATTTTAAATTTGCCAGACTTAAGGAAAATCTAAGCTAAGAAATGATTGTGAAATTTTGACTGGTGGCCAGAAGCTACCAAATCACCAAATATACAACTGTTTCATTCTATGTATTTGAGAGTTTGGTTAGTGTTTGAATAATTTTAGATGCAGTTATTTTTCTGCTTTTATAATAAATATTTTAATTTATATTTCAGATTTTCCAAAAGATCAAAAGAAGAAGAAACCATGGAAAGTGAAATCATTCTTTCCAGTTACTAATAAATTTGAGAATAAATCCAAGGAATCAGTACTAGAAGATATTGTCACATTGGCTAAATGTATTTTTGGTAAGTGCATGTAATCTGTCTACCAGTTGTCTGTCTCTGTTTATCATACCCCACCATTTGAATAAAGAGGGGGCACCACTATGGTAGCTTAGTGGTAGAGTGCTCGCTTCTTAAGTGGGAGATCTGACCAAGACTTGAAAAAAGGTAGTGACTGTTCTTTGGTCAAGCACTCGGCATTTAGCAATGAAAGTCGCTGGCCCTTCACTAGAGATCTTAAAAACTGATGCCTTGTGTCATAGCAGACATGGCACATTAAAAAACCTTCCCTGTGTATTGCCAAGAGCACACTGCAAGGGTCAAACTTTCTGCTGGTCTGGTGACATCTTGATATAAGTTATATATTCTTGACTGGAAAATAAACCCCATTTAATCAATCAAAGAAAGATCGGACATTGAATTTAAACTTATGTATGTCCAGACACTTCTTGTCTGAATAAATCTCCAACATTATAAAGCACTATTTTATTAAGCTTATGAAACTTGGTGCAAAGCATCCACATTGATAGGAGATGTGCGTGGCATTAACCTGAGTTGGTTTTCTCATTTTCATGGGAGTTGTGGTACTTTGAACATAAGTGCAAATCACAAGAATTACCGACTGGCCGGGCATACTAATTCACAAGAAGTACCGACTGGCCGGGCATACTAATTCACAAGAAGTACCGACTGGCCGGGCATACTAATTCACAAGAAGTACCGACTGGCCAGGCATACTAATTCACAAGAAGTACCGACTGGCCGGGCATACTAATTCACAAGAAGTACCGACTGGCCGGGCATACTAATTCACAAGAAGTACCGACTGGCCAGGCATACTAATTCACTGAATTTGCTATTTTGTAGAATTGTCTTTATTGTCTGTATCAAGTAGTTTGTGACAGCAAAATTTGTAAAATTTTCTTACAAAAAAATCAATAGACTTAAGTAAAGTTTGGTACCATACACTTATGTGAGCTGTGTCATAACTGAAAATATTTACATTTATGGTGTATGATTGTATTAAACTCTGTTTTAGACCAAATGAAGTTATAGGACTATAATTACATTACATTTGTTAATGTGACGTCACTCATTTATTGCTGACACCTATGCCCGTGACGTCATTGATAGGCTGTTCCAGGAATTGAAATTGCATGTCGTATACGACAGTGTTTTAAATTTATTTCAGGATTCAACAACAAAAATAAGATTTTCAAAAAATGCAAAATGTAAATATAACCATTACACTGTCTAGAAATGGCATTTTATAGTGCTATAACTTCCATTGCCATGCAAAGCAAACTAGTCATAACGCGTAGCGCGCGTTATTCGGTTTGCTTTGCACGGCAATGGAAGTTGTAGCACTATAAACGCCATTTCTAGACAGTTCAATGGTTAAATAAATACATACATCTATGATACACATAGAGTGTCTCTATAGAAAGAACTTTGTTACCTCAAATTTGCTTTTACATGTTGAGAAAAATGTAGCCATGTTTTACTTGAAGTTGTTCATTATCTGACTTCAACAATATACTGGTAATAAAAAAAATTGAGATGTCCCCACGGTTCCTAACTGATCTTCTATTGTACAAGAAGAAATATTAGCAGCTAAAAACTTTCCCTCCCAGTAATGATCTTCTAAACTATTTTACGTTAAGAAATTGTCATGGTTCCGACTGTAGAGAAAGAGAACCAAGGGGAATAAATAATTCACTGAGGAGATATATTTGCGGTAAAAGTGTCACAGTGAAAATTGTGAATATTTCTTCTTGGCGGCTGTTTCTTCTATTACAGTATCTATGATGTGACAAATATGAACCCTCATCAGCTATAGCTAGGTTTCCATTCCTGGTAGCCAAAATCGCCATTGGCTACTAATTTCTGAGGAATTCTTGAAAAAAGTAACCTATTTTAGCAAATTTGTGGAAAAATACTTTAAAAAGGACTATATTTTCACAAATTTTGGAAATTTGGCTACTAATTATTTTAAATTTATGGAAACCTAGCTATAGTACAAGTAAATTCCCACAGTCATATGCAAGTGGAGATTTTACTCCTGTTTGTTAAGCTAACTCTGACATATTATGTACAACTTGTTATGAACCAATAGTTACAAAGTAGCACAATTTAATGTCCATAATGCTAACTTGTTGACATCATGAATTTGTAAGTAGAATTTGTGGAACAAAAATGATTTAAAATGCAGTTTGAAAGAAAAAATTTAAATTATAACACAAGTTTATTGCATCATTGGTTGCCAAGACAGGATATTCTAAGGAAATTGCTTTACAAAATAGTTTTAATTGTCAGTATTGAGTGACATTCCTTTGCTATTTTAAGATTATCATTGGTATCCATTTTGTGACGGAGTTTCTGCCTTTTGCCATTTAATAATGGAAAATAACAGGAACCAGTCTATCCAGGAACCAGTCTATCCAGGCCTAAAGCCTTCCACATCTACAGAGTTGATTGTCCTTTATTTCAAGGTTACATTGGCTGGTCTTAAACTGTAAATCCTCTAAACATCATCTTTACATGATTCTTAACGTTTAGAAGCTTAAAGCTTTCTGTATAGAAGTATTTAGTGAAGGCCTAGATGAACCTGATCGAGGTCATTGACACTCTTGTTATTATGTTTTAGACTCTTCAGAATGTTTGCTTGTTTCCCTGTATGTAAGGTTTTAATTGGATAAACCCATCATGCCTCAAGCATGTGTTTGATTGAGATGTCAAGGTAAAAGTATGCCTATCACCAAATCACTCTGCGTCTCTGTTGTGTATATATTTTATAAAATGGCCGTTGAATGGATAATTAAAGCATTTACTGGCCCCAGTTTCACAATTATTCCTCAACTTTGATTTTCCTTAACTTACATAATGATCACCTGCTAAGAACAGCCATTGCAGGTTTTTAGCCAATCTATTTCAAACATTAATGCTTAAGTATTTTGATGAGTGAATTAATTGTAATAAAAAAATTATTGGCTTAGATTTGCAACTGAGCTGTTGTTAATCTATTTGATGCATTTCTATGGAGAGTACATCTACCGTAGCTCAGTTGATACTGGCTTTATATATTGGAGGTTAGGGTTTGAATCAAGGCCAGGGTCTAACCAAGACTTGAAAATAGGTAACAACTGTTCTTTTGCCAAGCACTTAGCATTTAGAAATGAAAGTAAAGGAGTCCTTCAGAAGAGGCCTTAGAAATTGATGCCTCATGTCATGGCAGTAGTTGCATTTTAAAATACCCTCTCAGCACATTGTCCTGTCAGAGCACACTGCAAAGGTAAAAAATTCTGCCAATTCAACTATAGCTGGTGATGTCTCAATATAAGTGAAGTATATTGAGAAATAGAATGTTAACCCCATTCAATCAATCAATCATCTATAGACTATAATTATAAAAGACAGTTCAGTATTTTTTAGGAATATTTGTCTCCTAGATAATCAGTAAAGGATGTATACATCATTGTGTCCTAGGAATACCATAGTGTCTGTTGCCTATGACACCAGACTCCAGCTTTATCTTGACAATTCAATTAGTACATTTTGTTATTTACACAACTGTATCTGTTAAGCTGTTTCTGCTTAATCTTAACAATTAGATTAAGAACAAGGTCAGACTAAAAACAATGTTGACGTAAGTGACAAGCATTTGAACTGCTGATAAAACTATTCTAAGATTAGGTTAAATTTGAGAATCAGCAGCTGTACTGGAGTTGAGTTGAGTAGAGTAATGGTGTTTTAACGTCCCAGTCAAGAATATTTCAATTATATCGAGATGTCGCCAGCTATAGGCAGCTGTACTGGAGTTGAGTTCAGTAGGGTAATGGTGTTTAACATCCCAGTCAAGAATATTTCACTTATTGAGACATTGCCATCTATAGGCAGCTGTACTGGAGTGGAGTAGAGTGGAGTTATGGGACTTTATGGCCTAAATGCCATGCTTTGGCCCTACTTTGGTGACTGAGTTGTCTATAGTGCATGGTTATGATTCACAGTGTCTCCCACTTCATAAGTTCAGAACTTCAGACCCATTGCTGAAAGATCTATAGTGCAAGTGAAGCAAACGAATAGTGTTTAACACTTACAGTTATATCAAGGTGGTCAGTTCTGATGCGGTGAGAAAAAACTGGTCTGAATAGAGAAAACCACTGATGTATGATCCTGTTCTTAGATTAATAAACTTGATCTTGTTGCCAATAGGTAAAAGTTTGCTGATATGATGTTAAACAACATTACAACTAATCAACCTTGATCATTTGGACTTATAGACTATAAAGGAAATTCTTTTTATGGTTTCTGAAATCTGGCATTTCACGTGGGTGTAATTTTCGCATAACCGATATTAGTGGGAGTATATTCTATATATTATTAACATGTATTGCAGATATTTCCGGTTAATTTCTTTAGCACGAAATAAGTGAAAAAATGTTACCCACTCAAAAATATCAGACATTAGTCAAAAAAATTTATAATTCATTTTTTTTTATTAAGAGCTGTGGTATTTTCATAAATGTTCTTGATAAGAAACCCATTTGTTTTTGAGATTTAGACTGGTTAGTATTTTAGTCTGATTTCAGCGTGTTATCGCTGTAATGTCGTCCTCGGTGAAAATTTCTTTCAATTTACTACATACAACAAGTGTAAAGGTGGTAAAGTGTATGGATTAAAACGAAAATATTATCTAATTATTGGTGTTAACATCATTAAGTTGTCATGGTAACTCGTAATTTAAGGCTGTTTTTATGGATTTATTCCTAAGTTTGTATGTTATATAGATTTTTACGATTTCTGTAATCAGTCAGTAAATAACTGATTACCCGTTTATGTCATTATTTGTCATAACAATTTGTTTTATGCTTTCCCCGAAACGAGGAAGACAATTAAATTTTACCGTCAAGAACAAGAAGTCTTCTGTCTTAAGTGCATTGATTTTGATTAAACATGCAGATTGTTGTGCTGTATAGATAATTACTCATGTAATACATTTTATTCCTTTTTCCTCATATAAAATTCAGATACCGTTGAATCTTGTTATTTTGAGCTCAAATATTTCAAATCTTCAGATAAGTAGAACCTATTTAAAATTCCCAAATTAATTTCTCTTTATTTAACAACAATTTATCTGGTTATTCCAAATTTTGGCATCTCAAATTTTCAGATAAGTTGAATTAAGTCTTGTTAATGAACATGTAATGCAAAGTAATATTTGTTTACTCAAAATTGGAAAATTATTGATAAATTGCAACAATTTGTTTTATGATCTTCGAAGGAGGAAGACAATCAAATTTACCATCAGAAACTTGAAATCTTCTATCTTAATTGCATTTATTTTGATTGAGCAGATTGCATTGTATTGATAATAGCACATGTAATTTTTTGAATTTGTTTTTCTTTACTTAAAATTGAGATGCAGTTAAATAATGTTATCTCAAGCTCTGATGTTTCCAATTTTCCCCTTAATCATGTTTTCTGGGTACTTTGGTTTCCCCCATCATCCCAGATTAAGGTTTGTCCATTTTTCTTGTCAGTGGTTTCTCCCGCAAACTGCTGTTTACATAGTTATGGCCCCTTGATATGTTGTATAATCTATTTAGATAATTTCTCAATTTAAGAATAGCTGAGAATTTGATGTGACAAAACATCAGCAATCCTAGTCCTTAATTGTTATTGACAATAAATTCTTTGTACACTCCACAAAATAAAATATGTAATACCCTACAGGGATTTAATTTGACCTTTGACTTTTTACTTGTCAAATTGACATTCTTATAAATTAGTCAAATTTATAAAAGAGTCAAACCAGTTGAAACAACTGGTTCTTCCTGAAAGTCAGAAGTCAATATCGATTCCCAAGTCAAAAACACAAGTCTCAGTAGTGTAACGGAAGCCCTGTCCTAGTATAATAACACTGTTCTAACTTCATTATTGGCATCATGACCTGTTGTTGTAACATGTAAATAATATCATCTCTCATCTTGTGCGACTTGTTCATATTGCTGACATTTGTATTATGAGAAGCAATTTGTCTGTTGCAAATATGAAATTTTCTAAGATTGTACAATAATAGAGTACGACTTGTTGTATAAAGATTTATTTAACTCAATTAAACACTTGTGAATACAGTCAAACCTGTCCTTAATGCTACCTCTATATAATAGTCACCTGCTTTTAAAGGCTAGCTTCATTTTATCCCAATTGCTATTTATATGTTATTTGAATCTGTATATAAGGGCCACCTGTTAATAAAGGTCACTGTTATTAGTTCCCTTGGGTGGCTGTTATAGACAGGTTTGACTAGCTGAAAACATATTGATAGACTTTAAACAACATTTCAACCAACTCATTTAATAAATTCAATACATTCTGTGTGTATTACATGAACACTTACATAACACAATTTACAGTTTTAATTTACTCTTTATTCCTGGTAAATTAGGGTCTCAGTGAGATGTAATTTACTCTTTATTCCTGGTAAATTATAGTCTCAGTGAGATGTTTACTGTAATTTGCTTTCCTTATTATGTGTTACTGGTTGGATGAACTGTATTTAACACTGTCCAATCAATATGCTTTTCCTTAATGTGTTTCTGGTTGGATGAACAGTATTTGAATTTGACCAATCAATATGCTTTCTCAGAAAGTGTTTCTGGTTGGATGAACAGTAAATAAAACTGTCCAATCAATATGCTTCCTTTATTTGTTTTTGGTTTGATGAACAGTATATAAAATTGTCCAATCATCAGTAACTGACTGGATCTTTTGTTGCTTTATATTCTTAATACTTTGGGTTGAAATTTCAGATAATGTCATTATCACTTTATAATAGAACAGTGTTTTAAAATGATTTAAAATTGGCTGCATGACTATCTGATTATAATTATGTATTGATAATCTTCATTTAGGCTCCATTTCTTGTGGACGTCATAATGACAAACAACAGAAACAAAAGTTAGATTTTTTTATTTTTAAAAAAAGTTTTAAATCATCTTTTTCTCAATCAATTAATTTTATTCTATTATTTCCTTGTTTGTATTGGTAGGTCTTTGAGTGTCAAATTTTGTTTAAAGCATCATCAGCATTATTAGAGCTATTAAAGTCTTTGAGTTGAGCTGTCTTTGGTATAGCATCAATGTGGCATACAATAAGTCCTCGTAATTTTCTGGTCCACAGTTCTCTGATAATTACGTCAATATTTACAATAAATAAACTCTATATAATTGAGTATTCCATAATTTGTCATTTGATGTAAATAGCCATTATATCCAGTAAGTTAAACATGTTAGTGTTGTAATTGAGCTTTACAGCCAGTTACGCAAAAATCCATCATGTTGCTATAGATCGTGTTCTTATCGCTTCATATAACATTGTCTGTTGATCAAAATACACTAAATATCAGCTGTGTTTTTGCTCAGAAATTTAGTTTTTGCTATAAAACAGAAATTCTATCATAAACTGTCGGTATTGCTCTTTGATAAGTGACTTATGTCATGCTACACATGACCAATCAAATTGTCTTATCTAAACAATGCATCATATAACATGATTTTCTGTTGTTTATCAATAATTTCCGATTTCTAGCATCCAGAAGGGAATCTTAAGATGCCTGCCGCCAGCATGCTAATTTTGAAATAAAAATCTTGATTTCTTAACAGCAGGATATAAAGATTTTCTGATTTTGGTTAATAATTGTCTTATTTGGGATAATAATTTGAAGTCAGACATTTGTTTTCTCTCCATACAGTATCCAAGGTTAAATATTTAAATAAATCATTGTTTATACTGAAAATCAGAACATTTTTGCATTGTTTCATGGTAGTTAGCACAAATTTGTGTTAGATACACAAGAATCGGAGAATAAGAGAATGTATTTATTGGCAAAAGTTTTATGTTTGCGTTGTTACTCTTAACTGTCTCGGTGGCCAAGCATGCTAAAGTCACAGTGCTTCTCAGTATTTAGGTTCGAATCCAACTTGGGCAAATCCTAATGTGACAACATTACCCTGTATTGACAGCAAATCCTAATGTGACAACATTACCCTGTATTGACAGAGTTATGGCCCCTCAATAAATTATGAGCAGATTGTATTTTTATATGTTTGACAATTCTAGCTGTTGCTTTTAGTCATAGATCCGCTGTGACTTGCTATAAATTTATTGCTATATCAGTAAGTTTGATTTAACCTTAGGTAGTTGTATTTTCGGAAACAATATACCAAAAAATTAAAAAAGTAAGCATAAGGATAGAAAATTGATTGCATTTTGATATTCACTAAGTCAGTCCAAAAACTCTCTCATATGAGATCTTAAAATGGTTTGATTTTCACTTTCTAGTTTAGACTGAATTACTCAGAATCTTCTCCTAAATCATCTATAATTTATTATGGTATATACTTTTATTTATTTCAGTATCATTGTTGACTCCTGTTCTAATTTTACACTCGGGGGATGGTCTGTAGACAGATGAATTTCCTGTCAAAATATGAATATATGTTCCTGTAACGAGTGAGATAGTTTAATTAATTAGACTAAACGCTATATTTAGCTGAAACCTTGTAAAGTATATTGATTTTAACAATGTTCCGCAGAGAGTCGAGAAGTTTTACCTGTAACGTTACAAATGTTTAACATTCAATTTGTGTCAATGATCCTTCCCAGTAGTAATTTCTGTGCTAAATTGTAACATCCTGATGTTTTGATTAAATCGGTGAAAATATGACGGTTACATCATAATTAGTTTACTTACTTCCTCCTAGGGATTCTGGGAATTTTTTAATGTTCCTTTCGTCTATATCTAGTGGGTGTTAATAAGTTTATTTTAATATTCTTATGACAATGGGGGACACCAGCATATCACATGATCAATATCTAATAACCCTTATATAGTAAAATATAGAAAACCTTTGCATTGCAACATTGTTTTTATTATGTGTGATAGTTTCTATCATTATAAAGTGTAAGCTATTAATCACAAAAAATGTTTCCCAGCATACACATGGTAGATTGAAGGGCATATATATAAATAATATCTGTCTGTCTGTCTGTTTGTCAGTCTGTTCATACACACATCCATCTGTTTGTGTAAAATCATGTTGTCTCCAAAAGTTAACTTTCACATTTATGGATGGAATTTGATCAAACTTGGAACAAACATATACCAGCATTGTGTCAAGTACCATATTTTGGTGTTTAGGTCAAAAGTTGAGGTCACAAGTTTAAATCTTAGATGGGGCAGGGGGTATCAGTGGCATATATTGAGTTACATACATATTATGTGACATGACCTCTCTCATGTTGACATAACTAATGTATTACATATAGACAATATCTCATCTTTTGTTTGAATTTTTAAATTTTTATTTAAAACAATAATCTGTTTCTCAAATAAGCATGATATATGATACAGTTATAGATGTTTTAGTGGGTGTACATATTGCTCTGACAGCAACTGGATACATTGACAGTATTTAGCTTTTGTGTTGACATAACAGTTCAATTTTATATACTGTAGACCATATTTTTTATCTTTTTATGCTTTTATAGATCTGTAAACATGTACATATCAAATTTTGAGATATCAAATACCATACTAGAGATTTATAGTTTATCAATATTTTAGTAAAAATGAAATAAAATCATATTGACTAGTCTATACATATATCAGTATGTTTGAACCATAAACATACTGATCCAAGGTCAAATCCCAACCCCAAAAACAAAGTAGAAACTAAACTCATAGATCCATGGTCAAATCAAAATCCTAAAGGCAAAGTAGAAACCAGTCATGGCTCACTAGGATAGATGGCATTCACATAGTCTCCAAATGTAGGATTGTTAAGAGACAGAACATCATCTATATATCTGTATGTGGAGGTGAATGATTTGGCTACAGACTTTTCTCCAGATTTAACAAGCTTCTGCATTAATTCTGCTTCTTTTGAATAAAGAAACAAAGCGGCAAGCATTGTTGCACAGTTTGTACCCACTGGTATACCGATTGTTTGATGGAATATATTATATTACCAAACACAACAAATATGTTGTCTTTCAAAAAAGATAAAATCTAACATTTTATTGGTAATGTTTTGTTTATATTATGGTTGAAACAGACCTTATTTTATATCAATTTGGAGTTAATTACACTTTTCCACATATTAATTTTGTTTACCCCATCCTCTCTTGCACTTTCTTCTTTGGTCCCATTCTTGCAACCATCACCCCCACCCCCTGCCTCCTGGACCCTCTCCTACCCTGTGGCTTTGACACAAGAAAAGTCTTTGTGAACAGACTAGAGTTATCTTTCTTTGTTAGTATGGTACATGTATTAAATATCATTTTAATTATTTTTCAAATTAACTTTTGATTACCTACTTAATTGATAAAATTACATGAATAAAATTGCATTTTTAAAATGACAATCTGACCAATCAAAATCTTTGAAGCAAAGGATAATTGAATTATAAATGAAAAAAAAAAAATAATAAAGTAAACAAACAATTGATCATAAGAATTTTTAAAGTACAATGTATCGGTCATTAATGTTTATTTCTAATGGAAATAAAAATGTAATGACACGTATCATTCCAAAATCAACCGTGACGGTGACAACAAACTTCATAGACTACATATGAAATAAGATTAATTGCATTATATAAATCTATGTTTTCAAAAATCATCAGGTACATTATAAGTGACATCAATCTTGTTTTATCTAGTCAATAAACAATGACTTTTAATTTATCAGAACTTTAATTATAATACTGTCAAACCTGTCTATAAAGGCCACCCAAGGGAACCAGTTAAAGTGGCTTTTATGGGCAGGTGGCTTTATAGACAGGTTCTATAAAGGCCACCCAAGGGAACCAGTTAAAGTGGCCTTTATGGGCAGATGGCTTTATATACAGGTTCTATAAAGGCTACCCAAGGGAACCAGTTAAGGTGACCTTTATGGGCAGGTGGCTTTGTACAGGGTTTGTACAGGCCTGGAAAAGTCCTTAAATTTTTAGGTTGACCCTAAAAAGACCCTAAAAACAAGTCTGACCCTAAAAAGCCCTTGAATTTATCCTGAAGGCCATAAAAAGCCCTTGAATTTAGCCAGTTGGGTGTCTGTGTTTTGATATTAAGTGGTTGCAAATAGACTGATATAAATAAATAATTAATTGATGTTACATTGAAATGTGCAATTTAAAGGTACCTGGTCCAACCGAACGCCCAACTTCAACCTCCACTTCAAGTGTTGTTACTATAGAAACGTTTGATTAAGTTGCCTTTGCACCAGTATTTTTTTCGCTAAAATTGTCCCTCTGATTAGGCCTTAAATTTGCAAATAAGACTCTGAAAAGACCCTAAAAAGTCCTTAAATTTAGTCCAAATGTCTGTACGAACCTTGTTGTAAACAGGTTCTATAAAGGCCACCCAAGGGAACCAGTTAAAGTGGCCTTTATGGGCATGTGGCCTTTATATACAGGTTCAAATAATATGAATAAAGAATAAGAAGGATACAATTCTAATGGCCTTTATAAGCAGAAGGTCCTTATATAGAGGTGGCCCTTAAAGCTGTTGGACTGTACACTCAGACCTGTCTATAAAGGCCATCTGAGGGAACCAGTTAAAGTGGCCTTTTTATACAGGCTCAAAAAATATGAATAAAGAATAAGAAGGATACAATTCTACTGGCCTTTATAAGCAGATGTCCTTTATAGAGGTGTCTTTAAAGGTTGGACTTGAATTCCATATTGCTACTTTTCATGTGTATAAATGAACTATATACAATTGATGTATTCATTTCACAAAAACAAAACAATATGCACATCCTCAGTTTAATTCATTAGAATCAATGCTTAGGATTGGTCGATTTCTCACTTTCATTGTCAATACCTTGGTGGTTCAGTGGTATAGGTTCTGCCTTGAGAGCAGGACATCATGTTTTCACACCCCAGCTGGGTCATAAGACTTTGAGAGAAGGACATCATGTTTATACACCCCAGCTGGGTCATAAGACTTTGAGAAAAGGACATCATGTTTATACACCCCAGCTGGGTCATAAGACTTTGAGAGCAGGACATCATGTTTTCACACCCCAGCTGGGTCATAAGACTTTGAGAGCAGGACATCATGTCTTCACACCCCAGCTGGGTCATAAGACTTTGAGAGCAGGACATCATGTCTTCACACCCCAGCTGGGTCATAAGACTTTGAGAGCAGGACATCATGTCTTCACACCCCAGCTGGGTCATAAGACTTTGAGAGCAGGACATCATGTCTTCACACCCCAGCTGGGTCTTAAGACTTTGAGAGCAGGACATCATGTTTTCACACCCCAGTTGGGTCATAAGACTTTAAATTTGGGACACTGCTTCACTTACTTAATGCTTGTTATTAAGATGACAGAGTATCAACTAATTCACCCAGTGTCAGTGTAATGTGACTGGGTGAATGATATGTTTGCCTGTGGAAAATCAAAACCTGTGGGCTAGCACCTGAAAGTTACTCTTAGTGCTTGCAAGTAAAAGGCAGAAAAACCTGATTGTTGATGCGACCTTAAACAATATGGCAACAACAACATCAATGACTTTGTCAAGACTTATGATTATGAGACAATCTTATTTAATGAACCACTGCCGTAGCTCAGTTGGTAGAGTGCTTGCTTCGTAAATGGGAGGCTGTGAGATTGAATCCTGACCTGGTCTGACCAAAGAATTGAATGTGACTGTTTTTTCGCCAAGCACTCGGCATTACAAAATGACAGTCATGGTATTTTTGGATGGAAACTTAAAATAAACTAGGTCCCATGTCAGGGTAGACTTGACACGATAAAGAATCCTCCCTGCACATTGCCCTGAGTACATTGCAAAGGTCACAATCTCTGTCTGCTTCGCTTATAGCCGATGACATCTCGATATAAGTGAAATATTCTTGACTAGGGCCTAAAATCCCATTCATTCAATCAATCCTTGTAACTTTTTATTTTTATAATAATTTCATTACCCCCAAAGACTTTATCATATCAGTACAAAACACTACTGGTACATATATAAGGACAAATGTCTACAGATTTTACATAAATCAGATAATTAGGTATTTTATTTTTGATATTTTTGTCAGTGATATCATACTTCATGACAATAAAATGTAGAATTTACATATAAATGACATTAGTTGTCTGCCGTGACAGATATAAACTTAACCCCTCAAGTGTTCATCCTACAATTAAATTACCTTAATGAATTATGTTTAACTTGTCAAAGCGTTATCTTGATGTTGAACAGTTTCTAGATTATTATCCCTGCAGCTATTTTAAACCTCTTTATGAGAGAATCTGTTTTCATTAGATGTCAATTTTGTTATGTTTTAGCTGGTCTTTAGGAAGTGTTGTACCTGTTCCATTAATAGGGATTGAATTGACGGATTGGATCGCCGGCCATGCCCACAATGTTCCGACAAATGCCACCATCATGGTACAAAAGCAGCGTCATGGCAACTAATGACGTACTGGTGTCAGTGACGTCATTAAATGGTACAATTCAGGCCGAGTTTTCATTCTTATTGCATGTTATTCCAGCATGCCAGGCCTTTGTCGGAACATTGTGGGCATGGTCAGCGTTACGTCAATTCCTGTAACTTGCTCCATAAGTGGGAGGTCATGTGTTCGAACCACTACAGGGTCTGACCCAAGAATTGAAAGTGTGTAGTGACTGGTTTTTTTTGCCAAGCACTCAGCATTATAAAATGAAAGTCACGGTTCTATAGGATAGGAACTTAAAATAAATGAGGTTCCCTGTCACAGTAATCATGGCGCTTTAAAGAACCCTGCTGTATAATGCCATCAGTGCAATGCACAGGCAAAAAATTTGGCAACCTTAAAAGTTAGTATACTGGTCCCAAATCTCAGATATATCACTGACCACTCAGTCCATCATACTTTTACAGAACCAACCAGCAGAGATCTCTGACAAGGAAAAAGATTTTCATGCTTGCTGTCAACCAGGGCCAAATATTTCAAATTATAGTTTTATCT
Source organism: Anadara kagoshimensis (assembly GCA_021292105.1). Classification (NCBI taxonomy): domain Eukaryota; kingdom Metazoa; phylum Mollusca; class Bivalvia; order Arcoida; family Arcidae; genus Anadara; species Anadara kagoshimensis. Next base: position 58,726,380 of record CM037873.1, on the reverse strand, counting down.
TAGCTTTAGATATATAGTAAAAGCTTTCTATAAAGACTAACCAAGTGTACCAGCAGTATGGGGTCCTTATTTACAGGTTTAAATAACATGAATTAAGAGGCATTTGGATAAAATTTTAGTGGCGTATAAAACCAGGTGGCCCTTATATAGAGTTGGTATTTGCGGTAGCTAGCCCTTATATAGAGTTGGCATTTGAGGTAGCTAGCCCTTATACAGAGGTGACCTTTGAGACAGGTAGCCCTTATATAGAGGTGGTCTTTGAGGCAGGTAGCCCTAATATAGAGGTAGTCTTTGGGGAGGGTAGCCCTTATATAGAGGTAGTCTTTGAGGCAGGTAGCCCTTATATAGAGGTAGTCTTTGGGGAAGGTAGCCCTTATATAGAGGTAGTCTTTGTTGTAAGTAGCCCTTATATAGAGGTTGTCTTTGTGGTAGGTAGTCCTTCTATAGAGGTAGTCTTTGTTGTAAGTAGCCCTTATATAGAGGTGGCCTTTGAGGTAGGTAGCCCTTCTATAGAGGTTGTCTTTGAGGCAGGTAGCCCTAGGTTTCATAAATTTAAAATAATTAGTAGCCAAATTTCCAAAATTTATGAAAATATAGTCCTTTTTAAAGTATTTTTCCACAAATTTGCTAAAATAGGTTACTTTTTGAAAGAATTCCTCAGAAATTAGTAGCCAATGGCGATTTTGGCTACCAGGAATGGAAACATTGGTAGTCCTTATATAGAGGTGGCCTTTGAGGCAGGTTCAACTGCACTTTTACTTATAGCCAGGGTGGGGTTAAAATTCTTTACAAAAGAATCTTGTTGTCTAAAATTATAAAGTAGGGTGACATTTATTGGTCCAGTAAATTAGATGTATGATAGACACAGGAATTTTTATTGTGAATTGGCTAAATAAAGAATCTTTAAAAATAATGTTTCTAAATAAAGAAAAATAGTTTTTAATTTAACATTGCTAAATAAAGAAAAAAAATAAAGAAAAATATTTTTAAATATAAAATTTCTAAATAAAGAAAAGTAGTTATTTTGTATAAAGTTTCTAAATTGTGGAAATTGAATACACCATTACTTGTCAAAATACTTGTTTATCAGACATTTGACATCATATATAAATCTTACAATGTCGTGATATATTTTCATCTTTTATTTTTTATATACCGGTATATACACACACTAGTTATTACTCAAATATATGTGATCTTAAAAGCATTTCATATGTATTGATAATTTTGTAAGTTTATATATCGTAATATGGATACACTATGTATCAGAACAATAGCTATTAATTCCAGATGAAGAAACTCTGTAAAAGACTATTACTGTTTCCGCCAGTGCTCCGTTTAGATCAATAATGGCGATTTGTTTGAAGTAAATAAAAAATAGATTCCCGACAACAATGGATTTATATATAAACTCTGTAAGATCTTGTTAACAAAGAAATGTTAGATCATGTTAACAAAATATCTTCAGAACACACAATTACGGACCTTTGTGTCACTTTTTTGACGGTGTTTTTGTCTCCAGACATTGATTTATGCGATATTATGTAGATAAATTCAGTATTATGAATATATTTTTAATTTAAATAATTGTGATGTTGTATTCATGCTGAAGTACGACCTTGTTTTTGAAGTTTTATGTTTTGTGTGTTTTTGGTTCAAATTATCATTGCTTAACCATAATTGTTATATTATTTAATTCATGCAGAAATATAACCTTAGTTGTGCATTATATTTGTGCATCTTTGGACCATGTGATCAGATTTAAACAGAATGAAAATTTTAAGGTCAAGGTCATTATGTGGACCAAATTCAGTACTGTTTTACCTCTTCTGACCAATGTTCATGTGAGCTACTGAATAGATTTCAATGAATTTTGATCAGAAGTATTTAAGAACCATTGCAATTCAAATTTGTTCATGGCTTCACAATGGCTACTAAAACTAGGTCAAGGTGACTTAGAAATGCAAATATCATACAGTCTACTTCTCTGAAACTAATGATGGGGAGAAAAATCTGATATGACATTTGGTTTCTCTTGGGTCTTTAGCTTATTAGTCCCCTACCGGTGAAAGCCGAAGGGGACTTTAAGTTTGCACTCTTCGTCTGTCCGTCCGTCTGTCACGCCTCAGTTTTCCACACTTATTTTCTGAAATCTTTTAGATAATGAACTGATTTTTGGTATGTGAGTCTACCATGATGAGTTGCAGATCAAGTTAGCATTTCTTTCTGGTCCGCAAATTTTTACATAAGTTATGGCCCTTTAAACTTTGAAAATTCACTGAAATTTCAGTTTTCCGCTCTTTTTTTCTAAATGCTTTTAGATAATGAACTGATTTTTGGTATATGAGTCTACCATGATGAGTTACAGATCAAGTTTACGTTTTGTTTCCATCTGCTAATTTTTACAGGAGTTATAGCCCTTTGATCTTTGAAAATTCACAGAAATTTGTTTTCCACACTTTTTTTCTACATCCTTGCAGAAAAGAAACTACGGTAATGTGTGGTATGTGACTCTACCATGATGAGTTACAGATTAAGTTTATGTTTCGTTTCCATCTGCTAATTTTTACGGGAGTTATGGCGCTTTGAACTTTGAAAATTCAATGAAATTTTAGTTTTCCGCTCTTTTTTTCTACACGCTTGCAGTTAATGAATTGTTTTTTGGTGCGCAGGTCAACCATGATGAGTTACAGATCAAGTTTACGTTTCGTTTCATTCCCCTAGTTTTTATTGGAGTTATGGCCCTTTGAACTTTGAAAATTCAATGAAATTTCAGTTTTTTGCACGTTTTTCTACATGCTTGCAGATAATGAATTTTTGAGAACTCCATTGCTGGTTTTTGATTTTACTATGATCAAGTTTTGCTTTACATCTTGAACAACACGTATGATTTATAACTATAAATCTTTGTACCATACAATAAGGTACATTTTACCTAAAACTTTGGGATTAGTGAAATATGCGACCGGTAGGGGACTATGTATTGTTTTGCAATACTGTCAGAATGTTTGTTCTGCATGCATGTTTGTATATACAGTCAATATGCACTGATAAAACACAAAAATCTACCTGGATAGAGGATGCTCAGTATACATTGTGTGACAGTAACATTTTTTTTATCTGTAGACATAGCTTACTTCTACCAACCAAATTTTCTCTCCCTGATAGATTTGGTTTATATTATTTAGTTTGAACAACATCAGCTACATAAATAGCAGTAATACGAGAAATATGCTAAAGAGAAATGCCAGTTATACTTTTCAGGCATCAAAAAGCACCACCCACCCCCACCCACACAAAAAACAAAAAAAAAAACAAAATAGATAAATAAATGAATAAAATGAAATAAGTAAATAAAGTTTAGATAATTTTTAAGTAAGATTAAATAAAAATTAAAAAGAATCGGTTTTAATTTCGATTTGTTTAGTTTTTTTCTTCAAGGAGATTGTTGATTAACTAGAAGCTATCTTTCCAGTTACAAATACTTAGATTGTCGTTAACTTAATTATTTCTAACCTCTAACATAGTTCTGAGTTACCCAGCCTTTCTGTTTTTTAATTACTATTTGTACTTAATTTTTCATTCACATCAAATATTAAAATGAAAATCCACAATAATATTGATTTTTTTCACCAACACATGTTATATTTTTCTAAGTGGTTATTGCTCCGGTACATTACAATAACAAATGTGTTATTACCACCTTATTTTTTATACCCGTATTTAATAGTATACATGTACATGGGCTTTATAACTTTATGATTGGCTATAAATACATCAGTTTAGTGATAATTAAAGTATAAATAAAAGAAATTTGTCATATTTGGATCATACAATAGATTATTTTGATCAAAAATGTAAATTCGCTTTTAGATCCACCTTTTTGTTTACAGCAGTTCAACACAGTCCAAGATCGATCATCCATCATTTAGACAGCAAGTTTTTGGAAGAATATCAATAAAATTTTGATTTAATTCTAAATTTGACTATTTAATCGATGTATGAAGTTGCATGCGTATAGTTATACTGGTATAAAAAATACATGGTAATAACATTGGCGTATATATTTTGGCTTTTTAGGTTAGTAATTAAGAGTTTTTAAAGGTCAAGGACAGATTAGTACTTCAGCATTTTTTATCACAGGTGTATTACAGTAACGAGAAAAAACTTGGCATCTACAACTGAATGATTTATATATATAGACCAATTTGAACTCATTTCAAGACAATTATTGACATATAGACAATTGTATGGTCAACTTCTTACTGGTGTGACCTTGGGGTTATAGATTGGTGATGGCAGACCAGTATAGTGTGACCAGTTTAACCTTGTCCACTTCTTGCTGGTGTGGCTTTGGGTTTTTAGATCCAATAATGGTGTAGAGTGTGAACAGTCAAATCTGGATGTCTTCAATCTTCAATTTATTGACCTATTTGGATAATTAAGATAAGATTGAATTGTAAATAAAACTTTTAATATACACATATACATTCAGTTACTGTCAAATCCGCTATAAAGGCCACCCAAGTAAATCAGAAAGTGTCCTTTATAGGCAGCTGGCTCTTATATACAGGTTACAAACATAGGAATAGAGCAATTGGGATAAAAAAAATTCTGGCTTTTAAAAGCAGATGGACCTTATATGGAGGTGGCCTTTAACACAGGTTTGGCTTTTAAAAGCAGATGGTCCTTATATGGAGGTGGCCTTTAACACAGGTTTGACTGTATGGAAATAAATAGTTTTTTTTAAATCATTCAATTTTCCCCCAATTTCACAAATATATTGACCTAATTTGACCTCCACATACCCCAGGTCAATTTGACAAGTTAGAGTTGTTGTATTACACAAAGTTTACCTTTAATTAGCCAGTACCAGACATACATATGTACATCAGGTGTGTCTGTTTATTTTTTCTTGTGTTTTAAAGCTCTATTGTGTGTTATTTATATCTATTTAGTTTTTGTACAGTATAGTTATTTTGGCACTTACCTGTACTATAACAAAATGTTTCTCTTTAAGATGCATGATAGAGATTAACATTTACATGTAGCCTGTCGACCAATGTTCAGACCATGAATTCTATATAAGGACCACCTGGTGGTAAAAATATAGACTGGTAGTGTATAGCTTATACTGAAAGTCGTGAGAGCTGTTGCACGGGCACCACGAAGTCTCACCCATAATAATGCATTGTTAAAGTTTTTGAAGCAAATTTCCTTAAATTTATAATTGTCAAATTTAGGGACTTGCAGACAAAGTTATTGTAAGTTGACATATACTTACTCTGTATAGGCAAACAGCATTGACCTGACTATTTGACCTTTCATTAGGGATATTCATATAGGAGGGTCCACCCAATAAATAGGTAGTGTTAGGATTCATAGTAAATGCATATACTGTAAATGTACTTTATTTAGCGGTAGTCTTATTTTAGCGGTCTTGGCGCTAGACAAATTGCGCTAATTTATGATTACCGCGAATAAATGTGTTTATAAATATAGGCTTACCTGTACATGTTTCCGTACCCGTTCACGAACTTGTGATCACTTGTGCTTTCATTCTATACTTACGCTAACAAAATAAGTAATTATTTCAACCTGTTTTCCATTTTCGAAATTAATTCATACTGGACTGAATTCATTGTCCATTTTCCGATTTAGAAATTGATTTCGGCACTTCCCGTGAGCTGAGTGCGCTAATTTAAGATTGCGCGAATTAGTGACAACACAGCACTTGCGCTAAAATTTGATTGCGCCAAAATAAGTACATTTACAGTACACATTGCCCATGAATAGTGTTCACATCAGGTTAAGAAAAATACATGTTTGATCCCTTTTACTTAAAATTACTTGTCCATAATTAGCATTTAAATGAAAGGTCACGCGGACAGGTCAATGTCGTTTACCTTTACATGGATTATGTCCCTTATTAACTGTATACTACACACCACCTTGATATGTTCTACATAATCATGTAGCATGTGATTAGAAATTAGAAGATACACCAAAACAAACGTACTATATAAAAATATGGTAATCAAGCACATAGCTTTTTAGTTAGGCTCTAATAATCACAAGCAATCAACATATGTTTACCTTGTTTGTTTGCAAATAATTTTAATTAGTGAAAAAAAAATCAATGGTAATGGGACGTACCATCTTTACAGCTGACTATTGAAGTGTTTTTAATTCTGCTTCAAATGGCAAATGATTTTATGTGCCTATTTGCTAAAAATAAAAATGGGCTATTTAACATAGGACCCTATGGGAAAGGTCAAAGTTTTTAATGAGTTTGTTTAATCAAAGGGCTATAACTGTGTGACACAGCCCAGACAAGAAAGATCATCAAGGGGCCATAACTATATAAATACCTGCCTGGTGTATTTGTTTGGATTAGAAAGGTTTTCAATAAAATACAGGTTTATTTAACTTACAAAATTAACAGTGTAAGGGTAATATCCTGAACAGTAATTTAGATTTACATAGAGGTGGGATTCTCAGGTTCCACTGTAAAAATTATGAATAAACAGGTGCTCTTAATTTACAGGCTTATAAATCACAGCACCTCTTATTGCCTAGGTTCGAATCCCACTTAGAAAAGTTCTTATTGTGATATTTTTATCATTAACATTGCTGAAGGATGATGGTTTTGTCTCAGGTTTCCTCCACCTTCCCTGCTTTAATGCCTAAATATAAGTAAAACAAGCAATTCCAGTTATTAAGATCACCACAATAGGTACTTTTTGTGATTTGCACTTATTGTCAAAGGGCCATAACTCTCAGCAAACCAATAAAGGTTAATGATTTGTTGATGCTTTGCACCAACTTTGGTAAAATAGTCCTTCATAATTTTGGAGAATTACTCTCAGTAAGAAGTGTCTGGACAGACAGTAGGAATGAAAGTTTGAATTTAATATCCCTTCATTCTTTGATATTGTTGAAATTGTAATATTGCATTTTTTTCAGAATTGTTGTAAATGTAGTACTGTATTTTTTTTTCTCAGCAGGACAATAGGTATGCTGGAAAAGGAAAAAAATTACCTGAATTGAACAATTTTTTTGAAGATTTTAAAAAATGATACAAAATTTATATAAAAATATTGATTAATCAAACATGAACAAACGTCAAACTATGGTTTTATTTTATAATCTTGTAATGCCTCTTTCAAAGTGGACTCCTTAACTTTAACAGTTTGTATACCAGTCAGTGTGATTCAGTATTAAGCGACAAGCATGTATAGGTCAGCAGGTTTTAGACATAAAATTTAAATACCTGTGTTTAATTTATTGAAAGATTCTCCTAGTTTAAACTTGTAAATTACAAGGTTATACATACATATAGTGCTACTGTTCAGAAGCATGGTTGTGTCAGTTTTTGTTGCCAGTTAAGGGGACCTATTGGTATTTATAGCCAGTGTATATTTATTACCCTCTAGCTAAAGGCAAACTACACTGAGCTGTCTGCTTGATCTTTATTGTAAATACTTATCATGGAAGAGGACATTTACCTATAACACAAGTATTAACTTGTCTATATATCACTAAACCGATACATTATGTATGTATTAACTGCCAGTCCTTACGCTACAGATGTATTGGGCAGATCATCGTGTATAAATATTCCTAATGAGAGGTCAAGCAGACAGGTCAATGTTGTTTACCTATAACTATATATAATACTGTACACCAATACACATTATATATATACATTGTATACCTCTGCTCAATATCATAAAATAAACTTGTTGTTTTACCTGTAGGACGTAATAATACAGCAGAAAACGCCAAAAATTCTGAGGATCCAAATTTAAACGAGGATGAAGATTATCTCAATGAAGATGATACCGAGGATTATGATCATCTTGGATTATTTCTGGATAGACGTGCTATGTATAGGTGTTTAAAACAAGAAGGTTAGTTATATTTACTTTTATTTTCGTTATCATTACTTTTGTTTTTTGTTTAAGGTTTTTTTTATTATTTTGGGTGTTTTGACATTAAAACCTTTATATAAGGACCAGTCAGAGGAATTAAATTATGGACTTTATAGACAGGAGTTGTTTTTATTATTTTTTGATGCCTTAATTAATTTACTGCTTTCTTTTTGGTTTAGTTAATATTTTTATTTTGGGTGTATGTATATATACAGTGAAACTTGTGTACAAGGACCACCCACAGAATCTAAAATATATGAATTTTATAGACAGGAATTCTTTTGTTAAAATATTAAGCAAGAGAACCCTAAAATAGCTGTAATAAGGGACAGGTGGTCTTATTAAAAGCTGGTCACAATAATTGATTTTACTGTATATAGAGAAGTAGTCCTTATAAACAGGTGGTCACATTAGCAGGTATTTACCTGTACTCAGTGAGGTATCCTTAATATTTTTTCTAATTTAGTTATACATTAATAATGAATCCTAACTCATATCTATATGAACATGTAATGTTATTTTATATGCCTAAGTATCATAGAGTATTCATGTCGCGGTAACAGATAGTGTAAACAGGTGGTCACTATAGCAGGTTTTACGACAGTTACTTTTAATCAGTGAGTTTTCCGTATTTTCTCTTACGTACATCACACATAATACCTTTATTAATGATTCCCTTGAACTACGGATATCAACAGAACAAATTGTTGTTTTTTATATGTGCTTATCACATATTGATGTATCACATATTGAAGCTTTATTCACAGATAGTAGTGTAAAATGTCCAGAATTCTTCCTGTTTTGAAATTCGATGATGATAATACAAACAATAAAATGTTAATATACATGTTTATGTATTTTTCCTGTAATTGTTTATGCAAGGTCAACTTTTTTTTGAAAAATATTCCATTTCATGTAGTATACATTAAGCAAATTTTGTTCATGACGGAAATATCAAAAAATGTTGTGCATGTATTATTAAATCATTAATATTCGTGAGCTTCAATCTTCAAAATTTAAATGATCGAATAAATGAATAATTTTGTAATATAATTTTAGACATATCAATTTTATTTTTTCATTATTTAAGAAGAAGAATCACTGGTATGAAAGGCGCTTTTAAGAAAATTAAAAATATTATTACCATGGTACATGTATTAGAAAAATAATTCTTTTTGATTTAGAAAAAGATTTAGATTTTGTTTTATAAACAAAATTGTTAAGAAGAAAAACAATTCTAAAAATTCAAATATTGTTACCATGGTTTTAGAAAGAAATTATTTATGATTTAAATATTTGTTATGATTGAGTGTTATAAAATTTTACTCTTAAAATTTTAGGAAGAAAATTAAAACAAAGACTTGATTAAATATTGCAGAATGATACTTAGCTGAAGCTAATTAGTTTTCAGTCTTTGTTTTTTCTCTCTTTGAAAAAGCTGTATTTAAAATGGCATTTAGTTAAATTAAACAGCTCACGTCTATTGACGTAAGCAATATGTCAATTTTTAAAATAAAATCACATAAACCAATACAGACCAATAATATTTAAGGAATGTGGATAAAAAAACTTAAGTTCATTTCTGTGTTAAATTATTATAATTGTTTTATAATTTGAGTGACAGTTCAATTGAAAAATCACAAAAATTTCTTTGAAAAGCTTTTAAATTAATATGTTGAAACTGTAGTGAAATCATCTGGCAAGGAATTGAATTATGTCTAGAGTATTTTGGAAAAGGCCACAGGTGGCAAATTAGGATATTAATAGCAATAATAGATGAGTTGAGTAATGGTGTTTAACGTCCCAGTCAAGAATATTTCACTTATATTGAGACGTTGCCAGCTATAGGTGAAGGTGCAGACATTTTGCCTGTGCGTTGCGCTGATGGCATTATACAGCAGGGTTCTTTATCGTGCCAAGCCTACTAAGACACGGGGCCTCGTTTATTTTAAGTGTGTTCAACTTATTTGCCTGCATTTTACTTTTGGAATTGTAATTTTTACATGGACCAGCATGTTTGTGTTTGATTTCATTGATTATATGATCTGAGGTGACAGAAAACACTGAATGCAGATGGCTGTTATTTATTACCAGATGGCTGTGTGTCATTGATGTGTTTGACATATGTAACACATCATCCTGCATGTAAATGTGTATATTTGTCCATAAATGACATCGGTATAGCTTACAATCATCCAGAGCTTAATTGTTGCCCTTGACCAAGACCATTATATGGCACATTACATTGTAAACATTTCAACTGGAAACACTGAGGGAACATTGGTAGATGTCATTGATGAGAATTTGAATATTGATATATCAACTGAAAAATATATTGATACATCGATATATTGAAATATCTGAAAAGTGATTAAAATATTTTTTTCATTTTGTTATTATTTTTTTTTTTTTGTAGAATCATTTATAGACAGGTTATTTTCCACAAATATTTGTCATGTCTGGTGTCGTCTTAAATGTTTCTAATATTATGTGCACTCTGTTTTGTATGTCAATTCATTTTGAGATACATTTAAATGATGGGTTGTGTAATTATGATACATTTACAACCAGTTTAATCTGTGTGTCATTGACCTTAGCCATGGAGCTTGGAACAAGTGCTAGTGTCAGGAACCGTTAATTTGTCTGAAGTGTGTTGTTTTCTCTGGGTATTCCAGTTTCCCCCACCATCCAAGAACTGACCACCTTCTCTGGGCAATTTGGTGTCATCCAGGATTTCTAGTAAGGCCACCTTGCCTCAATATCAGCAAGCCACATCAATATCAGCAAGCCAATCTTAACTGGGACATAAAACACCATTACATTACTCAACTCATCAAATCATGTCTGCAGAATATGATACTTTTTACCTATATAAGATAACATGTATTGGATTACTTTGTTGTATGTTGGATGTAAATAGCATTGAACTCCTGATAAGTTCATGGCTACCTACCAGAGAGAGAAGTTAAATCATCTTGTCAATATCAGAAACCCTGATACTTGGACATGTCAATATCTTATATAGACAAACAACATTGATCTGTACACTTGACCTTTAATTTAAACATTTTTTATGGACCAGTACATTAATGCATAGGGTATACAGGTCTTATCAATGGAAAACATACATTGTTTATGTATTTTATGTGAAGCTATTGGGTGGCTCATCCGTTGCAAATATTCCTAATGAAAGGTCAAGCTGACAGGTCAATGTTGTGTGTCTATACTTCATGCTTATAATACTTTGTATTTAATTGAACTGATATGAAGGTAAAGTAGCTTATTTATTATAGCCAGCATTAATGCTGCTATGTAAGAGTCCACTGTCTATAAATGGCTTGCCTGGTTCTGATAAACCCATTTTTCCAGTACTTTGATACATTAAGACAATGGCACTGCATTATGATGCTTAATAACTTGTGATGGCATATATTATATTACTTTTAAAATTAATATCAGTTAACCATCATTATTTATTTGAGTGTAAGATTATATTGATCTCGTCATATTGAAATATGATCAGGTTAATGCCTCTCGTTTTGAACATTCTGTATTAAAAAAAATATAAATGTTGTAAATAAAAAGAACATTGAACTCTGGTACAGACTTTATAGATAAGGGGTCTTTATATAGAGGTTTCATTTTAGTTGTAATTTTGAAGCAAAGAAATTGCAAAAAAGTGGCCTTAATGCTCTTTATATATGTTCTTTTTGGTGAAGGGACATTATAAGTCTGTTCTTAATGGACAGGTGGTCTTTGTAGTGAGTTGTAATAAGAAACTCGGGGATCTTTAAATGCTTGACAGTTTTCTGAAGGTGGTCTTAATATAAGAGGTTCTCTTTGACGAAAGGACCTAAAATCACTGGCCTTAGTGGACTGGTGTTCTTTGGTTGAAATATGAAACAGTGACCTCAATATACTTTGGTTTATGAAAAGGTAGTCTTAATATAAAGGTTCTTTTGGTAAAGGGACATTATTAGACTGGTGACCTTAATATAGAGGTTATTTTGGTGAAGGAACCTCTACACACTGGCCTTGATGGAAAAATGGTCTTTATTTAGAGGTTTTTTTTTAATGAAACCTCAAAACACTGGTCTCTATGGACATTCAGACTTTATTTAAAGGTTCAGTTATACAAAAGGCATTAAAACACTTGCTAATCAACAGCTGGTTTTTATATGCAACAGGTTTTGTTCTGCTTTATAGCGCTTTGACATTGTAAATCGTATAACTTTCATAGTACACTTATAACATGTGTAGTATAGTCACTAAACAATGCTTGGTTAAAGTGCATTTACTTGTGATCTGGCTATATAACAAATATCATTGAACTTAACCAGAGTTCAGTGACTGTATTAGTCTTGTTTGTCCTGCGATAAAACCATTTCCTCTTACAAATACCTGATAACATGGCCAGTAGTTAAGCTGACATTGTAGATATAGAAATCATGTTTGATTGTTACTGTAAATCCGATAAATCTGCTTATACTTATTTGTTTAAAATTTAACTAGTACTTCAAGGCCTTAACATGAGGTATTAAAGGATAACTGGATATAATATTTAAAATTATTTGTGGCGGGAAGATTTGGTAGGTGGCCAGGTAGCTCAGTGGGTAGAGCGTCCCGCTAGTATTTGGAAGGTCCCTTATTTGAGCCCCTGTTAGGCTGCTACATTTTTCGCTTTACTGTTACGTATTTTTTAATCAGGTTCCAATTTCATATACTTTAAAAGCAAGTGGTCTTTGGGTAAAGGGGCCTCAATGGACAAGTGGTATAAAGTGCCTGCTTACAAATCACAGCACCTCACTGCCTAGGTTAAAATACCAATCAAGACAGATTCTAGTGTGGGTCATTTTGTTAGTTCCCTTGCTGAAGGTCTGGAATTTTATTCATCTTTGAACTAATTGCCTTGTTGACATAAGTTAAAAATTCTGCATTAAATCTACATTATTATTCTCCTTATGTAAAGGTGTTCATGATTTTTTTAATCATACCTAAGTTGTCAGTTTTGTGATATGGTGGAGGAACCTGGAATGCCAATAGAAAACCACCAGTCCTTGTCAACTACTCTGACAAACGTAAAGCTACAATCTGTCATAGACGGTTTAAACTTATGTGATGATAGGTGCTGTAAACTGTAAGCTCATGCTCTCGTCATCTCCAACGGAGAAATGAAAATAGTTGGATTTAACTGAAGTTCCAGGTAAACCAAGTTGTGAACGGCAGTTGTCAAAGACGGGGGTTGTGCTTTTGCTCACCAGAAGCTGATGATAGGCACTTGCTTTAGACCATTTGGCCACCAAGGTGCCCTGAATATTTCAGATATCTTTTATATAAAATGATGTTTGATTTACTTAGAACTTACAAAGTGTATTTGTTTAAACAAAACACTCTATAATATCTGTTATCTGTAATGTAGAAATGTATAAGTTTACTAAAAAGCATTTGATGGATTTAGTGAAGTAAAAACACTATAAAACTTACAAGTGAGGTTACAATTAATACTTATCTGGATTCAGCTATAAAGCTTAGTTACTTACATAGATATAAAGTGACATTATAATACTGATCTGATGGTGTATAAAAAGTGTGAAATGACCACTTATTAAGTGCTGGGAGACTGTACATATATACTTATATAGGTACAAAACCACTGTAAACCTGACAATAAAATGTGTGAAAAATGGCCCAATTTTACTGTAAAATACTTAGTATATTTAGGCCAAACAAACAAAAAGGCATGTTTCTGGTTTTCTATCGCCCTGTTTTAGTACAACTGACTTAATATATTTAGGCTAAACCAATAGAAGATGTGTTTCCAGTTTCCTGCTGCCCTATTTTAGTAAAGACGACCTAAAAATTTCTTTTACCCTCCAGATTTTACTGTTTTTCCATTTCTCACTTCAATGTTTGAGTTAATTCTGGATGATTTATCAAGAAACCGATTTACAGTTACAATAGCTGTACATGTTACAGTTCAAGCATGTAGTAGCCAAAAATGTAATAAATATTTCTACCTCAATGTTTAGGGTTGGCATCAAGTAGTTCCAACATTTGGCATTTAGCATTCCTATCATTTTTGTGTTGCCATTTACCAAAAAAATTTTAAAAATAATTAAAAACAATGGCAAAAATATTTTGAAAAAAGTAAAATACCTACTGACTAATAGTGAAACCTGAAACACATTGTTTTGTTTGGCCTTACTCTATATACAATTAAGAGTTTTATAGTTTAACAGATATAAAATGACAATAAAATCGAGTGTTAGGGATTTAAGATGAAGCACTGAGAGTTAGTACATACTTATATAAAATACATTGGAACTTATGACAACTAAACCCCAATGAAACGTGTCCAAACTGAACTACTGTGGAACCATGACAACTGAACCCTTCATAACCTGTCTTAATTGAACTACATTTGAACCTATGACACTAAACCCTTAGTATGCCTTGTGCAAACTGAACTACAGTGACCACATTACAACTGGACCTTGAGTAAAACAGGTTCTACAAAATTAACTTGAAGATTGAATGGAAGTTTACACCCCAGTCAAAATTCTTTCACTTATATCAAGGGATCAAACAGTTCAGGGATGGAGATGGAAAAACAAGTGCCTGGAGAAAACCAGCAGCTATGGCAAGAGGACTAGCAATAGGATCTGTCCTGATTAGGATTTCAACTTAGTAGTGAGAGGAGGTGTGATCTGTAAGTGCATGCACGTTAGACCACTAGGCAACGGATGCCTCCTGACATAGATTGACTTTTAAACCTAAAGTTCATTGCACTTCAATTTTGACTGAAAAATAACAAACTTTGGATCCAAGTTTGAGTTATTTATTACATTCCAGAATAGGATGTTATCAACTAAATCTTCAAACTTAATGCTGTTTGTGATATATAGTCAATAGTTATGATGTGTATTATGATGTATATATTACATGCTTAGGTTACCACTTCATGGTTGTCTTCAGTAGCCTTGCTCTTAAATCTATATTTTAGTATACAGTAAAACCTTGATTCATTGCCATCATCTGTTATGTCAAAATTTTGAATTATGAAGAGATTTGGCAATAAAACAAGTGAGGCTTTTGTAGAATAATATGAATGAAATGGATTTTTTGAAATAGTGTGGCGATAAGCCAGGTGGCAAAGTTATTGAGGGGCATTGAAAATAAAAGGCTTCTAGTATATCGGGTATCAAGAAGAGCATCTACTCTCTAAATAAAGTTAAATCTCATAAATATTTTATTTACTTCAGTTTAAAGATAATCTAAATAAAACTAAGTCATATAAATCGGGTCAGATTATGACAAAGTTCAGTGTTTGATATATAAACAGTCACTGACTCATATTATTGTGTTTGTTTAACTTGGTTCTTGTAACTCTTGGCTGTTCTTTCGCCCAGCACTAAGCATTACGAAATGAAAGTCACGGTTATTTCCAATGGGAACTAAAAATAAACAAGGTCCCTTGTCACACAAAAAAATGGGCTTGGCACGCAAAAAATCCTTGCTGCATAATGCCATCAGCGCAACATAAAGGCAAAATTTCTGCACTTTCGTCTTCACATGGCGATGTCTCAATATAAGTGATATATTCTTGACTTGGACGTTAAACACCATTACTCAGCTCAACTCTTGTAACTATTGTTTTTCCTAACTTGTTTTTCATACTGGTATTTCATTTCTTTTCATTGTTGCATGTTCTATATTCCTTTGGTTACTAGTATCATCAAAAACTCTAGAACAATTAAGGGTTTCTGCCTCACTAGCAAAGTAGTCCTAGTGTGAGAACATTTGTCATTTTGCTAAAGGTGAATGGTGTTCTTTAGGTATTCCAGTTTTCTTCACCATTCCAGAACTGACTATCTCAATATATGTGAAAGAATCTTGACATGGATGTGAAGCACCATTGCTTCCCCTTTTCTCTTAAATATTGTTTACCAGGTCTCTAACTTATCCCAGTGTGAGAAGGGCTGTCAATTCACTCTCTGAAGGTTGGTGGTTTTTCTTTGGTACTCCAGGTTTTTTTTACCATTTTCAAACTGATTGTCTCAGTATAAGAATCTTGACTAGGGCATAAATCATCATTACTGAACTACATTCTTTCTCTGCCATTTTAGGTTTCATCTCTTGTTGAACAGAATAATGAATTTTTAATATTGTGTCACAACTTCATTAGCTCTATTGAAAGTGTCTGTTCCATACATGGGAGGTTAAGATTCAAACCCTGGCTGGGTCTGACCAAGACTTAAAATAGGTCATGACTGTTCTTCCACCATGCACTAGACAGAAATGAAAGTTGAAGGTTTTTCAAAAGAGATTCTAAAACCAAAGCCACTGTAGTGGACATGGCATGGTAAAGAGTCCACCCTGTACATTGTCCTAAGCACACTGCAAAGATAAAAAAATCTGCCACTTTAACTACAACTGATGATGTCCTGATATAAGTGAAATATTTTTGACTGACATAATACCCCTTTCAATCAATCAATCAATGTGATATTCAAAAACAAACATACTAATCTATGTCCAAATCATAATCCAGAAGCAAAGTAAAAACTTTGGAACTGACAAGTCAGGTTAGACATGTGAACTTCCACCAAGGAAGTGAGACTGGTTGCTCTGGAAGGGTAAACATATATGATGTTGTGAATATGGCATAAAACACCAATACTCCACATCACTCTAGTACTTTTTTACATAAGTAAATTGATGTATCGCTGGCCACGCCCAGTCAAGCCCACAATGTTCCGACGAAGGACTGGCATGCTTGAATTACACGCAAAAAGAATGAAAACTCGGCCTGAATTGCGCTGTTTAATGACGTCACTGACACTTAAGTACGTCATTAGTTGCCCTGATGCTGCTTTGGTACTGTGATGGCGGTCTTTGTCGGAACATTGTGGGCGTGGTCGGCGATCCGTCAATTACCATTAGTATATAAGACTTGATGTCATGTCTACTGTGTATCTACTAGTATAACGCTCTGACATTGTAAAGTTAACGAGGACGGACATGTTGTCTGCTGATTGTTGTAACTCCTTCCAGTTTTTGTAGTCTATTATTATTACATCTTGTGTTTATTTTGACATTTTTGGTTTTTCTAATCGTGCTTGTCTAATCAAATACCATTTTACATGTAAAACACTGAGAGCCCAGTTTTGTGACCTGGACTTGCATGTAAATATGTATGAAAGAAAAAAACTGCTTGCAGAGTTCATTGACATTTCAGTTTTTAAGAATACGATTTGAAATCAAACCCACGTGCACAGCTGAGCTTATGACATGGGATCAAATATGCCAACAAGGGAGAAAAAAAATGTTTTTGTAAATGAAAGAAATCTGGGCATGCATGCAGATATGTACAAGTATTAAAAAAAAAATAAAAAAATAAAAAATTAAAAAAACATTTTAAAAAAAGGTGTTGCTGGTAGTATGCATATTTTATCCAAATGCATTTTACACTAAATATGATTTGAAACGAACAATATGCACAGCTGAGCTATAACATGGGATCAAATACACCCACAGGAAAGAAAATTGTTTATCTGACGGAGATAAATCGATTAGGTCTCTGACATTTTAGTAACAGGTCTTAGCTTAAGGAATATTTGTATTTCCAATGATTATTTATTTTATATACTGGCAGTTCAAGGTTTATTTGTATAACAAAAGTTAATAGAAACAAAAATCTATTTTAGCGATTTTTTTGTATAACAAAAATTTTCTTTCAAGGTTTATAGACAAATAATTCCTCCAAGGTTAATTTAAAGAAAAAAGTTTAAATGGTTAAAAATCAATTTTTTTAATATTTGTGTAAAAAAAATTCTGCAAGATTTATGAATAAAAAGAGTTTTAGTGATTTTTTAAATATGTGTAAAAAAATTCTCGAAGATTTATGGGAAAAAAATTTGAGATTATAGAAAAAGATAAATTTTATTGATTTTTTAAATATGAAAAAAAAATTCTCCAAGGTTTTTCAGATAAAGAAGAAATTTAATTGTAGTAATTGCTATATTGTATAGTTGTAATTAATGTGTATTTGTTGAGCTCTATGATTTAATGTGTCGTTATTTACAGCAGATTCCATTTCTATGTCTTCTGTGTTGTGATCATCTTATCTTGAACGGTTTTAAGGTTTCAGGAGTCCTTTCATGTACAAATTAAATGGTTGTAAGTACAGCCTTGTAGGTGCTAAAACTCCCACCGGTCTGGATCTGATCAAATACTACCCCTTAATTTGACCTTGACCTTTAAACTAAACGCCTAAATATGGTATGTGACCAATTTCACATGGTAGTGCACATTTGTTCCAAGTGTGATCAAAATTCATCCAAAGATGTGAAAGTTATTGGGTGGATGCATCTTTACACAGACAGATGGCTAGGCAGATGAATGGAAGGATTGGTGGACAAACAGAGCGACCTATATTGACAGTATAGTGACTTCTATATATCCCCTCATACTAAGTTTGCAGGGGGTATAAAAATGTACAAATTTGAGATCTTCATAATAAACTTCCTTAGTTCTTCATTAAGTCATTGCTTTTCTTATTTCTCCAGTGATCTTAATTCTGTTTGTGTTGTGTCAATGTTTGATAGATGATAATTTTGTTTTTATTTGACAGGTATATCAAACTTACCTGTTATAAAGGTGTTAATTGTAGGTGTACATCTATCACACAGGTGATAATTAACATCAGTTTGGGATGTATATAGCCTACAGTTATGGCTCAAATTCTACATGGGAAACTCCTAAAGCCTGATCTTCTGGTCATTATTACTTACTGTTTAACCTTAGATGACCTGGACTAAATCAGGGACAAGGTCAAGACTAGAGAGAAAGGGAACATCAGTGACTGAGTGGTCTAAAGGGTGCAATTGATGGATCGCCGGCCAAGCCCACAATTTTCTGACAAAGGCCTGGCCTGGCATGCTTGAATTACACACAAAAAGAGTGAAAACTCGGCCTGAATTGCCCCATTTAATGACGTGTTTGACGCACTTTACATCATTACTTGCCGTGATACTGCTTTGGTGCGGTGTTGGTGGCAGTGTTGGAACATAAAGGACGTGGGCAGCGATATGTCAATTATGGATCACAGTGCCACTGGCTGAATATATCCTAGTCTGAAAAAGTATGTCAGTTTGCTTGCTGGAGTTTGTTGGGTTTTTTTCCGAGTTTCCTTCACCATCCCTGAACTGATTGCCTTGAATTGAGTAAAAAATGTCTTGACTTGGGCGTAAAACTCCATCACTCCACTCCAAGAAAAAAAATATTTGTTGGATTAAAACCAAGGTGGCGAGACAGCTAAAGCCCTGTGATTCATAAGCCCAGACATTAAAAGGAGACTGCAGTAGTCTAATTGATAAGACGTCAGTCTACAAATCAATGGTCTCTCACTGCTTTGAGTTCAAGCCTTGCTCCAACCACATTTGGGAAGTGAATTTTCCTTGCCGTTGGCTTTAACTTTTCACCTGGTATCAGTATAATGTGAATGGTGGAGTGGTACGCTTGTCTGCTGTGGCATACTGACTCTCTGAGCTAGCACGTTAAAGTCACTCTAAGTGCACGCTAGTACAAGGCAGACCATACAACAAATTTGCACTTCACATGCTTACACGAAAATATTTATAGTTTAATCCATAGCAATTGATTAATTAATTTTTGTCGCAAATAGCTTAAAAATTGCTGATGCTACATTAAGCTACATTAAGCCAACTAACCCAGACATTAAAAAAAGAGAAGTTATCAAGAAAAGCAACTTCCACCATTTAGACAGAATAAAAACTTTCTTTTAAAAATGATTTTCAAGAAAATGTTTAAAGTATATAAGTACTAAGTTTACAAGTAGGATGAATGTACTATTGTGTTGCAGCAAACTTTTTTGTTTTCGTAATTCATTAAGTAGCTCTTTAATATGTTATGTCACTTGTAGTTCAAAATAAATGTCCGCCAAGTTGAATTTATTCCTCATTAGAGATTTCATGTGTCAAAAACAGGAAGTCAGTCGTCAGATTAAGCCAAAATATTGTTTAAAATCTGTATAAAAATTGTAATGAATAGCCTAATTGAATTCTTTGTACAATTTAGCATTTAACACAATCCTAGAAAACTGTTAAAAATAGCCTAATTGAATTCTTTGTACAATTTAGCATTTAACACTATCCTAGAAAACTGTTAAAAATAGCCTAATTAATTTCTTGCGCAATTTTACAAAATTCCCCACCGGCAATAAGGCGGAAATTACACAGTTCTAATGATGTAATGATTTACTATTTATAGAGAATTTTATTTTATTACAAGACTCTGAACTTAGGACTTTAAATGAACATTTGATGTAAGGTCAGGATTTTACGCAGAGGTGTTCAATTGATTTTGTTAGCTTTTTAATGCTCCCACTTATGATACACAGTATAACCTCGATTCATTGCCACCATTTGTTCAGTCAAATTTTGGACTTTTTTAAGGGGTTTAGCGATAAATTGGGGGGAAGGGGATAAAGAAAAACAAAAACAAAATGGATTTTGGGATTTAAAAACAGTGTGGCGATAAGCGAGGTTGCAAAGTTATTGAGGGACATTATAATGAGGTTTGACTGTATATAGAGATGTATACATACAAACATTTAAGTTTTAACATAAAGTGGTAAATCATCAATAAAATGCAGCCTTTACAGTTGTTTGAAATGTTGGCTTCTGGATCATAGCACCTTTCACAGACCAAGTTCAAATCTCTCTGATGCAGATCCTAGATGTAAACTTGCAGAAGGTCAATGCTTCAAAGTTTTATGTGGGTACTTTGGTTTCGTCTACCATGCCAGAACTGACTACCTCAAAATAAGTTAAAAAATCTTGATTGGTGTGTAAAGCACAATTACTCCACTTCGCTCCAACATCCCTGTACTGTCCGCCTCAATATTAATAAAAGACTCTTGATTTGGGCATAAAACACCATTACTCTAGTCTCAGGTTTAAGTTTTGAGTTTTTTATTTGCTGATTCAACAAGTCTGAATTACATAACCAAAATAGAAAAATATTTCAATTACAACCTTGTAAATTATAATAATATTTATATTATCTCATAAAGCTGTTAAATTTTACACTAAGCTAGTTAAATAAAACCATGCCACTGTATTTACTAATGGGTTCATCACAGAAGTCAGTATTTGATGGGCTTCACTGTCACAAGTTTTAACAGAACAAATAAATAGAAATGTTGGGGACGTTTTTAGCCTCCAGGGCAGTTCTGACTTATATATATGTAAATCTATCACTAGGTATAAACATGGCCTCTTTGTACTTTTAAGGATTATCAGCTAGAGAAGGAAGTTTTGTTTTACCCCCACCTACCCCAATTACTCCACACCCACCACCCCATAAATGAAGTTAAGGGGGAAATATATAAGTAACCTGTCCATCCATCTGTCTGTCTGTCTGTCCATCTGCTCAATAAGGGTTGACTTGGCTGAGTGGAACTGTCATTGGCTTTCTAGGTCAATGGTTGTGGGTTTGAACTTTAGACCTCTGACTCACTGGGGACTTGGATATTTTCTGAGATGATTTTAATCTCCTGCCTATACTATAGCTGTAAAGTAGTCTTTCAGATGAGACTCAAAACTGAGGTCCGGTGTCTCAGTGCAAGCTAAAGACACTTCTGTAGAGTTCCAAAAACAGTGGGCCACCTGTGGCTGCTACAGAGGACGCTTACAACTAAAAGTGATTGAAACAGACAGAGCAAAGTAATATTAATAACTTCTAGCAATCTGTTCTAGTTTTGTTTGGTGAATTAAGAATTATATTGAAAGGGTTTATATTGAGACACCACCAGCAATGAGAAAATAAGTTGCAGAAATTTCAGGTTTTTTTGGTTGTTTTTTTTTTCATTTTGGTTATGCATGGCCATAAACAATGAGTGTTCTTTTTGTTGGAACAATCAATGTGCTGACTTGAATAATCAGGTTTTTACAATAACAAAACTAGAAAAACTGTGAGCCACAAGCTCACAAAACATACCCCCTACTCCCCCACATAAAAAAATCCATTGGATCAAATTTTTAAATAGGAGGTGCACATCTACATTATATCACAAAGATTGTGTGAAAGTTTCATGAAAATCCATTGAAGGGTTTAGGAGGAGTTGCGGATAAGAGATAGGTACCCCAAGGTGTAACGGAAGGACGGACAGACACCCCTATCACTATATACCCCCCACTTTTTAAGGTGGGGGGAGACATTTGTACTTAATATACCATTATTCAGTGTACCCTCTTTATTTGTTATTCTATATAATATTGAGGCTTTTCCTGGTTGAGTGGTCAGAAAACTTTACCTTTGCCCAGGGACAGCTCTATAGTGTGCCATACCTACCATGCAAAGTGCTAGGCAAAAAAAATAGTCACTACTTATTTTAAGTCTTGGTCAAATCCTGTCAAGGTTGGAATTCTAACTTCCTACATAGTACATACATACCAAGCATGCACTCTACCATTTACTTAGCTACTTTAGTAGTTCCTGATTATTTATAATTGCAGATTTATTGCGCTAAACCAATCCTGGATTCGGAATCCCATGACAGATTTAAATACATAAGCCTGACACAACAATTTTCTGAGACAAAAATAGATGATTTAGAATTGTTTTCTGGGATATTTTTTTTCACTTATAAATATCGTTTTACCCTCTCGTCTTGTAATGATTTATATCTATACTACTGGTAACTGTTCTCCCAAGACAAAAAATAAATGATCCTGTATTTAAAACGCTAAAATAGAATTGTTTTCATAAATAAACATTTTAAGGTTTTCACTTAGAAATATCTTTTCCTGTAACTTGTAACAATCCCGTTCTATATTTGTAACTAGGTTATTTCTGGTCAGAGAATGATGTACACACCGTTATTTGTTAGAAACTTTTAATTACATTCTTGAGATCTCTTAATGAAGACGTGTTAACTGTTCCTTTCCAAGATCGCTGTAAACTTGGGTTAATGTATCGTGGGTCATGTTCCTAGATTTTATGTGAACCCATTCAAAAACCCCGTCATAAAATACAACATTAATTGAAAACAACACTTTATGAACATTTGAACAAAAATAACTCACATTTATTTGAAAATAATTAGATAAATTATGTTACATCCTTTTAACACCACATGCATAATTCCTCAAGAAAATTGTATAATAATAAGAATTCAGAATTTTCTTCCTGTTTTTTCTCAATTACATATTTGTTAAATATCACCTGCAGGATTTTTGATTGCCATGACAGCCAGACTTATAAGTTCAAGGTCATCTTTATTTGAAAATTTGTAAACATTTTTCTAAGGTTTATGGTGAAATATTGGTGACGAAAGCTTTGCAACTGCTTTGGACCAAGTTTGCGAGATAACTGCAATCTGTGACGTCATTATAGACTGTTCATCAATGTTTTTAAGGGTTCTGCATTTTTATTGAGAAAAGTAGTTCCTTTTCAAATGGCGTTGAATATAAGCTTCAGGCCAAATTGAAAAAAAATGAACAAAAAGAAAAAAGGAAAACGGGCGGTAAAATTATAGTAGTCAAGACCTGTGACATTCTCAGGCCATGGATCTAACTAACAATCTTCCAGTTTTGGCATTTAAAACTTTTATAAAAATGACACTGCATCCAGTTAAAGATCAAGTTAGGTACTATAGTGGTCATTATTTTGTAAGCGCGCCAGAACTATAGTGTCCGTAGGTGGGTAGGTGGATGTCGCTGGCTAGGTTGGTAGAGCTGGACGGACCGGCGGCTTACTTAATAACAAAATAATGAAAAATAATAAAATACTAAACACACTTGATGTCGTTTCTTTGGAAGTGTATTCATATAATATCATATATGTAATAATTGTGTTCACATATGAATTAATAATGCGCGTCTCCGCTAAAACGATATGTCCGTAAAAGAGTTCACAATAAATAAAAATGTTCACAATAGATATTTGATATGTTGCGTGTATCCGCTTAAGATATAAAAATGTTCTAACAACGAGTTTAGAGTTGAACGGTAAAATTCCGTGTCAACCTTCTCTCACTCCGGTAGATCCGAAAAGCCCAGATTTCGGGATTTCACGTGGATATAAAGAATATCTATTAACCCGAAAGAGATTAAATGAAACCATTTGATTGGTTGATTACCGAAAACTTAGGTACATGTAAATACTCGTACAAACAAACAAACATACAAATATAAGACATAGAAATGACATGATTGAGGTAATTAATGTTATATAATAAAAGTGTAAATCAAGGGTTTTAGGAAACGTATTATCTCAAGTCACTGGATTAAGATAAACCTCTCAACAATTATCATAGGAAGTAAAGTAAAGACACCTGGAAGTTCTTAGTAAAAATGTCAATAAAGATGAAAAATATTAAGTAATCGGAATGTCTAAAATTGACGAAAAGTCCGCTGTTACAATTTCACGGATTCTGTTCTGATCTCTTGATGTTGACAGCTGCTGTTACCAGTCTTGGCATTGTATGCTTCTCAACAATTCTAATTACATGAGTATTATCGGTGGTCCAGATTTCACAGAACTCTTCCTCTTCTGAACAAAGACATATGTGATACATCAACTCTGTTTTGACTGATATACATTATATGATGGAATGAAAAGTGCCAAAAATTCCCATAAAAGTGTCTGAATAGATATGTAAAAATGATAAATATATTTGTTATTTAGTTAGCTGTTATATGTAATTGTTCAAGTTAAGATGCAGTATCTGATGTACTATAGCTTACTATATAGTATGATTATGTTATGAGATGCAATGTTAGATTTGCTGACTACAATCATGTTATTTCATGCAAATTGTGTTTTGAGTTGAGATGCAGTGTCAGATCTGCTAACTATATATTACAATCATGTTATTTCTGAGTAAATTGTGTTTTGAGTTGAGATGTGGTGTCAAATCTGCTAACTTTATGTTATACCTTAGTAAAGATGTCAGTTCAATGTATGGAAGGTCAGTTGCTTTCTCAATGCACTCCAGTTTCCTCTGCCATCCCAGAACTGACTGCCTCAATACAAATGAATGACATATGAGCCACATCAATCCACTCCGCTCTAAGTCTCAAAAAGGGTAGACAAGTATGCTCTAGTTGCTATTATTAATTATAAGTGCAGGAGGAGTACTTTAGTTATAAGCCTAACTCACTTTACAGACTTTTATGACACATTTTAAAATAATTTAAAAAAATGAAAAATCTGAAAAAAAATGAAATAATCAAAACAAGAATAATATAAATCTATGAGTTCTGGAAAGAATCTGAGAGATTGATTTTACCTATCTTATCTGTATGGCAACTATTACAAGATTTTTGCATTTTTCATAGGTCATACACATACATAGGAGAATCTGCACATATTATTAATGGGTGTTTTCACACTTTCTGTAGGTCATACCATGGAGATATTTTTGGGATTCACACTATTGTTGTATCATCATGATGTACTATGTTGATAATGTTGTCATGCACATGCATAAAAAATTAATTACAAGCTGATTTCTGTATGGTTTGTTTACTATTTTTTCTCCATTTTACAGGTCATGCAAATACCAAATTTTGCCACTTTTTTCTAAAAATATCAAGGGCAGTGCTGACATTGCTGCATTATTTTAGGTCATGGACATAATGGTATCCTCCTGTTTTCTGAAGGTCATACACAAACAAAAAGAGCAAATTATTTAAATATTATTATTGTACCTTGGAAAATGTCTGAATTGAATTTTTTCTGGACTGAGTGATGTAAATGAGTTTAACACCATTGTCAAATTTTTCACTTGTATTGTGACATTCTGAGTTTAGGCACGGTGGAGAAATTCAGAGTGTCCAGAAAAAAACCAACAAGCTTTGGTAAATGAACTGACAAACTTATTGCACTGGAAGCTGTCCAGAGTGGGATTTGAACCTTTCTAAGGTACTGGGAGACCATGTGATCTGCAAGTGCTGACTTTGGAACACTTGGCCACATGTGCAATGTCGCTTTTTTGACTGAAGGTTCTATTTGTATTAGACAGGGGGTTTGCACCTGTAAGTTTTAACAAACAAATTAATTAGCTGAGGTAAGACAGGTTTTGCACATGTACAATATCAGCACAGGCATAAAATGATAATGTTGAATTATTTATAGATTGTGCACATGCCAAATTATCACCATGGCATAACAATAATATTTTTCTCATTTTCTTCAAATAGGTTGTAGGTTGTGCACATGCATGGCTGCCATTTTCTGTAAATACAATGTAGACCATGCACATGCCATATAATCAGCATGGTGTAATAATAAGTTTTCTTATTTTCTTCAAATAAGTCATGTACATGCATGGCATAATGATAATATTTTTGTGATTTTCTATAAATAGGTCATCATGCACATGCCAAATTATCAATATGGTGTAACAATAATATTTTTGTCATTTTCTATAAATAGGTCATCATGCACATGCCAAATTATCAATATGGCGTAACAATAATATTTTTGTCATTTTCTATAAATAGGTCATCATGCACATGCCAAATTATCAATATGGCGTAACAATAATATTTTTGTCATTTTTCTATAAATAGGTCATGCACATGCTACGTTATCATCACGGCATTACAATAATATTTTTCGCGTTTTTCCGTAGGTCATGTACATACAAAAAAGATACATTGTATAAATGCAGTATAATCTGTAATCATGACATAAACGTTACCTAACTGACTTTTATAGCGTTTCTGTAAACTGTTATTACGGAAGCCGTTAGCCAGGTAAAGCGATCAGTTGTACAGACCTGTCCCAGCATCCTTTGTTTAATACCTATATCTAATGGACTTATTACCCATATGTAAAACTTATGTTACTTTTATTATCTTATATTGTCTTATTAACATATAATATTTATGTATTTAATATGAATTATTTTTCCTGTTTTGGTAATCATATTTTAGCATTAATATACAGTACAGACCTGTCAAAAGTTATAAGAAAAGTTGTAGAAAACTAATGCTGAATCTCGTTATCTAGACTTCAATAATCTCGAATTTCTGAATAAGCCGAACTTTTTTTTCTAGTACAGACCTGTCAAAAGTTTAATAATAAGCTAACAAGCTTAATAAGAATATACATAAGTGGAATAAGAATATACATAGTGACATAGTGGTAGAAAACTTTTTGGGATTTTGATCTTCTAAACTATTTCGCGGTAAGAAATATTCATAGTCTCGACTAAGAAATATTCATAGTCTCGACTGTAGGGAAAGTGTATTAAGGGAATTAAGACATTTGGCTGAGAAGGTGTATTTGCAGTAAAAAAGTCACCATAAAAATGGCTAATGTCTTTTCCTCGCAAATGTTTCTTCTTATACAGTATGTATCAAAATGGCAGCTAATACGAGTCCCTGAGTTAGCTATATCTCCACAGGTTTCCAGCAGCTGCTATCTGTCTCAGCTTTCCAATCTATGCCACTCAGCAACCAGGCTTGAGCTTGTTTTTTGGTTAGTTCAGAATTAAATTTTCGACACGCCTGTACCGTACATCCTGCCAGCTTCTGTGCTGTCTTTGACATGGTCAGCCTACCCTGAGCTAGCTTGTATTGTGTGTGTTATGATGGACATATTTAGTGTTTCTTTTTACAACCTGACAGTCTGTATAATATTTATGAATTAAGTTTCCTTTTATAATAACAATTAACATTAATTTATTTATCAGTGGTTTGGTCGGTTTACCTTGACAACTCACTTGCAGCGTTTGTTATGATGGACAAGTTTTCATACATTAACTGAAATATTTATATGCATCATAATTTGTAATTACATGTAATTAATTTTCCTTCCCTATCTGCACTTAAAGTGATCTAAAGCAAGCGGTTACAGATTACAGCCTAGGTTTTAATCCAACTCCGATAGATCCTTGTGTGAGAAAATTTGTCCGTTTTTGTTGCTGAAGGTTTGTCATTTTCTCTGCATACATTGGTTTACTTGATCATCCTGGCATTGACTGCCTCGATATATGTGAGTTGAATCTTTACTGGGACATAAAACTCAATGACTCCTTCCTTAAATAACCACTACCATAGCTCAGTTAATAGATTGCTCACTTAGTATGTAAGAGGTCATTGGTTCTTTTGCCAAGCACTCTGAAATTACAAATGAATGTCACAGGGCTCTCAGAAGAGACCTTGAAAAAAACCTGATTCCCAATGTCACAACATAATTTATGTTGCATGTTAAAGAACCCACCATGCATATAGGCCTACATGCACTGCAAAAGTAAAAACTTCTGCCACTTCACCTATAGCTGGTGATGTCTTGATATAAGTGAAATATTCTTGACCAGGATGTAAAACCCCATTTAATCAATCAACCTTCTTTCTTACATGCTCTTACAAAGCCCATTTTACAGTTTTGTTTTCAGTCAGTTCACTCAGTTCTTAGTACTGGTATGTGTTGCCACATAATCTTTGACTATGGAGTCTGTGTTTTTCTGTCAAAATGTTTAGAAGTTAAAGTAGTTATAGCCACACAAATGTTATGTGATATCATATAATATATAAATGTAATCTATTGTGAATATTTTGTGCTACTTTACTTCATTTTCACAAACTTTTTTTGGGGTATGGGGCTCAGTGGCCAAGCGTTCTACAGCATTTACTCAAGTATATCACCTCTTAGTTTGAATCCCAATCAAGCCAATTCTAGCATGAGAAAATTTATCAGTTCACTTGCCAAAGGTCAGTGAGTTTCCCTTGGTACACTTGTCTAGATCACCAGCCCAGAACTGACAGTCTCAATATAAGTGAAAGACCCATGACTGAGGCTTCAACTTAAACACGTTGCTCCACTGCACTCCACTGCACTAAACCACAATTTATTCTTTGAATTAATAACCTATACGTTACCATGACATTACCATGACGGCTACATATTGATTTAAGGGGTCATGATCAAGGTAATTGTATCTTAAAGTAGAACACTTCTGTCGCCACTGTCTAAATATATTAAAATTAATATTTTATACTCTGAGCATAGTGTCATAACTTCAACATAAATTGGTAGTTTGAAGTCAAGGTCACTTGCTAATAAAAAATATAGGACAGAATATATTGAATTCTATTAACTTGGTTCTGGACTATCAGAGATTTGTTTGTGCAATGGAATGTGAGCTAATCGAAACCTAGCTGTCCAAACTAAACTAATTGTTTAGGTCATCTGAAAATCAGCATAAACTCAACTTATTGTTTAGGGCATTAGGAAATCTGCCTTCACTGAACTAATTGTTTTGGAAATACCAACTTCATTTACTTTTTTCACATGAAGTACCATAATTGCAGTAAAACCTAAATATGTGGGACACCATAAGACTAAAAATTGTGTTTCCTTTACCATCATTAATATATTTAGCCAAAAATACGAACAAAACTAGAATTGAATAATCCTTTCTGGACAGGTGCCCTTTATACAGAGTTATATTACAAATATTTTATGTACATCAAACTTGTCTATAAAGGCCACCCAAGGGAACCAGTAAAAGTGAACTTTATGGACAGGTGGTCTTTATATACAGGTTCAAATAATATGAATAAAGAACAATTGGGATACAACTCTACTGGCCTTTATAAGCAGGTGGCCTTTAAGGCAGGTTGGACTGTATTATGTTTTAGATTCATGATTTGTGTTTATGATTCTATCAGGCGCCATCCATGTGTAAATGTTTCTCCTTCTGTTGATTTGGAAATCCCTTCCTTTACCTGATCACCATTAAATTAATCTAACAATCCTGCTGATTAATACCAAAACAAATATGATTTATTGTGTAAGTTAATCAACATAAAATTCCTAAGATTTCATCAATTCATTTACATAGTGTACATAAGAACAGTGTTAAAGTTACAATGCAACATTTATACATGTTTTTGTTAGTGTTAAGTGTTTACGTGGCTGGTCAGTTGTAAATGACATATTAAGTGGCCAATCTGACAGATAAACAAGCACCATGTAGCGGTCAGTTATGTATGACCCAGCGATTCAGGATTAATAGTTGTTTACATGTTAATACATCACAGCTTGAGATAATATAACTCTTGAAAATATTTATCTTGATTATCTCTCTCTCTCTCTCTCTCTCAAACTACCCATTTTCAAATCCTACCAGGGCAAATCCTAGCATGAGAAAGTCTTGTCGGTTTGTTTGCCTAAGGTCACTTGTTATCTCTGAGTACTGGTACTCCACTTTCCTCCACCATCTTAAAAATGACCACCTTAATTGAACATTTGAAATTTGAGGTTTTTTGTATTTGAGTTTATTAAGCATAATGATGAAAGGAACAAAATTGATTGATTTTGAAACTTTGAAATACTGTACAGTCCAATCTGCCTTAAAGACCACCTCTATATAAGGGCCACCTGCTTATAAAGGCCAGTAGAATTGTATCCCAATTGTTCTTTGTTCATATTATTTGAACCTGTGTATAAAGGTCACTTGCCTATAAAGGCCACTTTTACTGGTTCCCTAGGGTGTCCTTTATAGACAGGTTTGACTAGTTTTACTGGTTCCCTAGGGTGTCCTTTATAGACAGGTTTGACTAGTTTTACTGGTTCCCTAGGGTGTCCTTTATAGACAGGTTTGACTGTAGTTTTACTGGTTCACTTGGGTGGCCTTTATAGACAGGTTTGACTGTAGTTTTACTGGTTCCCTAGGGTGTCCTTTATAGACAGGTTTGACTAGTTTTACTGGTTCCCTTGGGTGTCCTTTATAGACAGATTTGACTGTAGTTTTACTGGTTCACTTGGGTGGCCTTTATAGACAGGTTTGACTGTAGTTTTACTGGTTCCCTTGGGTGGCCTTTATAGACAGGTTTGACTAGTTTTAATTATTAAGCTTGACCACTCAAATTGCTCTTATTGTGAATAGTTGAAAGTTCCGCTGATGTGACATTAAACAACATTACAATGACAGTTTTTTTAATGTGGCCGAATAATACATCTATTCTTGAATAGGAAGTAATACACCTTTAATCAATTATAATACAGGTGTTCTTATATGAATTAGGCCAATTTTAACAGTGAGGTGTGCATTATGTTAAATAAGGGACCATGCTTCTTCAAAATAAAGGTGAATTTAATCAGCAAATAAGACCATGTTGTACTCAAGGACACATGTTTGTAATCAGACCACACATAGTTAAGTGACCTTGTGACATTTAACCAAAAACACAAACGAGAGTGGTTTATGTAATAATGCATTGTATGCAGTTTCATAACAAGTGTTACTCTAAATAAAACCCTTACACTGTACATCAGATACTAAATATGTCATACCATAACTTGTAACTCCACTTTTATAAGGTTTTTACAAAGAAATCCATTTACATTGGCACAAACACGAGATTAGAGGAAGGATAAATACTGACTTTTTCATAACAATTAAACGAGGAAAAATGGTATTCATTATAATACAGCTACTTGTGTAGGAGAAGAGAAATTTACATAATAAGTGTACTGATATTACAGCTATTTTTATCATTATTGATGTGGAGATGTGGGTTCCCCACGTTTTTATTTCTTTTTTATGTAATCTTAAAAATCTTAATACTGGTGGAGTTTTGTTTGGTAACCTGATAGGTATATGTAATTCACTGGGTCAAATCAGCCATATCAGAAGTTTGCAACCATGCAGAATAAAACGGGAACAACAGAATGAGACTACTGTGTGGGTTGTCCTAGAATGAAGTAAGGACTAACGCTTTGTTTGTTTGTATTGTAGTAGTATGGTAGCTTGTAGATTTTCTATTTTTTATCTATCTAATTGATTATTGGACTTTTTGGTTTTCATGCCTATGTGTATGTATATAGTATATGGTTTATTATACCATTATAATTTATATAATGGACAAGTTACTATGGAAAAATTACATGAAATTCATTTAACTCTGAATTAAAAACGTGAGTATGTGATTTTTCATTATACATATATACACATTTTATTGATGTGTGTGTGTGTGTGGTGTGTGTGTGTGTGTGTGTGTGTGAAGCAATGCAACAAACATACTTAATCAATATCTAAATCTTTAAGCAACTAAAAATCTGATATTATATAAAAAAAATTTAAGTTTTAACTGTATCATTAAATCGATAATATATATTTTTTAATTTGATGCATATTTTCTGTTTTATTTAATCACAAAACAAATTATTTTTAGCAGTGCCTATATAAAGATTTGCATTTTAATCTCTTAAATAAAAAAATATTAAAATATTGTAATATTGAAGACATTGACCTAATGTACGGTAACAATAAAGTTCATATTTGTATTGTTAATATATAGGTACTCATTTCTCAACCTATGGATTTTTTTTATAAATTATAAATATATATACATACATATATATATATATATATAAGGTCTTGACCTTGTGTTAAATTAGTAAAATGAATTAGGCGGAACATGTGTAATGTTATTAGCTCCTCATGATTTTATGTAAATATTTGTTGAAATAAATAATTCATGCAGATCTCTATTTAGATGTCATATCCAGGTGTGACTTCAGATGACAGGCTTTCTTATTCTGTCAATCTATCTGTCTATCACATATGTAGATTTTCTTTAGTTTAGCTTAGTATTCTGAAGCTTTGTGAAGTACTCTTTCATTCTGTCAATCTATATGTCCATCAGTCCATCATTTATGAAGGTTTTAAGTTCAGCTTAGAATTCTAAAACTTTGTAAAATAAACATAAAACAGCTGTTTTATTCCATTGGAATTTTTCAGGAAAAATATAGGAAATAAGAGGAAAACTGTCCATCACAACTCCTTATATCTCCTACAGACATTGGAATATTTTGCCCCAACACTGAACCTTGATTTGCACATTGAAAAACATTGCAATTGTTTGGATTGATGTTCACATAAAATGCAAAAAGGGATACAACTCTCAACAAAGGAAATTCATGAAAGGGACCTAACTCCTTACAACTAAAATAAGCAAAAGGGACATAACTCTTAACAAAAAGGTTAACTGCATAAAATAAGCAGGAAACATTTTATACATCAAAACATGTAACATACTAACTAGCATGTCTGTTTGAATCTGAGACTGCGTAAAAAGTTTTTTATGAGAAAAAATACAGAAATGTAACAACAATCATAAACTTCATGAAAAAATGTCTTATTACAAATTGTTTTAACTTTTATGACCTCACAACAAACCATTTACAATTTTATGATTTGTTGATTTAAATAGATCAAATTTTATTCCTGTTATAATTGACATTTATCCATGTTTAACCATCTAATAATTCCACAGACTACATTTACATGTTCAGGATAATTTGCTGGCTGACTTCCCCATCCCAGTTTATTTCAACACATGTATGTGAAATTCAAATTCAATCCATGCATTATTGGATAACCCATTTACTTCTTTACAAATAGTTACTCTGGAGAAAAATAGAAAACTGATTTGAATAAGTTGTTAAAATGTTGTAATTGAAATGTTCAACATTAATTCCCATTTTATTATCCAATAATGCATGGACCATCATACACATGTGACAGAATAATTCACTCGGCAAATTTGCCAACCCTGTGATTTATTTTGGTACATATGTACTTACACATTATTAGACAATAATTTAAACAGCTGTGTTCAATTTAGGATTTTTTAGAAGGGGCCATTTTCAAAAAAACTTTGCTCGAAAACACCATAATATTAATATTTTTAATTCATGGTCCACTAACGTGGTAACAATGGTGTTATTTGGCAAAATAAGTGATCAATACCCCTTTCTAAAATGAACACTGATAAATATGGCTAAATGTTGACCGTTTCTTACATATTATAGGTAAACAACATTGACCTGTCCACTTGACCTTTGATTTAAATATTCATTATGGACGAGTAAATTTAAGTAATAGGGATTATGCCTGTATACTTCGTCTACCTGATATGAACACTAATCACGGGCAATGTTTATATGTATTAACTGTGAATCCTAATTCTACCCATGTATTGGGTAGAATCTCCTTTATGAATATTCCTAATGAAAGGTCAAACGGACAGGTCAATGTTGTTTGCCTATACCTTTGATTTGATATAACAATACCCACATATGATCCCCTTTTAACTAGCTCTAGGTATAACTGTAACAAAAGGGTTATTATATAATATGTGTTACTTTTTACTGTCAGACAATTCCTGAGTTGTAAGATTAATTTTCATAAACAGGTATACATTTCCCAAAAATTTCAGGTGTAAATTCCAAACCAGGTTAATTACAAACCACAGGTATGATCATTCCAGCAGCAGTAATGTAGTAATTTAAAGCTACTTAAAATATTTTAAATCTTTAATCTTGTTGCTCAAGTGATCCACCAGGTAATAAAGTCCGATAGTTTGTCTACAACTTCAAGACAACAAAGTCGGCTTCTGTGAGACATATGCCTCAGTATGCAAGGTATGCCTCAATGTCTATAAACAAAGTTGGCTTCTGAGCAACATATGCTTCAATGTGTGACATATGCCTCAACGTCTATAAACAAAGTTGGCTTCCGAGCGACATATGCTTCAATGTGCGACATATGCCTCAACGTCTATAAACAAAGTTGGCTTCCGAGCGACATATGCTTCAATGTGCGACATATGCCTCAACATCTATAAACAAAGTTGACTTCCGAGCGACATATGCTTCAATGTGCGACATATGCCTCAACGTCTATAAACAAAGTTGGCTTCCGAGCGACATATGCTCAATGTGCGACATATGCCTCAACGTCTATAAACAAAGTTGGCTTCCGAGCGACATATGCTTCAATGTGCGACATATGCCTCAACATCTATAAACAAGTGACTTCCGAGCGACATATGCTTCAATGTGCGACATATGCCTCAACATCTATAAACAAAGTTGGCTTCTGAGCAACATATGCTTCAATGTGCGACATATGCCTCAACGTCTATAAACAAAGTCGGCTTCTGTGCGACATATGCTTCAATGTGCGACACATGCCTCAACATCTATAAACAAAGTCAGTTATTGTGTGGTCTATACTGTCTCAAAGTTAATTAGTTTCATGTACATTTCTTAGCTATGTAAACTTGGATCTGGATGTCTTAGTTCTTCCAGTGTTTGTCAACTTCAGTTTGAAGAAATTTGTTTAAGTTTTAAAGGGACTTGGGTTTGAACCCTAACAACTATCTTAAACACCCGTCTAAATTGTACTGATTTCTTAGGATTGAGAAGAGTAATGGTGTTTAACATCTCAGTCAAGAATATTTCACTTATATGGAGACATCACCAGCCATAGGCGAAGGTGTGTTGTGGTTATGGTATTATACAGCAGGGTTCTTTGTCGTTCCATGCCTATCTTGACACAGGACTTTATTAATTTTAAGTTACCATGTGAAAGAACTGTGACTTTCATTTCTTAATGCTGAGTGCTTGTAGAAAGAACAGTCACTACCCATTTTCAAGTCTTGGGTTAGACCTGGTTTGGGTTCGAACCCAAAACCTCACACCTACTGAGCCAGCACTCTACCATCTGAGCTACCACAGTGGAAGATTCTGCTGATACTAAATTAATCTATAATGTATCCCAAATGTTTAGTCCCTGAGAGGGCAATCAGTTAATACAGGCTTTACTGTACATAAGTAAGCCATCTTGATCCGATCACAGCTTAAACAAAATCCCCTCTGTAGAGAAACATTTTGACAGTTTGGCAGATAATTGTATATATTAATTGAGCCTTTATCAGTAGACCATGCACCAGTAGTTTAACCTTGATACTGTTTGCTATCATATCTTAAAAAGCATTCTTGTCTAAACATGGGTTATGTGGGTCAAGTCTAAAAATAACCGATTCTGTCCAATGTCAATGATAATAATGTCCTTGTAATAATGATTTGAATGTAAAAGACCCAGGTTATGTGATATAACCCACAGAACAGACTGTCTGGAATTACATGTTTAAAGGCACGTATCTTACTGTAACACATGTTTACATATATGTTTGATACACACACATGTGCATTACAACATTCATATAAAAATATTTTATTGTAAATAACAAAGGAAGCAATTAAGTAAACATGAATTTATTTTTTATTGAAAAATCATTATAATATTATTATTTATAAATCAACATACTCAAACATATTATAAGGTTATTGAACTTATATTGTGAAATATTGTCCCAAGTTTACTCGACATTTGCACGAGCTTGCAAAAATATACTTTTATTATATAGCAAAATAAATTTTGTTTACTTCCGTCAAGCATTTCATCTAAAATACCATTTTGTCGTACAATACATAAATATTGCTCTAGTTCTTGTAAATGGATATAAGAACTAGTGCAATATGACAACAACACAGTGATGACGTCGACAACAATTGTATGACGTCATAAACAACAGCGTCATGTGACAAAGCGTGCAGTATGAAAAAATTGATTCGGGAAACCTCAGACTGGAACAAAGTTAGCGTGCAAATATTGATATTTATTGCACACAAACACATCGGGATTTATCGTTTGATTTCTATGCAAGGCATATATTGCTATATAATTATTTCAGTTATAAGATCCAAAATTGAGTAACACTTCTATTCAATTTACAGTGGAACCTGTCTAACTGAGACTTTGTTCTGATCCAAACACCTTTTGGAGTGAGACTTTGTTCTGATCCAAACACCTGTCTGACTGAGACTTTGTTGTGATCCAAACACCTGAGACTTTGTTGTAATCCAAACACCTTTTGGAGTGAGACTTTGTTCTGATCCAAACACCTTTTGGAGTGAGACTTTGTTCTGATCCAAACACCTGTCTGACTGAGACTTTGTTCTGATCCAAACACCTTTTGGACTGAGACTTTGTTCTAATCCAAACACCTTTAGGAGTGAGACTTTTGTTCTGATCCAAACACCTTTAGGATTGAGTCTTTGTTCTGATCCAAACACCTTTTGGACTGAGACTTTGTTCTGATCCAAACACCTTTTGGACTGAGACTTTGTTTTGATCCAAACACCTTTTGGACTGAGACTTTGTTCTGATTCAAACATTTGATGGACTAAAAATTTTGTTCCGATTCAAACATTTTCTGCACTGAAGATTTCGTATGGATCTAAACACTCTCTCTGAATTAAATTTGGTTTTAATCCTTTAATTTTCACATTTATTTGTGAGAGTAACAAGTAAACATTTGCAAATCTGTGATAAAATTTTAATATTTGCACTGACTGTCTTCTGATAATGTGAAAATAAAAATATGCAAAGGTGTTGAAATGATGCTTCTCACAAAAATTAACTGATGCAAAAATATTCTGATTTTGATTATGTGTCATAGATTATACATATCAAAAACTGTTAATGTAGTTATCAACTAGCCTACAAGGTATTATCTATTAGTATGTTTTTATAGATTTCTAAAACATAAGTAATTATGTATGCACCAAATCAAGTGCGTTTTATTTAACATATTAAAATCAAATTCTAAGAAGTGTCAAATGTTGAATATATAAATAGAATAATTCAATTTCCAAGAAAAATATGGCTTTAGTTGGCTATGGAGAGACATTAGGTGGTTCACTAGGTGTTAATGATACTAAACTTTCAATTTTCGACTTTCAACTTTTGTTAGTCATGGAGAAACATTAGGTAGTTTACTACAACTTTCGACTTTTGTTGGTTATTGATATTAGCTAGTTCACTGGGTGGTAATGATACAACTTTCGACTTTCCACTTTTATTTGTTATGGATAGGCATTAGATAGTTCAGTGGGTGTAAATGATTGTAACATTTGTATTGATCAGTTTTGTGTTTTTTTATTCTTTATATTAATTATTATCCTGTAACTAGGTGTATTAAAACTAAACATAAAAATAATAGATTATCAACATATACAAGATATAATAGAGTATGGTAAAGCTTGAATTAGTAATAAAAAGTTGAGATATAAAAAAATCTATAATTCAGATTTTTAAATTAAATACATATATAGTAAAACTGCATTATAATAATGTCCCTAGATAACATTGTGGATGAATGTACTAGCACTTGTAAGGTTGTCATTAATGTACATTAGCACACAGTAGATCAGAAACACTTGCACAAACCTCACACATACCAAATAAACTTGTGATTAGATTAATCCTGGAGATTAATTTTAATGACACAAATAGTTAAAAAATTGTTGATGCAATAATAAACATGAGGATTCAATCAAACATTCTGTGGTAACTTTTGTTCCTAACTTAACAATACCCTGAGTACACCACCTTTTAACTTTCATGAAGCCGACTGACAAAAATTTCTCCTATTGGAATTACCGCATGTGGGATTTGAACTTAGTTTGTGTGGGGTGCCTATAGAACGCTAACATTATTGCTAGAAGAGATATTGAAACACTAAAGGATCTTTATTATGATATTTGCTAAATTACACAAGATAGAGATTTAAAACAAAGAACATAAATACATATTTAATTAAAAAAATTACTATTTAATTATAGAAAATACCCCTATGCATGTCCAATAATTAGTGCATGACAGGTTAAGCATTGACCATTATATCGGAAATATTTAAGGTATATATATAGAATGTGTTAAGATCTATGTGTTAAATCATATGTTATTCACGTGTACTTCACAATATGATCAGGTATTGGCTCTACACTGACTACCTGTATATCAATACAGTTATATACTGTCTTAGGTATGACTTTAAATTTATTTCTAATTATTCTTTTTTTATTTGACTTAAAACTTTCAAGGCTGAAGATATTGTGATTTTATATTTGTTTTCAAATTTTAACTATTTAAAATATTATTTCTTGAAGATTATTGCATCTAGACCTGTCTGTATTTTGCATTAGCAGTCAATATTAAAATGCACAGTTTTAGGTATGATTTTAAATTTATTTCTAAAATATTTAAAAATTTTACTTAAAATTTCAAGGCTGAAGATATTGCAATTTCATATTTGTTTTAAAATTTTAACTTGAAGTTGTTATTTCTTGAAGATTATTGCATTTAGACCTGTCTATATTTTGCATTAGTAGTCAATATTAACATACACAATATTAGGTATGGTTTTAAATTTATTTCTAAACTTGACTTAAAAATTTCAAGGCTGAAGATATCACAATAATACCGTAATATACGTAGTATTAAAAATTTATTTCTAGAAATATTTAAAAATTTTACTAAAAATTTCAAGACTAAAGATATTGCAATTTCATATTTATTTTAAAATTTTATCAAAAATATTATTTTTTGAAGAAATTAATACATCTGTGAATATTTTGATTTTAAAAGTCAACATTAATATACATCATATTTACTGGTATTCACTGAAAATGATATTACATTGTACCTTCTATAGAGTTGTCAAAAACTATGTTATTCAAGATTTGAATACTACAGACTTCAGATTACATAAACTGATAGCATGTCATTGTTTTCATTGAATCAAATTTGAATTGTTTTTTTTTTCTTTTCAAAATTACACTGTATTATCGTAATTTTCACTTTTTTCTGGTATATATAATTTAGTATTTATTGATGTACTGGTACATTTAGTCTTTTATATAAGTGTTTTGAAGGATGAATAGATAGTGAAAATATTACATAATGATTTACTATATGTTTATTTAACAGTTCGCTATTGAGGTACCGTACTCATTACTCATCAAATTATTATCACTTTACAATTAAAACTAATCTATAAAAGGGCTGATCATGCCGTCATACATTCTGGTATCCAGACTAGGGAATCTTCATTACTATATGTAGGCCAAAAATCGGCAGTAAAAATATGAATGATACTTACAAAATATCGATCTTTAAGTTCCTAAAAGTATATTATACTTATAAAATAAGTGTCATATGTCAGAAGTTTTGTATTGCTAGAACCGTAAAAGACATTACAACCACTACAGTAGCTAAGTTCGTAGATTGATAATGTCGTATGTGGGATCCTTAGAGGTGAGGGTTCGAACCTTGCTATCCCTGTTTTGTACATACTTTAGTTTGCCGAAAAGGTCAGTGGTTTCTAGTTTATAATACCAATCCTATATAATAGTGAAATACACTTTGTAATCTTAACTGGAGCATAAATACCATTTCTACCAGTGACCCAATCTGCTTTGTACTAGAACACACTGATGGTAACCGAGCACACTTAAGCACACTGACCCACTACACTTTGTAATCTTAACTGGAGCATAAATACCATTTCTACCAGTGACCCAATCTGCTTTGTACTAGAACACACTGATGGTAACAGAGCACACTAGCACACTGACCCACTACCAATTCTCCGATTTAATTGTCAACTATTGGTCGCATGATACATAGGCTGAACCAATCAGAAGAGGCACAAGAGTAAAGAATAACTGAAATATATATATAATCCCATGAGCATCTATTTTGACAAGACAGTAAAGCATCTATTATACAGAATGTTGTGTTTGATTACACCATACATCTGTATTTGAACCAAGGGACCTATCATATGTTGTTTATCAAATATCCCATATTATATGTGGTATATAGAATATCTCGCATGTCCTATATTGCATGCTGTGTGTGTCATTTTTCCCCCTTATATTGTCCCACTTATTTGGATGTATGTCAGTGGGTGAAAAATTTAGTTGCTGATTGATAGTTTTAGTTTAAAAATTGATACCTTTATAATTATAATGACCAATATGGTACTTGACTTGGGTCTAAAAGATGTTCAATTTGTTTGAAGGTCTACATAGACAAGTGTACTTTATGGAGAGATGGTTAATATAGCATG
The DNA here is from genome assembly GCA_021292105.1 of Anadara kagoshimensis. Classification (NCBI taxonomy): domain Eukaryota; kingdom Metazoa; phylum Mollusca; class Bivalvia; order Arcoida; family Arcidae; genus Anadara; species Anadara kagoshimensis. Next base: position 58,685,633 of record CM037873.1, on the reverse strand, counting down.
TTCTACTGTAACATAAATGCAATGTAGGAAACATTGAAACATGCATTCCATATATTACAAGATTTCTGTTTTAAGCTGTTGCCATAGCCAAAGGACTCGATTCATACATTCCATATGATCAAGCGTTGAGTGGAGTGAAGGTCACTGTTTAATGCTGCAGTTAAAAGCCTTCAACTTATAACCTGGTTATATATATTGCCCCTCAATAACTCTGCCACTTTACTTATTGCCACAGTCAAACATGGTTTTAATGCCTATTGATAACTCTGTCACCTCATTTATTGCCACAGTATTTTTAAGTCCCAAAATCATTTTTAGCTCAACTGGCTATAGCCAGCTGAGCTTATGCCATGGTGAAGCGTGTGTCCGTGCGTCCGTGCGTCCGTGCGTCCGTGCGTGCGTCCGTGCGTAAACTTTAATCTTCTCCTCTGAAACCACTGGGCCAATTGAAACCAAATTTGGTGTGGAAAGTCCTTAGGTGGAGTAGATTAAAGTTTGTACAAATCAACTTCCTGCGGCATCCAAGATGGCCGCCATTGCTATAAATAGCAAAAACCTATAAATGGTTGTTACATGTTTATTTTAGAATCGATTTAGTTCAAATTTGAGATTTAGAAAGTAGATGTCTAGCCATTTAATATATGTAACGGATTTTTCAGTAACTTTTTCTGTTTGCTCATAATTAGCGGAATATGCAAATTAGATGCTAAATTTAGGCAATTCTTTGAAAATCTTCTTCTCTGAAACCACATACCCAAATGAAGCCAAATTTAATGTGGAAAGTCGCTAGGTGGAGTAGATTAAAGTTTGTACAAATCAACTTCCTGCATCATCCAAGATGGCCGCCATTGCTATAAATAGCAAAAACCTATAAATGGTCGTTACATGTTTATTTTAGAACCGATTTAGTTCAAATTTGAGATTTAGAAAGTATATGTCTAGCCATTTAATATATGTAACGGATTTTTCAGTAACTTTTTCTGTTTGCTCATAATTAGCGGAATATGCAAATTAGATGCTAAATTTAGGCAATTCTTTGAAAATCTTCTTCTCTGAAACCACATACCCAAATGAAGCCAAATTTAATGTGGAAAGTCCCTAGGTGGAGTAGATTAAAGTTTGTACAAATCAACTTCCTGCATCATCCAAGATGGCCGCCATTGCTATAAATAGCAAAAACCTATAAATGGTCGTTACATGTTTATTTTAGAACCGATTTAGTTCAAATTTGAGATTTAGAAAGTAGATGTCTAGCCATTTAATATATGTAACGGATTTTTCAGTAACTTTTTCTGTTTGCTCATAATTAGCGGAATATGCAAATTAGATGCTAAATTTAGGCAATTCTTTGAAACTCTTCTTCTCTGAAACCACATACCCAAATGAAGCCAAATTTAATGTGGAAAGTCCCTAGGTGGAGTAGATTAAAGTTTGTACAAATCAACTTTCTGTGTCATCCAAGATGGCCACCATTGGCATTACTATAAATAGCAAATACATATAAATGGTCATTAAATGTTTATGTTACATCCAAGATGGCCCCGATTCTATAATTAGAAACACATAAATAGCCAGTGTGGATTCATTTTTCAGCTGATGATAAATATAACAAGTAATTCCTAAAAATTTGTTTGAATAAAATGTTTTTGTAGTATTACCAGTAATATCTTTTTCTGATTGATGACTATTTTGTTTCTGTAGGCAAATTGATTTCATTAATATGCAACTTAGACATAGGCAGTGTTAAATAATGACTGATCATGCCAAATTTTGTTCACAAACAATTTCTTCAGCTGACTTATTTACAACTGGTTTAATTGCCATATGTCCTGTCATTGGAATAAAGCCTATATTTTGTAATTGTAAAAAAAATATGTTGCAAATTACAATAATAAATATCATGATTCAAGATTTATATCCCTTTATATTGATTACCCTTGTACATAATGGTTAATATGAGTTAATCCTAGTATTTAACATAATTACTTCTCATTACTATTAGGCTACTTACCCTTATAATTTGCTTTTATATAAAGATCCTGTCAATCCTGCTAACCAACCTTTTCTTTAGCCTGTACCACCCAAACAGGAAGTACAGTAGTAGTGTGAAGAAAAGGTAAGAAGTGGCCTCCATTTTGTTTAATCAAAGGGGAAAAAAGAATTATCAGCCTTTAATGCTATTAAAACTCAACATACTGCACTAAAAATAAATACATTCGGAAATAAATAGACATTCTACAGGATTATAAGCTGTTATTATTGTGAAATTTTTGTCATAGTAATAGTAATTGTGATTATAAGGTTGACCCCATTTTTGAAGTCATGAAATATTGCATCATTTTAAATAGGGTGAAATGGTTTCATGTCAACTATGTTATCAGTATTCAAAATTGTTTGTATTGGCATTAATCCTTTTAATACCTCTTTCTTGATAAGGAGTCTTTTCTGTTACATAATGGCATAATTGCATGCTAGATAATGTGTATTTGAACAAATCCAAAATGCACATTATGATTATCAAAAAGTCATGGAATAAATAGTACACAAAACTTCAATACCTAACAGTGATAACAGAACTACAAAATATACAAGACAGAATACAGTTTATTCAGTTACTATATTTCATCATTTTCAATGATGCAGTATGTCAAACACATCGAATCATAGAGACACATAAACCTACAAATACATAAAATAAACTTGCATAACTATATAGTCAGTACACAATCACTCTTTCAAGAAATATGACATGATACCTGACAACATTATAATTACAATGAAATCAATTTCAACACTCATCAGAACAAATTGTGTTGATAGCTCACATTTTGATTTAGTTGATATAATACCTTTGCAGGTTTTATGTGAATAAAAATATTTTACTTTGACAAACTCCTCTGCACTGTTTGAAATCCTAAATTATAATGCCTGTATTTCACCCATGGCAGGAATAGGTGAGCAAGTGCCCAGCATGCAATGTGAATGTCAAGGTCATGGTCAACTGTCACGATTACATGATAAAAACATAAACAAATGCACATGATTTACAAAAATACAAATACACAAACATCTTAATTTTACCTGGCTACAATAGTAATAAGCAGATATTAAGAGTGAAGCTTCACCTTGGATAAATTATCATGTATTTTAGTATTAGAAATGAGTTTATAGACCATATTTATGAAACCATTTCATGAAAAATAGGAAACATATAGACACAAGAGGTAATTTGAATTGGAGACATGTCTATACTAATTATAATGATAATAAAAGTTATATAACATTTAAGGGAATGTTTCGTTTTCCCATATAATTTTGGACTTCATTTTTCTGTCACCTGCAAGAATTCCAGGGAACGTATAGGAATCACTACAGCGTAGTCAGCTGCAGTGGTGGCGGTGCTAGTGTCGAAGTTTGGTTTTCCAGATAATTACTAATTAGATTTTGATTTTTACCCACAAATCTGGTTTTAAGTTCAATGCTTAATTAAATTTATGCATAATTGATGAGGATACTGCATTTTGATTGGTTGATCATTTCCAGAAGATAACTCGTGCTGTATTTATTGAATTTAAATGAAACTTGGTCGGAATTCAAGTTCAGTATTGTATTTTCTCAAACGATTTGACCTTATATATCAATAACTCAATATGTCACAATATTTCAAATAAGATTGTTCAATGTAACTCCCACTCCCATTCTTTATCAAGGTGCCAAGTAGTGAATAGTTGTGCCTCATTGAATACCGGAAAGCTTCTGATGGTAAATCCAAGGTGGCCACCAACAATGGCCATCTTGGAATTATTTGTTTTCCTATTTGTCTAAAACTACTGAAGGGATTTCAACTAAAGTAGGTATTCAAACTGCTGATGGTTTCCTGTTGTGACTCAATGTATTTTGGAGGAACTTTAGTGGCTTAGTCATTTAAAAAACAGGCTTACAGATTACAGTGCTTCTCACCGCCTAGGTTCAGATCCGACTAGAGCAGGCTCAAGTGCGAGAAAATTTTTCAAATCGCTTGCAGAAGGTTAGTGGTTTTCTCCAGGCACTCAGGTTTCCTTTTCTATCCAAGTGAAATAATCTTGAATGCCAACCTCGTATACCGACGTCGTTTCTTAGAACGGATTTCCCATCTATTTATTGCACCCGTTATAATGCCAAATTCGCATATCGCCATCCGCCACCCGTGTAATAGAACAGACCGGTATTTATGAATAATATTACCCCCAATAATATTGCCAAATGAGTGTAACGCTTGACTGACTACAGAAATATCCTACATTGTATTGATAACGCTGAATATTGTCAGTGCCTTTTTGAATATGCATACATCTAACGCTTGGTAGAACACCGACTAGTTATACAACTTGATGACTTAATCCATGCAATATCACATGATTAATATGAAAAAACGTGTTTTAGTTGTAAATAAAACTCGCTCACTGATTTTTTATTTCTTATTTTTTCTGTCATTGTTGAAATGGATACTCCAAACAGAAAACGTTTGATTCTTGACTCCAATCAAAAGTTGAAAATTTTTGAATTTTCTACAAAAAATCCATCTTCTTTATTCAATTTTCAATTTGTATGATATTGTGTATTTAGTCATTTCCGGCAGAAATAAAAAACATGTTTTCAACGATTATTTACTTTATTATCATTAAATAAGGTAATATTTTACAACAATATTTGTTTAAATTAGTACTAAAGAAATTCAGCAATGGAAATATTAAGGAGTAGCGACAGGAACACTGTTTTTTAACCTAATTTGCTGTTATGGTGTCGGCATGTACATACATGCAGACAATGTGACTTTGGGCTGGGGGATTTTGTTTTTGGTCCGAGTTCGATATAACGCTAAAATCTGTCTGAACCGAAGGTGGCATTATATCGAGGTTGTACTGTATCTTGAATATTTAAAATTTGTCATTATATAAAAGTATTTTTCAAATGTTTGTAGTAGAATGCCTAAGAACAAGGGTTGGAAGAAGACATTGGTGAAGAAGAAGTACCATGAAGAGAAGAAAAAGCTAGATCCAACTGTGGATCCAGTGCCTTCACTTGTAGTTGGGGGACTTGTCCCCACAGATCGCAGCAGCATCAGTGTTGCTGCATCTGTTACTTTTGATGTTGACTCCAGTCAGACATCTAGTGCAACTGCAAGAGTAGATTCAGGGAGAGACCTGACTACTTCGGGACATTATAGCCCATCTTTTGAATCTTCGGGACAGTATAGCCCAACTTTTGAATGTATGGGACAATATAGCCCAACTGATGAAACTGCATATGAAATTAGATATGATTTTACTCATGAATTTTCAAATGAATTGGCATTGAATATAATGAATGAACTCGCATATGAATTATGTAATGAACTTATATTAGAATTAAAAGCTAACAGCACAAAACCCAACCAAGGTTTAAGTGAATGTAATACACAATGTACAAAATTTTCATGTGTGATAAAAAACTTAAATAAGACAGATACAAGGGAAAGAAGTTTTGATAAAATAAAAAGAAACTGTGAAATGATTTTAAATTCTAACAAACGCATATTGGCACCCAAATCACATGTTCCAAAAGGAAACGGTAAATTCAGTCCTATTTCAGATGTTTTATTTACGTTTGGCACTTTTAATCAGGCTGATAAAAGATTTGATGATGAATCTAGAGGAAGACAGTGTGTGTGTAATTCTTTGGTTATGTTGGCATACAATGCATGTAAAAGTTATATAACTGAGACTGACTTGGATAATATTCTAGTTGATGGTGATAACTTATTTAAACATATTATTGGTGATCTGAAGAGAGCTAAAAAATTTATAAGTTATTATTTAAATTTTGATGAATTACCATCATCATTAGTTTTAGGTCAAGTGAAATTTCATATTCAAAAACTATCTGTTTTAAATGGTGTAATTTCACCTAACATCACTGAAGAAACTGTTGACAGTTTACACACATGTATAGAAAATTTGTTTTTAATGGGTGAATGTGGAATAATTCTTGTTAATTCTGTGTCTTCGGCAATATTTAGAAACAGAAAAAAGCAATTTCAATTTTTTGATTCTCATTCTCATGGAAGAAATGGATTATCTGAAGAAAATGGAAAGTCAGTACTAGCTACATTTAAGGAATTTGATTCATTGATGTCATTCTTATATTCTTTTTATTCCAGTTTAATGATTGGCTTTAATACAGAATTTAACATATTACCAGTGAAGTTATTACCTACTCCTATAGCAGTAGAGAGCTACCCAGCCTTATCAAGATATTTTGAACAGCAATCAATGTCTGCAAACATCACAGTTAATACTTCATCAAAATGTACAAAAGTAAACAGAAAACACTACATGAAACAATACATGAAAAAATACAGAGAAGATGATTTTCAAAAACAGAGAGATAAGAAAATGACACTGAAAGGGATGCATACAATTAGAAAAAATGCTGAACATATGTTAAAAAACAGGGTGATTAATCGTAATAATAAACAGAAGGCAAGACAAAACACTGAACAGAAATTGAGAGATAGGCAAATGACTCTTAAAAGTATGCAGAAATCAAGAGAAAATCCTACACAGAAATTAAGAGATAGGCAAATGACTCTTAAAAGTATGCAGAAATCAAGAGAAAATCCTACACAGAAATCGAAAGATAGGCAAATGACTCTTATAAGTAAGCAGAAATCAAGAGAAAATCCTACACAGAAATTAAGAGATAGGCAAATGACTCTTAAAAGTATGCAGAAATCAAGAGAGAATCCTACACAGAAATTGAGAGATAGGCAAATGACTCTTATAAGTAAGCAGAAATCAAGAGAAAATCCTACACAGAAATTAAGAGATAGGCAAATGACTCTTAAAAGTATGCAGAAATCAAGAGAAAATCCTACACAGAAATTGAGAGATAGGCAAATGACTCTTATAACTAAGCAGAAATCAAGAGAAAATCCTACACAGAAATTGAGAGATAGGCAAATGACTCTTAACAGTATGCAGAAATCAAGAGAAAATCCTACACAGAAATTGAGAGATAGGCAAATGACTCGTAAAAGTAAGCTGAAAGCAAGACAAAATCCTATGCGGGCTTTGAAAGAAAGGGCAATGAATGCTCAATATATGAAGAAAGTTAGGCAAAACCCTGATTTCACATTTATGGAATCTGCTAAAAAAGCAATTTCCAGTAAAGGACACACTATTGAAGACTCAATTATTGTATTTCATAAATCTTTGGAAAATGGATTTTCATATATTTGTACCTCATGCAATCAGATGTGGCCAAAGACATCAGTTGTTCAGTTCCTGCACACCAAATTGAATATGAACTCAGAAATAGTGAAGTTGTGCCGTACAAGATATAAATCTGTAAATAACACTGAATGGATTTGCAGAACATGCTTTAATGCTTTATCAAGTGACAAAATTCCCAAACTTTCAGTTGCAAATTTGTTTTATTTCCCAGAAAAACCCGAAGAGTTAAATTTGCACCAGCTTGAAGAAAGATTAATATCATTGCGTATTCCTTTCATGCAAATAAGAGAATTACCAAGAGGCAGACAGCTTTCAGTAAAAGGAAATGTAGTTAATTGTCCTGTTGACATACAACCTACAATCAATGCATTACCCAGACAACTTGATGACAATATTACAATTCCAGTAAAGTTAAAAAGAAAACAAATTTATAAAAAAGCACTGTATGTTGAGAATGTCAGACCAAATGTAATAATTAAAGCTTTAGCATGGTTGCTGAAAAATAGTGAGATATACAAAAACTCAGGCGTAAAGGTTAGTGAGGATTGGTTGGACAATACAAATTCTGATTTCCAAGAATTTTTTCATGTTGACAATTCATCTAAAGATCTGAATGAAGTAAGAAATAAAAAAATGCATCATGATCAAGACATTACTAACAAAGATGGAGGGAATGACTTGAACTTGCCACTCAATGAAAATAGAAATGAAGATATCCAATTAGAAGAAGATGATAAGTTCAGTGAGATTGATCCATTTGAAGTAGTGCAAGGAAATGCAGATACACTGTTGGATAATTTTCAGAATGTTTCTGATCAGGTCTACAGTTTTGCACCAGGTGAAGGTCAAATTCCTTTAAGTCTGTATCAAGATGAAGACGCAGAATATATGTCATTTCCCTCCATATATTGTGGTCAAAGAAGACCAAAAAATGAAGACAGACCCATTCCAGTACACTATAGTGAAATAGCAAAATGGGAATTGCGTTCCGTTGATAGAAGAGCTGCTACTAATGTTCCAAATCTTTTCTTCAAGCTAAAAAAATTGCAGTTGAAACAAATCTCCGACAAAGTCAACTTAGCAGTGAGACGTTTCAAAACAATGGGTAAAAGACTTACAGTTGGTCAAGTATTAGATCAGACTTCAATAAATCAGCTTGTTAACCTTGATGAAGGCTACTATATCTTTAGAACATTACGAAATTCACCTGCTTATTTATCAAAACGTAAAAAAGATTTGTTTGCTATGATACGACAACTTGGTCTTCCAACATGGTTTATCTCCTTGTCTGCTGCGGACACTAGGTGGAAAGATTTGTTGAAAATGTTAGCAAATTTACATGATGGAAAAGTATATACCAATGAAGACATAGAGAATATGTCATGGGAAGAAATAACAAGTTTGATTCAAGGTGATCCTGTATCATGTTCCAGACATTTCAATCACAGAGTTAACCAATTTTTCAAACTTGTGTTAAATAGTCCACATAATCCTATTGGTGATATCTCCGATTATTTTTGTCGAACAGAGTTCCAAAACAGGGGTTCCCCTCATGTTCACATCTTGGTGTGGATAAACAATGCACCAAAATATGCAGAAGATAGCAATGAAGTTATTACAGAATTTATAAATCGTTATGTTTCATGTACATCTGATGTCTTGGAACAATTCAAGCCTTATGTTCAACTGCAAACACATAAACACTCAAAAACGTGCAGAAAGAAAGGTAAACCAGTATGTAGATTTGGCTTTCCTCATCCACCAATGTCTCAAACACAAATATTAGAACCTTTAGATGAAGATCCTGATGACGAGTACAAGAACAAATACAAAGATATTCAGAAAACTGTTGATGAACTTCAAAATGCAGATACAATCACATTTGATGAATTTCTCAATGATGTTATACAAATGCGAGAGGAAGACTATATAAAATGCATTAGAAGCTCCCTTCACTCGCCCAAAGTTTTTCTTAAAAGAAATTTATCTGAAGTGAGGACTAATCCTTATATGAAAGTAGTTTTGCAATCTTGGAATGCGAATCATGACATTCAGTTTGTATTAGATCCTTATGCTTGTGCTATGTATATTGTATCTTATATTAGCAAGTCGGAAAGGGGAATGAGTACACTTTTAGAGCAGGCATGTAAAGAGGCAAGGCAAGGTAACAATGATATAAGAAAGCAGGTTAGACAAATAGGTAACAAGTTCTTAAATGCAGTTGAAACAAGTGCTCAAGAGGCAGCATATCTATGTTTGCAATTGCCATTGACACATGCAACTAGAGAAGTAATATTTATAAATACATCACCACCAACTGAGAGAACTTTTTTATTAAAATCTAAGAGTTCATTAGAAGAACTGCCGGAAAATTCCACAGATATTGAGGCAAACAATATTATTAAACGGTATTCTCAAAGACCCAAACAACTTGAAAAGTGGTGTTTAGCAGATTATGCATCCAAGTTAAATGTGATATACCCCAAGAAAGTGTCTGAGGAAGTGGAAGTTGATTGGGACAAAAATGATGATGCAAATAATGAAGATAGCGATTCTGACATTGAAAACAAAGACGAGATTGAACTTGATGAAATGATGTTTATGCACAAAATTAACATAACTTTACCAAATGGTACAATGTTCAAAGAAAGACGTACATCTAGAGTACTGAGATATGTTAAATATAGCCTTAAGATTGATGCTGAAAATTATTACAGAGAACGTTTACTGTTATTTTTATCATGGAGAAATGAAGAGATGGATTTGTTAAATGGTTATAGGTCTTATGAAGAACATTACAATGCAGCAAAACTTATCATTGATAATAAATTAAAAAGGTATGAATGTATTGGAAGTCAGTTGGATGAAGCGGAAATCCAAGCACAAAAAGACTTTAATGATGAACAGTTTGATTTGTTGGCACCTCAGACACAGCAAGTAGAATCTGAAGATCTGTCTGAAGAACACGCTGAATGTGAGAAATATATCGCCTTTAACCCAACCCGTCCAAATGATCAAACAAGCCATGATATTGGTATAGATCTTGGATTAGGTAGTCACAGTCAAGTTGTAGACATCATAAATAATCCTTCAAGATTATCAGATGAAGATTACTACAACATAATGCGATCATTAAATATGAAACAAAGAGAATATTTAAATCATATATTATATTGGGTGAAGACCAGAGATGAACCAGTTTACTCTTTCCTAAGTGGTGGTGCAGGGGTTGGAAAATCAGTATTAATAAGAGCTTTGTATCAAGCATTGATTCGCTTTTTATGTGCCCAACAAGGTGACAATCCTGATGACATAAGAGTGGTCTTGTGTGCACCTACTGGAAAAGCTGCTTTCAATATAAATGGTAGCACTATTCATTCAACCTTTAAGATTCCAGCTAGTCAAGGTTTCAACTATAAACCACTTGATAGTGACAGTCTTAATGCACTAAGAGTCAAGTACAAAGATTTATCTATTCTCATTATTGATGAAGTTTCAATGGTTGGATGTGGCATGTTAAATTATGTATCTGAAAGATTAAAACAGATAAAAGGCTCCAATAAAGCTTTTGGAAATATATCTGTAATATTGATTGGAGACTTATTCCAGTTAAAGCCAGTATTTGATGGTTGGATTTTCCAAAACTTATCAAAAGGATATGGACCGCTGGCAACAAATTTGTGGAAAGACCATTTTCAGATGTATGAACTAACACAAATTATGAGACAGAAAGATGATGCACAATTTGCAGAAATTTTAAATAGACTTAGAGAAGGAAATCACACAGACAATGACATTAGCATCATACAATCATGCATTGTAGACAATAACCAAGTTACTACAGATTCATCAATACCACATTTGTACTCAACAAGAGAAGGTGCCAAATCATGGAATTCTAGAGTATTTGAACTAACCTCATCGCAAAAAATGTCGATTCCATCTGTTGATGATGTTAAATCACATGATTCAGCAGCTGTAAAACAAAATATCTTGAAAACAATACCGCCTGATCCTGCAAAAACATCTGGATTGCTACAATGTTTGTCTGTGGCTGTTTCACTTAGGTATGATTTAACTGCAAATATTGACACGTCAGATGGTCTAACAAATGGTGCAAGTTGTACATTGAAAATGTTAGATTTCAGACTGCAAAATAGAAGGAGACCAAGTATTTTATGGGTTCAATTTGATGATTCATCTGTTGGGACTAGTTGGAGAAAGACATATAGTCATTTGTATACTAGAGAAACTATATGCATGTGGACACCCATATTTGATTTGAATAGATCTTTTATGTTGCGTGGTAAAACAATTTCAAGAATTCAGTTTCCACTTACTCCATCTGCGGCTAAAACAATACACAAAGCTCAAGGATCAACTCTTGACGAGGTATATATTGATTTAACAATGAGAAACTCTGTTCCACACATACATTATGTAGCACTTAGCAGAGCTAGAACAATGAGTGGACTTCATATCATTGAGTTAAATGAATCGAAAATATCAGTTGACAAGTTTGTTACAGAAGAAATGAAAATACTCAGAAAGAATCCAATGCCACTTTGTTACACACCAATTTATAAAATAAACACTAGATGTTTAAAGATTGCATTTAACAATGCCAGATCTTTGAACCTTCATTACCCAGACATAAAAAATGATCCGAATGTTACATCATGTGATATTATGTCATTCGCAGAAACAAAACTTTGTTTGCGTGACAGTAATGAACATTTTCACATTGATGGTTACACCATGTTCAGAAATGATGCTGCTACGAGATCGATTCATCGACCAGCGCGTGGTCTAGCAGCTTACATACAGAATAATCGCCAGCCTGTGGTTACAGTATACAATCATCAAAACTTCAGAGTAACAAACTGTGAGGCACTAAAACTTGATGTTTTGATTCACAACCTCTACTTCACAGTTATTACTATGTATATTGCACCTGTTTGCACTTTAGACGAGTTCAAAAGTTTTATCAATCTTCACATCCTACCAGTTACAAATGACCATGCAAATATAGTTATATTGGGTGATTTCAATTTTGATATATCTAATAATTGTAACACCGGCTTTATAGAATTTATGCAAACTACATTTAATGTTCAGCAAATTGTATCTGGGGTAACAACTGATTACCAATCGACACTTGATCTCATATTTACAAATAGGCAGTATGCACACAAAGGTATAGTTGAATGTTTTTGGTCAGATCACAAACTGGTCTATGTATCAATAGATTTATCTGCAGAAAATGATATATGATATAATCCTAACTCAGTTGAAATGTTTTATGTTGCAGTAAATGCAACATAAAAACAACTGGTTTTATGCATTAATGGGATACCACTGATGATGGAGAAGTAGATAAACATGTATTTACTTCTCCATTCCCTTGTTTATTTCACTATCAAACTGATGTATAGATTGTTTAATCTGATTACAAAGATGTTCATATTCTTGTGTACCTATTTACACTCTAAGTAACAAGTTATCAACACATATATTTTGTTTCTGGAAACAACATCAAATAATAGTGAAAATGAATGAATATGTATTGATCAGTACATTTTTGTTGCTTTCAGATCATGAACAATCTATACTTCACTTTGTAAATTATAAAGTTGTATATATTTTTAATTTGCTTATTATGATGTACTTGTCATTTGGAATTATGTATAATATTACTTTGAAGTGATAATGTTCAAAATATTAAATGTCTTTATTTTACATATATGCAAGACGAGCACTGAATATATCTTTGAGATTTTATATATGTGTATGCAGGAGTAATGTTACAATTAACATACATGTGTTTCCAAAAAACTTAAAAACTTGTTTACATACAATAAACTGTATTAACTTATATTTTTTTATCCTTGAAAGACAATGTCAGACTCATGCACAAAAGTTTAAACACAAAAGTGTTTTAATTGCTTTATCTAAGCCTTTCAAAAAGCCAACACACTGTAATAAGATTTCTAAAAAAATAATGGTATACTAGTATATAACACTGTATATATTGTTATTATAATGATATTGATCATACATGTCAATACATGTTTATCCCATACATTCTGCTGGCAAGTTGGTAAGTATGCTTTCAGAAGAGTAGGTGTAAAAACTGTAAATCTCTCTGAATACAATTGTAAAAAGGCAGAAAACGTGTGGAGATTAAATTTTGCAGAATACCAGCAAAATGAAATTTAAAAAAAATGCAGGCTCTGAAAACCCTATTGGTATATGACTTATATTATTTCTATTAATTGAAACAGACACATGAGCATTTGTATATCATGTTGGACAATGTTCAAATATGTAATAAACCATTTTATGTACACATTAACTTTGGTTATCATGTTGTAACATATATGTAATGAATTAGTTCTCATATGAAACATTGTAATGACATATCTCATCTCCTACAAATTGGCATTCTATGTGCTTGATACAAAACATTTCTACCTTTGAAAAATAATTGTAATTTAATTGTGCTGTAATGTTTGTTATAAATAAAAAGTATATTTCAATTAAAAATATAAACATTCTATATGTGTTATAGATGTTTTAATATGCAAATATCATATTCTGCAATATCGCAATCTGAATTTCGATGATGACATCTTCAGAACCCATTGTCAGAACATTTAACACCATTCAACTATTTACATGTATTTTTATTGAGTCCAGGAATTTTATATCCCAGTCAATAATATTTCACTTATGTCGCAATGTCGTCAGCTTATGCACTATGTCAATGGATGTGCCATGTCATCAATACCAAATTGTGAGTATATGTTATGTTAACATATATTTAATGTGACAAGAAAACGAAAAATGCAGCGACCAAACAAGGACTAACACTTGAACCTTACCGATACTCGCAGGGCGCTCTACCCACTGAGCTAACCTGCCACCTATCTCTCGGACCCACCACATTCCTTCCGTCCATTTTAGCTCTACTGTCATTTATTTCATTATTCTGTAATGTTTGTTACAAATAAATTGTATATTATAATAGAAACGTTTCATTTATTATGCCCCCCTTTGAAAAAGGGAGGGCATATTGCTTTGCTGCTGTCTGTCGGTCGGATGGTCGGTCGGTCGATCCATTCAGTTTCCGTTCATTATCTCTGCAACAGCTGCAGAGATTTAAATGAAATTTGGTATACAGCTTTATCATCATAATATCTAGGTCAAGTTCTGTTTGGGGTATGATCGGCCAATTTTTGACAGAGTTATAGCCCTTTGAAAAATTTTCAGTTTCCGTTCATTATCTTTTCAAAGATTGCATGTATTCAAATGAAGTTTGGTATACAGGTTTATTAGAAGAATATCTAGGTCAAGTTCTGTTTCAGGTGCGATTGGACAATTTTTGACAGAATTGTGCCCCTTTAAAAAAATGGCTAATTTTCAGTTTACCCGGGAAACTGCATGTTTTCAAGGATTTAAACCGAAATTTTGTATGGATGTAGATTTTTAATATTAAATATATATCTGAAAGTTTTGCTATGCTCAGTTTGTAAATAATAAAATTACATGCAAATTATAAATTTTTTTGTTAATATATACATGTACAAGAGAGGTAACTCTTTCTCTTAAGTTAGCATTATCACAATTTTCAAGTTTAAAATGTCATTTTCATTTCCATGCACACTGCCCACACTGTGTATTGCCCATAAAAAATGTGCACCCTGCAATGTAGGTTTCAGATGGGGGGGCATACGTGTTTCACAAACACCTCCCGTCTGTCTTGGCGTTATATTGTCATTTCCTGCAATATGACAATACCATTGTCCATGATGACAACTTCAAAACCCCATTACACTTATGCAATTGCATTTAACACAGTTCAATTACAAGCAATTCAAATATAGGTAGAAATCGTTAAACAATACTGCATTATATAAAACAGCAAATCGCATACAGATGAAAGTACAAGAAACAACATATACTAGCAAGCAAAATTCTTCTTGCAATTGCATAGAAATAATAATAAAAAAACAACTCATTCATTCATAATTTCTAGGTGAAAATTTGATAGATTGGATTTGTTTGAGTTGATCACATTTATTACCAATAATCTATGTTTTGATCAAATCTTTACGTGATTCATAGGGTATTTTTGAATACGTTACGTTTCTATGATAACGAACACAAGTGTCCGAGGAGTCCCGAGTCGATTAAAACGGCGGGAATCTACTGCGCATTTGATAAAGTGCAACCAGCAGTATGGAACGTAAAAGGAAACATGAACTAAATGATATGATGGGATTTTTGCATAACATATCACCCGTTAAGAGAAGTTCTAATAACAACTTGTACTTTAATGGTATGCTGCAGATAGCGGATGATATCAAAAGAGTTGTAAGCTTCGATGCAGATAAACATGACTCGTTTTCCAGGGCAGAAAAACTCCAATCGCCAGTGAAATTGACTGGAGTAACAGTCGTGCCATCTAGAGATGGTAAAGGGACCGACGTGCAGATTAATTCAAGAACAACATTAACTGTTTTAAACATTGATGATATACCGTTCAAGAGAAGAAAAATATCTAGTGAGCAGCCTTCAAATCACCTGAAAATACGAGACATTAAACACCCGTCTGGAATGGTATGTTGTGGAATTTTTCTGACATTCTATATCTAAATCTGTAGACCATATTAATGTAATACCCAGGTTTTCACCCACATCCCTTATTCTGCCTCCCGTTCCGATTTAGTTTTTCCCCAACTTTTTTTTTTATTAAATATTGTTATTAATTTTCTAGACCATAATTTACGGTAGCAAGTCAAATCGCTCTCGTCAGGTTCGCGCCCACATTCTTCACAAAATCGTCTACTTTTTTTTTTTTTTTACCAATATCGCCCCATGACAAAAAATCGTCCAACTACTGTCAAATCAACCCAGTATTTTGTACTGGGTCAGATTTTTCGGACTAAGTTACTTTCCCTTTGATGACGTCAATACCAATATTCTCACAAAAAATAAATTAAATATTTCAAAAAATAGTAGTTTGTAACTGAAAAACATATACTTGTGAACAACCAACAAAGCCAAAAACATTATACAACGTTAGTGTTGAGTACAAAACAGGCAAGATGTAAAGAATGTTACATATATTGTAATCACTGATTATAAATATACTTCCTTTGGTTTGGCAAAGTAATCCATGTCATTGAAACTTTTGATGTGCCTTCATTGTCATTTCATAATTTCACAAAACATTATATTGCTTTGGAATATTCAAATGTGGTTATTTATGATCAATTTTAGTAGTCCATCGTTGAAAAATACTAGTAAATAGCCATTATACTCCGGTCCGTCGAAATACCCAACGCCAATATATGTTGTATTAACTCCCCTTATGTGTTATCTATGATTATCTCCCTTGCGGATATTGTATGTGCCATGTGTTTTGCCTCGTTTAATATAGATATTGTTTCTGCAGTCGACTTGCGTTTAGTGATTATATCCTTACTGGCGCAATGCCACCCAAAGTCACCCAATGCTACCCAAAGCTACCCAAAGCCACCATAAATAATGCTTAAATTTATGTTATATATCATTAAATGGGTCCCTTATAATAAATTAGTGCTTAATTATTTAGTAACATTGCATGTTCAACCATCGGACTAACTTTTGACTCAATCAAGCTGTATGACAAGGGAGACAACCTGATGGGTTTTTTTTTTTTTTTTTTTTTTTTTTTTTTTTTTTGTACGACTGCAAACCTTCTACTCTGTAAGGAACACCCTAAATCCATTTGAAATAATTTTGATTTTACATTACATAGTGTAACTTATTCCATACTTGGAGCAAAAAAATCCATATTTGTAAACAAGGCAACACTAAAAAAAATTTTTTTACTCAAATATATTTCTGTAACAATTTAGGACTTAAAATGAAAATGTAATAATGAATTTAAGATTTAGTGAGAAAATAGATTTCCCGTTAAACTGGACCCCGGTCTCTAACATAATGTACATTGCAATTTGTACTCAAAATCGTAACATCAGTCAGCAGACGTTTTGGTGTTCCTTACAAGGCGGAAGGTTTACAGTTGGTCAAAACAAACGTCCGGTTGTCTCCCTTGTCATGCAGCTTACTTACTGGAATGGCTTAATTTTTAACATTTTGATATTTACCTGCTGTTGAACGGCAGATAATAATAATAATACATAAATGTTAAATAGTAAAATATGATGAAAATTGAACATGAAAAGGTATACGAGTTTAACGATAGAATTCTTCGATCTAACAGCTTCGGTACATTTGACTCGAAAATTGCGTTGAACGTGCATTAATTCGAAATAATTAAGCAATAATTTATTATAAGGGACCCATTTAACGATATATAACATAAATTTAAGCATTACTTATGATGGCTTTGGGTAGCATTGGGTATTTCGACGGACCCATTATACTCTACTGTAAAGTATGTATCAATTGCATTGGACCTAAAAGTTCCAACGTGCAAGAGGTTTTTTATTTGTTTTATGTGCATTTTTTACTTGGAAAAGATGTAATAGATATTGAACTCTTGTCTAATTTCCATTCTGGACTTCATGACACAAACTGGTGCATTTGAATTTTGAGGTTCTACAACTTTGTTATCCACAATTTTTAATGTAATTAAAAGTAATTTTTTTTTTGTATTGTATTGTAGATAACCATACATGTCAAAGTAGTTGGTGATTCACCTGAAACCATGGAAAACTTATTCAACCGTACAGTGGCCAAAAAAGAGTTCATAGTTGCGGATGAAAGTGGATCAATTTTTTTAAATGTGTGGGAAAATCAAATTAATTTGTTGAAAGTTAACAAATTTTACAAGATCACGTTTGTGGCTTCCCGGCTATATGACACACTACAGTTGACAACAACACCGCAGACAACAATTGAAGAAACAAAGGAAAAACTTGCAAATATTTCTACACAATTTTTTTCAGGAAGCGGCAATTCACTTAAAGGGGAAATAAAGCTTGTTTCATTAACTGTAAACAATAAGTGCTCTTCCTGCAAGAAAGTTGTTTCTGCAGGCATCAAATTTACTAGATGTGATGGATGTAATATGAAGCAGCTGACAGTTGATTTACTTAAATCATCAACACTTAAAATCAATTTGCTGGACAACAAAAATCAAATGCATAGACTAACTGCTTTCCAACAGACCATTCAAGCATTCCTTAAGGCAGAAAATCTTCAGGACCTCATTGATGACATTGAAAGTTTTGAGGAATATTTATTGGGCAAAAGAATATGTGTAACTGTTAACAATGACATCTGTTATGGTATCAAAATTGATAATGTTGCAGCATCAACTGCCACGGCCACTGCTCAACATCTTTGTTCAAGTGCCATTGAACCTGCACCATCCTCTTCTAAATAAGGCCTAAAAAAAATGTGTTGCCAGTAACCCAACCAACCACCATTTTTCATGCCTACCCAAAAGTTTTTTTGTCGGTATTTTGACAAGCGCCTTTAAAGTTAGCATCTTGTCCATTACGGCAAATGTAAAAAGATAATTCAAATTTTTTTTTTTAAAAAATGTCAGCCTACCAACTAATTTTTCTAAGAGCGTTACCACAAACACATAAAAAAAATTTCTTTAGCCGAATTATAACCTCACTTAATGATTGCATCAAAGTCTAGTTTTGTGTTATTTGTCTAAAGCTGAAATGTCCATTTTCTCATTTGCCACGCTAATAACAGGTTAAGTATGGCCATTTTCTTATGATACATTAGATACTATTGTTCATCTTTAATGTTTAGAGACAGCTGTTCTCATAAATAACTTTTTAATATTTTATATTTTTGTAACTAAACTTTCCGTTTTTGTTTCAAAAATAAAAAGCGCACCAAACAATAATTTTTTTAAATTTTGTTACTTTTTATGTTATTCTCCTATATTGATAGAAGTTTACAATTTTCACTAAAAAACAAATGTATTGTGTTCCTTTGCCAGCCCCATATGTGTGTACTAATAGGTTGAACTAAGGTCATCAGTTAATATGCCAATCTCCTAGTTTAAGTCTATTATACAGGCGTGATTCAGGCCTTAATATCAATGCTATAGAGCATGGGGCCTATATATTACAGGAATTAATACAATGATTTAATTTTTGTATTTATTTTTACTAGTTATTTTTTTCAAACACACACATTGTTGTTTTTATGGCCAGGTTTTATTTTTCCTTTATAATGGGTTAAAGAGTTTATTTTGCAATTTTATCTGGTTAAGTTTTGGGTGAAAGATTTGATTTTTGTCATTTGTTTTACATTGAAACGTGATTAACATTTAGAATTTAGTGTATAAATATGTGTATATAGACAGACAACAGAACAGGTTTTAATTTTCACCTATATGGAGTCAAAGAAGTTGTTTCCTTTGTATTCTTATCTGGATAAGTTTTGGTTGAAAATTTTGATTTGAAGTCCAACTAACAAACATTTTGAATTTAGGTTATAGGCATGTATATAGACAAAACAGGAGACCACGTTTTGTGGTGTCACCTGACTAGACAACATGCAGGGATTACTTGCGGCCGTGTCCGCATCCAGAGCATTACTTTGACGTTGTATGTTCAAATGACTCCAAACTTGGTATGCATGTTTTTGGCAATGACTCGAAGTGCAGTGCACAAGAACAACAACTCTATCTTGGTTGTTTTGAATTATTTCCCTTTGATTTTTATAGATCATTTCTTGTTCAGAGCATAAATTTACTATGCATTGTCGGGCGACACAACTGCTTCCAAGAAACATGTCAAGTTTTGTACAAACGGCTCTTTTTCTTTACAAGTATGACTCTCAATAGTGCTAATTTACTTTATTTAGTGGTGGTCTTATTTCAGCTATTTTCGCAGTAGACAAATTGCACTAATTCGTGATTACAGTGAATATAATGGAGTACCTTTGGAATTATGAAGTACTTGTTCACAATTACTTACGATCTCAAAATAAATACATTTACAGAAATTGTTTCTTATTTATGACAAAACAATGGGAACCTATGTTGTCTTCTGACAACTTTTGTTTCATTTAATATGTTAAATTGGTTTAATTTTGTTTATTTTTCCATTTGATATGTTGAAATAGTTTTTTCCATTTTCTGAGTAGTTTTTTCCATTTTCTGAGTAAATTTGTTAAAAGTTTAGTTTTACCAATAGTCTTATTTGATTCATTTTAATACAAATAGCTAGTAGTTTAAGTTTACAACTTGTGATGTCAAAGGCACAGACATCGTGCATGCTGTATGCATAGAAAAAATGTCTCTATAACGATAAACATGTACTAGTCTTCCAAATCAAAACTACTGGGAAAACTTGTACAAAATTTAATATGCATGTTTGATACATGTTTAATGTTTGACAAAAATATGTAGTGGTACCTGTACCGATTCATGGAAATACATTTTTAATCCATAAAATTGTCTAAATTGTCCTTTTTAGGTTACATTTGTGCATCTTAGCAATAGAGGACAGTTGTTCAATTTTTTTTAGAATTAATCTTTATTTCTTCTTTTTTGAATTCAGCAACAACATTTGCTACCGAAAAATGTGATTTCCTATTTTCCATCATTGCCATATTTAAAGAAGCTGCTTTTCTTCAAACTCTAAATTTTTAACCATAAAATAAATGTGTAAACGTAATCATGTGTGTCACAAAACACCAAAGGAATTTAATTACATTGAAATTTATTTTAGTTACCATTACCTCCCTAGGATTTATTGATCTCTCAGGGCTCAAAATAGGGCGAAGTTGGGCGATATCTTCGTCCTGTTTCAAAAAACTTTGCCTGAAACTGCCTAAAAAGCGAAGTTCTAGTAGCCCTAAGTTTTGATAATTTTACTTAACCCTAGAGGGGCCTCTGACCATGACACACATTAATATGTATGTTCAGGTACCTCCCAATATACCCAGGTGTGTTAATCCGATAATTATAAATTCATCAACCTGTTGATTGAAGTAATTAAAGGTCATCATGATGAAAAGGCCTAATTAACTGCTACAAAAACAGCTCTGTCAATGTTTATGTATTAAGATGAAAACCAGAAGTCCTTGTTGTAAACATACAATACACATTGTTTTTTGATAAGAAACTTTAATAAAATAACGGACCATTTCAAAATGTTTCTCTTCCATAAATTAAAGTAGTTTACAGCTGAATGATGTTAAATCAGCCAAATCATCTCTAGACATTGGAGTAGGACAAACAAAAATCCCAATGGCTATTTATAGGAACCATCTGTTTACACAAGGGGAATAACTCTATTTTCAAAAGAATGGCCTAGTGCAATTTTAAATTTTTTAAATTTTTTTTAATTAATATTTTTTTCAAAAGATTTTCACCTTTTAATTTTAATATATATATATATATTTCAATTTTACATTGTAGTTGAATTATACCGGTATCCAAATTGCTGTTAAATAAATATGTTTCTTGCTTTAATTGACCATTTAGGAAAAGAGTCTTTGAATTACAAACAACATTTTTGTTGAAATCATATCAATACATGTATATAATTAACAAATAACAATAATTAAAAAAAGAAAAAAAAAACCAATAACAATAATACAAAAATAATGAAGAAATATATTTATATGGAATTCAAAATTATAATTACTCTCTTTGCACTCTTCCGGTAAGAGGATTGTGAAATTTAAAGTTGATTTTTTTTTAAATATGCCAAATTTTGCATGCAAAAAACTTCTCCCTATATTAAAAACTTCTCCCTAACCTTGGCTTAGGGAGAAGTCACTTCTCCCTGTTCAAAAATCTATTTTGAGCCCTGATTTCTAAATGTAAAACAAAACTAACCAGAGCAGCGATAAATTTTAAAGCTACTGCTTATAGAAACAATGTTTTACCCCAAACACTGCTCAGAGTAAGGCAGTGAAGAGTTAAGAAAGAAAGTATGGAAGACCTCATGGATGGCATTGAAACTTGCCCATTTTGGCATTTAATATGTTAAATAGGTTTAACTATGCCCATACTTCATTTGACATGTTATAGTGTTAGTTTTGCTCATTTTCTCATTTAATTTCTTAACAAGGTGTATTAAAAGGTGTATTTTTCTCAAATACCCATAAAAATTGTTTATTTTTTCATAATGCCAATAAATATTGCAGTTAATGTTTCAAGTACCTTTATTTTTATGTTGTATACATATCTTGTATCACAATAAAGTTAGTTTTCTAGTTGATTCCGAGTTCTTTATTTTTATATGTTTTATCGAACATTACATATTATGTTGCTAAACTTGTCATCTGTCTGTTTATTGACTGTCCCTTTCCTGAAATTCACCTTCATTTCCATCTAATTTGAATGTCATATTTACGCAAAACATGACAATATTTAAAGCTTTTGTTTTTTTTTTTTTTTTTGGAAAAGTTTTTTTAAATAATACTTCATAATAAATCTTGAATAATACCGGTACTGCAAAATAATTCTAAAAATTCAATAAACAGTATAGGTTCTATCTCAATTGATGTGAAGGAGGTGTTCTCTTGAGTTTATTTATCAAGACCCTTTACAATTACTAGAAACTTGGCAGTTGTGAAATGTGACATGGATCTTGGACTGGTATGTTTGTATTTAATTTGTATTTACATTTTGCTACATATAAGACATGAAATAGACTTTGTGTAATGTCAATTAGCTAGTAGCTAAATGCATATATAATTAATAATTTAAACAAAATTTTTAAAAGTTTGATTTAGAATCTATGAATTTACACATGGTAATCAGGGGTTACATGAGATGACGCATGTGTGTCCACTCAGTCTTCAAAGCACAACAAATGACTGCACAAAACCATGGGTGGGCATGTAACCCCTAATTACCATGTGTAAATCCATGGAATCTAAATCAATTTTGTTTAATTAGCTCAACTAACTATAGCTTGTAAGCGTATAACATGGTGAAGTGTGTGTCCATCTGTAAACTTTAATCTCCTCCTCTGAAACCACTCTGCCAATTGGAACCCAATTTGGAATGGAAGGTCCCAAGGATGAATAAACCAGGCGACTCCACCTGACATACAAGATGGCCACTATTGCAAACCCTATAAATGGTCATTACACGTTTATCAACTATTCAGTTCAAATTTGATATTTAGAAAGTAGATGTCTAGCCATTTAATGTATGGAATGGGTTTTTCAGTAACTTTTTCTATTTACTTGTAATTAGCAGAATATGCTAAATTTAAACGATTATATGAAAAATCTTCTTCTCGGAAACTACAAAGACAGTTGAAACCAAATTTGGGTTGGGAAGTCCCTAGGTAGAGTAGATGAAAGTTTGAAAAAATCAACATCCTGCAACATCCAAGATGGTTTCCATTGCTATAAATAGCAAAAACCTGTAAATGGTCATTACACGTTTATTTATTAATCGATTTAGTTCAAATTTGAGATATAAATTGAAAATGTACAAGCCTAGTCATGTAATATGTAATTGTTTTGTTGACTAAATTTTCACAATATGACAGGCATCTTGTCTGCCAGTTGAGCAATACAGGCCCTATTGGGCCTCTTGTTTTATGTTTTACTGTATAAGCTTCACTGGATTTATATCTGAACCTCTTTATCACATCAATTCTGAATGAACGATAGACAACTCTAGGTATAAAGGTACTATGATTTTTTCCCCATGCAGTCCCCAGTTGTTTACGGTATGGCTTTAATGAGTATTAATGTACCCGGTACTATGATTTTGTCCTCAGTCCTACAACATTAATGGGACCACTGCGGTAGCTCAGTTGGTAGAGTGCTTGTTCTGTAAGTGGGAGGTCATGGGTTCGAACCCCAACCATGTCTGACTCAAGACTTGAAAGTGGGTAGTGTCTGTTCTTTCGCCAAGCACTCAGCATTTTGAAATGAAAGTCATATTTCTTCAAGATGGGAACTTAAAATAAACGAGCTCCCCTGTAGGCTTGGCACAATTAAGTACCCTGCTGTATAATAATAATGCCATCAGGGCAATGCACATGCAAAATTTCTGTACCCTCGCCTATAGCTGGCGATGTCTCAATATAAGTGAAATATTCTTGACTGGAATGTTAAACACCATTACCAAACTCAACTACAACACTAATGGGTAATACTACCCGGTGCTATGATTTTGTCCTCAGTCCTACAGCACTAATTGATATTCATGTGCCCGGTAGCCAGTCAGTCAAGGTACAAACAGATTTTAAATGTTTACCTCAAATAAATCATCTTGTTCTCTTATCTAGAGTTAAACTTTAATTTTTATCAGATGTAAAACTGGATTGTTTTACCACTCTGTAAAACTTTGTACACAGCACCGTGTCAAAATCTGCTGGATTGGAGGAATCTCATGAATCTTGTGTTTTGTGGTTTTATAAAGTGATTTAAATTGTAGGTTAATATGTCCAGGTCAGATCAACATGCTAGATTACAACTACCAGTAAATCTGTTTATTAACTAATAAAAAGAAAAGTGTGTTCATTACTTCAGATTTTGGCAGAGTGTAAAATATAGACTAGGTAATGCCCTTCTGGAATAATGTGTACCTTTGAAGATCTTGGATGATGATTTAACTACTTGATGTAAAATATGTAATGGTCATATCAACATGCTTGATTAGAAAAAGTAGTAAATCTGTTTATTAGGTAATAATTACTTAAAATTAAATTGGACTTCAGAATATGACAGAGTGTAAAATATAAACTAGGTAATGTCCTTCTGGAATGGAGTTGACCTTTTAAGATCTTTGATCTTGGATGATGATTTAATGATTGATGTAAAATATGTACAGGTCATATTAACATGTTTGACTTTTACATGTGTTAAATTACTAATAATGGTGTTCAACTTTAGATTTTGACAGGACTAGATAATGCAATTTTCAATTAGAGTTGACCTTTTATATCTTGGATTTGATTGGACATTGACTTAATATTTGGAAGATAAACATGTCAGATTACATTACAAGCAGTAATTTTGTTTATTAACTAATAAAAAGAAATGTGTTAATTAAAATTCACTTAGACTTCAGATTATGGCAGAGTGTAGTAGTCTGTGCTTTTGGAATGGAGTGGACTTTTTAGATCTTAGATGTGGCATTGATTACTTGAAGTTAAATCTGTACAGATCAAATCAAAGTATTAGATTACAACAATAAAAATAAACTCTTTATTTAGTAATTTGCCTAAAGTTTGACATGTGAATTGTAAAATTTTTAAAACTCTGAAATTAACATTGTAGATTTTTTTTATTAGCATCTCAGATTACAACAAGGAGACATTTGATGTAATTTTGAAATTAACTTTAATTAAAGCTTGGAAATGGGGAGTGTAAAACATAGACTTTACTGTGAAATCTTGGATTGAATTTGTATGAGTGGACCCTTTCTGGACAGTTGAAGTAAAATCTTGTCACAAAGAGAAGTATTCTCAACTCCTTATTATCAATCACTACCAAATACAAGGATAGGAAATACAAAAGAAAGTGCCTTCATCATTAATCAATAGTGAATGATGACACTCTGTTTTCTTTCAAAATTCTTGTCACAAATATTCTTAAAATGCATCCTTATATATACAGTCATACAAATCCCCCTGAGAATCTACCCCACATTTACATAATGAAAAATCATCAGACTTATGTTATAATTGACCCTTGAATTTGTTATCAGTTTGACCTTGAACTTGTCACCATATTGACCTTAAATTTTTAACCAGATTAACCTTAAACTTGCGACCAGATTGACCTCGAACTTGTCACCAGATTGACCTTGAACTTGTTATCAGATTGACCTTGAATATTTGTTCATACATGCCATATCTCACGCCGTGAGACAAAACCTCACGGATTTTTGTTTATTTTTGAAACTCCCGGCGTTAGATCGATTTCTCACGGAAAATTGCTATGCCTCCCTTTAATTTTTTTTCAAAGAAGCTACGCCAATCAGTAGGGATGATTACTGAATAAACATGGTTTAAAGTGTCCAAAGTCGTGTGCAATGTACCGTAGATAATCCCCTAATCGGCAAGTGGACACGCGTTGTCACCTTCATGGTGTACTTGGTCATTTAATTTAAGATACACGTGTATAGATTTATCATTTGTGATAGATAAATAAACAATTACACAAATATTGTTCTTTCTTTGTAAAAATTCCAATCACATATCAGGCACCAGAGGAAGAGAGAAACTATCTTTTTCTGAACAGGGAATTTATTGGATGGAAAACGATGTGAATAGCATAAGACAGATGGAAAAAATTTACCTTTTTATGTATTCTTTATTTAAATGAAGGCTGTATAACGCAATTAAAATCATGATCTCTTTATTTTTCTTCTAAATATACCCAAATTTCATGGAAAAAGCTGTATGAAGTCACCACCAAAAGTCATGCTGTAGCATCCATGTTTTAACTCTTAACCCGATAAAATAGTCGTTAACCCAACATGTACAAAGTATATCAAGGGGAATAATCATGTTGCTACAGAAAGTAAACAAATTAAACTGGAAGCACATGTTTGACAGTACTTTCTGTTTGGTGATTGTTTGGATGAATAAAACTTTTCATTGATAAAATGATTATGGGAAGGAAACATCTGAAAGCAGGTTTTTGTTGTGTAACTTATTTATTCTTCCAGATAAAAAATAAAACACATTCTTTCATTGAACAGCTGAATAAAAAAAATGTACTTAACAATATAAGATCTTATTGTGTCCCATGGATTTTCTATTTAGTCTTACTTGTAGCTTAATAATAAAATGTCTTGAATATGTACTGTGGGTATCTAATGAATTATTTTTTTTATTGATAAAATGAAAAAAGAAAGAAAATTATTTGTAATAAAAATCTACTCTGGTGTTTTATTTAATGTTTTGACAAAATGCACATCTTTTAAATATTGTATATAATGTAATGAACACTAAATAATTTTTCATGAAAATTCAGACAAAAGATCAAAGTCTGAAAAAGACATCAAGCTGTGGCAAAATACAAAAGCATTTATAGTTCTCAAAAAACCTAAGAATACGCGAAAATTGTCTGCATTACAGGTTTACGTAAAACCTCCCTTATTTTTTTCAAAACTCCCTTAAAATTGCCATCAATCTCACAGTTTGCTCCCATAGTAATATGGCATGTATGTTTGTTATCAGATGATCTTGAACTTGCCATGAGATTGATACCAAATAGATCAAAGATTAGTCAAAGACTTGTTGGAACATCTGGACTTTTGTTGTCAGTATTAGTGGTGATAATTGTTTGTCAGTGTGCTTGTGTCAATGATTGGTGGCTTTCTATGGTACTTTGGTTTCCTCCACACATCCCAGAACTGACTACTTTGATATATGTGAGAGAATCTTTACTTGGTCGTAAAACATCAATACTCCACTTCACTACATGTCTTCAGAAATCATCATTGTGTAATATCAACATTTAATTCACACTTTTTCTGACAACTATACATCATCATTGACCTTGACCTTATCACGAGATAGAGAATCTAAAATCACCAGATAAGCCATACAGTTGTAAAACATCCTAGCCATTGTTATCAAAATCATTATCAATTCTCTAATTACATGACATCTATCTATGGTTGTCATGGGATTGTGGATTTAGCTTCCTAGACTTTTTTACCATTGATCACAGGAAGTAATCTGTGTTTCCCAGAAACAGCAGACATACTGCCATCAATCAGGATGGAGTCTTGGATTAATTAATCTTTTATCTCTCAAATCAATGTTTGATTATTCTTTTCTGGGAAATTGAAAATAATAAAATTGTAAAGAAGAAAGAATTTAATGATTTAATTGAACTTTGATTATTTACATTTTATTGTTTAATTAGCTTAAAGCTGACATGTTCTTGAAGATAAAATTTTACATTTCACTATGTGTAGTTTAATTTAGTGATATACAGTGGGACCTGTTTATTTTAGCAATGTATCATGGAACCTGTCTATTTTAAGAATGTATACTGGAACCAGTTCATTTTAACAATATGTACTGGAACCAGTCTATTTTAACAATGTGTACTGGAACCAGTCTATTTTAACAATGTGTACTGGAACTTGTCTATTTTAACAATGTGTACTGGAACTTGTCTATTTTAACAATGTGTACTGGAACTTGTCTATTTTAACAATGTGTACTGTAACCAGTCTATTTTAACAATGTATACTGGAACTTGTCTATTTTAACAATGTGTACTGGAACTTGTCTATTTTAACAATGTGTACTGGAACCAGTCTATTTTAACAATGTATACTGGAACCAGTCTATTTTAACAATGTGTACTGGAACTTGTCTATTTTAACAATGTGTACTGGAACCAGTCTATTTTAACAATGTGTACTGGAACCAGTCTATTTTAACAATGTATACTGGAAATTGTCTATTTTAACAATGTATACTGGAACCAGTCTATTTTAACAATATGTACTGGAACCAGTCTATTTTAACAATATGTACTGGAACCAGTCTATTTTAACAATGTATACTGGAACCAGTCTATTTTAACAATGTGTACTGGAACCAGTCTATACCAAACATCTTCCAGACAATACATTTTGTTCAGATGAGACAGGTATTCATTTTACGCAGGATAATTAAACTAATGATATTTATAGCCCAATAAAGATAGGTCCCTGGATTATGATGCAGTATTGAATATTTTGTTTGGAAATATTACCATTGATTCGTATGTGTTTTAGGACAGTCAAATCTATTGCCACTTCATATCAGGCCTAACGGTTCTTGAGCGACCGTTCTGCAAATTGTTGTATTATTATAAGAGTTATCTACCTTTATGCACATATATTGTAACGTCACCTTGACATCATTTTTGACGTATTGGCTTGATGTGTACTTTTGTATACCATGTGCTCGAGTGTTAAGTTCCATAAATGCTGCTGAACCTACGTCGTTGATTAATCACATGATAACCGACATATTAGTACACAAATCATCCTTGACACTTTGGGACACTAAATTTGACTGTTCCCAAAATGCCTATGAAATGTCTATATATTGATTTTGGATTTACTATGGATTCAATCTTTGCAGATAAATAATGCTATTACATGAATTGTTGAATTTTTGCACTTGTTAAACAGCTAAATAAGAAGATTCAATCACATTTTAATGGATACAAATGAAATGTCAAGAGCTAGATCATTAGTTAACATATTTATCTTATATTAATGTGATAGAAAATGTCTAAAACTCACTAATGTCTAATTGACTGGAGGCTTGTCTGTTTTTTTCTTAAAAGCCTTTACATTTCCACGGCGACAGATAATTATCTGTACGGTAATTTTTTTGTTTTTTTTTTAAGTTAGATTTTTTAATGAATTTTTTATCCTTCTGTCTCTGTGTGATTTCTGATTTAGGATTAAGACTTTTGATTAAATGAATCTTATTAAATTTTCATCCTAAGACAGACTCCATTTTCAATTCTTAACACTGTTTGAAATCAGACAAAATAAAAAAAACCCAAAAGCCACAGACAGCTGATTTTGATTGCACTCTATGTTCTCATTAAAAATGTTGTTGTTTAGATAATGCACTGATAATGCAATTACACGTGTCTGAAAATAAATTGATAATGCACTGATAATGCAATTACACATGTCTGAAAATAAATTGATAATGTACTGATAATGCAATTACACATGCCTGAAAATAAATTGATAATGCACTGATAATGCAATTACACATGTCTGAAAATAAATTGATAATGCACTGATAATGCAATTACACATGTCTGAAAATAAATTGATAATGCACTGATAATGCAATTACACGTGTCTGAAAATAAATTGATAATGCACTGATAATGCAATTACACATGTCTGAAAATAAATTGATAATGCACTGATAATGCAATTACACATGCCTGAAAATAAATTGATAATGCACTGATAATGCAATTACACACCCCTGAAAATAAATTGATAATGTACTGATAATGCAATTACACACCCTGAAAATAAATTGATAATGTACTGATAATGCAATTATTCAAATCCCTGGAAATATATTGATTTTGTTCAAAATTTTTAATTGCCGTCATTATTTTTCAATTAATTCTTTTAATATTGATTGGCAAACAAATGAAATTTAAAAAATGCAGAATGAATTTGGAGTGGAGAGAGGTTTTTGCCCCAGTAAAGATTCTTTCACTTATATTGAGGTGGTCAGTTCTCGGATAATGGTGAAAATTGGAGGGCCCAAAGAAACCGACTGACCCTCAGCAAATGGACTGACAAACTTTCTCATATTAAGATCTGTCCCGAGCAGGATTTGAACCTAGGCAATTAGGGGTGTTGTTATCCATTAGCACATACTTTAGACCACTCGTTCACCATGGCCTCAGAATGATGAAAGATCAAAGTAAAACAGCTGAATTCTCATAAAATGGACATAGGAACAGATCTTTTAAGTATGGAAACAAGGAATAGATCTTTTAAGTGTGGGAAAACTTAACTGAACTACAGTCCAACCTGCCTTAAAGATCACCTCTATATAAAGGCCACCTGCTTATAAAGGCCATTAGAATTGTGTCCCAATTGTTCTTTATTCATATTTGAACCTGTATATAAAGGTCACCTGCCCATAAAGGTCACTTTTACTAGTTCTCTTGGGTGGTCTTTATAGACAGGTTTGACTGTACTTGTTTTCCCTATATTACACACCTTTTGTGACCCTGTACTTAGGCTTTTATTGCCATGTTTTGACCTTGCACCATTTTTTGTTTTCCTTAGTTTTAATGGAATTGGTCATCTAATTTGTAAATATTAAATCTTCAAATTCTATAATAAAATTTGAAATTTCATGAATGCTGGATTGCTAGAATTAATTTCCTTGCAACATGAGGCCAGGGTGTCTCTGTGTCATCATTAAAGATAAAACAAGAACGAAATACCGAAAAACAGGAAAAATTTTCTCATTTACAAATTGATCATTTCAATTGGCATAAACCCTGGCTGCGTCTGACCCCAAGACTTGATAGTGGGTAGTAACTGTTCTTTCACCAAGCACTCAGCATTACGAAATGAAAGTCTGGGTTCTTTTGAATGGGAACTTAAAATAAATGAGGTCCCATTTCACGGTAGGCTTTGCACACTTTAACCCTGCTGTATAATGCCATCAGCGCAACACACATGCAAAATTTCTGCACATTCTCCTTTAGCTGGTGAGGACTCAATATAAGTGAAATATTCTTGACTGGGCATTACACACCATTACTTTATTCAATTGGCATAATACTATAGCAAGAATATGCTAGCTTAGACAAACACATGATCTATGTACATGTCTTCTCTTACAGTAATATCGGACTCAAAAGTCATGTTGGAATGTTTTACTTGTAAGAACACAGAGACAAGACATCTGTTTTGATATAATAAATAATGAAATGTCATCTACAATTTATAAATATCAAGGCTAAGTTTACCCTTGGGGTCAGTTTGACTGACTTCCATGTCGGATACAGCAGATGATATTAGATTGCTTACTTTGAATCTCACTTATTATCTGACAAACCTTAATGGTGATTTTTGTTCCTTACAGAGATGGGTAGATCCTGTAGGTTAATTTGACTTTAACAGATATACTGTAAACATATTTATTTTTACGGTGTACTAATTTTCGCTAATTTTGCGGTCGTTAGTTTTGTGCGAAAATTAATACCAAGCTGGAGATGTATTATGCTTTCTGTGTTATAGTGCATATTTCAAAATATTTAGAAAATTTAACTATGCGGATATGTCTAAATAGTCTATACGGTGAAAAATATACACACAAAATTAAAACCTTTACAGTAGCTTGACAAACTACAAGAAGACATTTTTTTACTGACAGGGATTGGCTGATCCTGGACCCCAGTTAGACTTAATTCTCAATCAGATACAGAAGATGGTCTCGAATTGGTAACTTAATATCACTTAACATTTGGAAAACCACACAGGGAATTTTTACATATTTTTTCTGACAGAGGGAGGGGGGTTGATCCTGCAGCTCAGATTGACTTAATTCTATGTAAGATGTAGCTGAAGGTATTGTAGATTGGTAGCTTTTAATTCTGCTTAATATTTGACAAATTATAAGGAGACTTTTATTTTCCTGACATCGCTGGTCTGATCCTGGAGGTCAGTTTTACTTAATTATCTGTCAGATACAATACATTACAATCCATAGCTATGTATGTAACTGCACAGCTTGACAAACCAGAATTAGACTTTTACTTTCTCCGATACTCCAATCCTGTGGGCCTGTTTGATTTTTCTGACATTTAATCAGATACAAAACTTTAACATCAGTAGCCTTGACATCTTGACAAACATCAAGGAGACTTTAATTTTTTTCTGATATAGAAGATCATTTTGATTTTTCTGATTTTCAGTCAGATACAAAACATTAAGATCAGTAGCATTGTATGTAACTGAACAGCTTGACAAACATCAAGGCGGTTTTTATTTTTCCTGATGTTCCAATCCTGTGGTCCAGTTTGATGTTTCTGACTTTTAGAGCAACAGAATTCTCAATCAGATACAAATATAACAGTTATAGCTTGCTTAGTTTACTCTTGGATAGATCACCTGTTCACCTGTAGAAATTCATAAATACTAACAGTATTAGTTGTGTTTTATCTTCTGCTTTCAAAGAAAGAGGTTCAAAGTTCTGTTCAAGAAAGAGGTTCAGTCCGTCCAGAAAATTTCTTGTCATTAGTAATTCTCCAAAACTCTGAAGCACCTATTTCAATGAAACTTGGTAAAAAGCATCAACATTGATATGGAACCAATTTTAAAAACTTAAAAACTGAAATATTATATTCATATTAACAGAAAAACCTCACAAGATGGCTTATGAATTGATATATTTAAACTTCGCAGTTGTAAAGTCAGACCAATTGATAACCTCCTGATTAGCAGATCTTACATTTAGTATTTATAGTACGTGACCCAACATGACACTTTAAGCTGCTTGTATTTGTTTATCTTTTCGCTGTTTTTAAACATATAAATAAAAGTATTACTGATATTGGGATTACGTGGACGTAAACATGTGTATTTATAATTACATATGTACAGGTATTACGTAGAAAGGACACATGTATAAATTTCACTTAGAAAGAGGTAAGATCTTACAATTTTTTTTGCCATTCAGACATTGGCTTATAAATATCGGACAACTCTAAATATCCAGACACCCCCATTTTTTAAAGTGTGTAATTTTCGTATTTTCTCTAAGTTCCCGGACATTTGAAAATGAAATTATTATAATTTTTCTGAATACATAGAAGGATTGCAGTATATATTTTTGGGTACAAAAAATGATGTAATATTTAGTTAATTGTCTTTTAAGTTTATTGAGATTTTAAGTAAGGATTATGCCACACTTATTCAGATCAATTAATCTGTCTTGTATAAATATTAATAGCATTAAGTCATACATTTTGTTATTGAATTTAAATTGTAAAAAAAATGGCTAGTATTAAACAGTCTGAAGTAAACACTGGTCCATCAAATGGCTTCAGCCTAGTAGATGTTAATTCGGGCCATTGAAACTTAAATACCAATTATTCAAATTTATATTGAGTGAAAAAATGCAGATATTTAAATGTATAACAACAGCAGACAAAAATTTGATTTATAGTCTTCAGTCAATCTGTCCGTCCATCACTCAGTCTGTCCGTCTATTGGTCAGTTTATCAGCCATGGAAGTAGATTTAATGCATTTCAACTTTTAGAGGCCGCGGTGGCCAAATGGATAAGACATCAGTCTACAAATCCAGGGTCTCTCACTGCTGTGAGTTCGAGTCCTGCCTAGACCACATGTGAGAAAGTGAATTTTCCTTGCCGTTGGCCTTTACTGGTTCAACTGGTATCAGTATAGTCTGACTGGGGGAGTGGTATGCTTGTCTGTGGTGTACAGACTCTGTGAGCTAGCATGTTAAAGTTACCCTGAGTGCACACTAATACAAGGCAGACCATACAACACACTTGCACTTCACATGCATACAAAAAATTGTTCATAGAT
Organism: Anadara kagoshimensis; assembly: GCA_021292105.1. NCBI lineage: Eukaryota > Metazoa > Mollusca > Bivalvia > Arcoida > Arcidae > Anadara > Anadara kagoshimensis. The sequence continues at coordinate 58,651,336 of CM037873.1, read as the reverse complement.
TAATTCATAGAGATTAAAAAATATCGTTCTCATCGCCAATAGCTGAAAAATTGCTGATGCGACGTTAAGCAACATACAACTAACCAACTATTTCAACTTTTACAAGAGTGTATACATATGAGATGTGTATTGAATATCTATCAATGTGTATTGTCTTATATAATGACAGAATAAAGATTAAATTTAAGTAGAAAATCATGTTAATTAAATCACTGCACTTGTAGTGATCAAAGGCAAGCTTTGATTTTCATTTTGATTTTTTTAAATGTCATTTTTTTTTGCAATATTTCTTTAATGTAAAAAATTCAAGGTATTTCAAGTTTAATGTGCTATTAAAATCGCACGGTTTTTAAATAAAAATCTAGTTTAAATTTTAAATATTTTTAAAGCGCTAAAAATGTTGAAGGAATATTTGATAGAAGTGTTTAAACCATGACTACTTTATCATTGTATTGGATAGTTTATTATGAAACATGTTTATGACGTAAAAATGATTGTTATAAATTACCGTTTTCTTCCTTTTAATTTATTACTGTACATAAAAGATAAAACTAGATGTTTTATGACTGACCTCCATTTTATTGATGAGCTCACCGATCATAAAGCGTGGTTATAATTTATTTTAAGCCATTATCACTTTGTAAATCATGAAGTAATTCACTTCCTACTCGTGATAGTAGTACACTAATCAAAAGGTGGGAGATGTAACATTCATTGCAGCTGTGGAGCCAATTCATAAAGGTCAAGGTCACCTGTAAATCTTTGTTTATATCTTGCACTCTTGTTTTTTACAGGTCAGTTCATTGGTTACCATGGTAATTTTTAATTTATTTTTGTCCTGTTGTAGGCTATGGCTTGGTAATTGATAAGTATAAATGGGTGTTTGTAACTGTAAAGATAGGTTTGAAGTTACACGGCACAGTACCACCACGACTTATTGTACCAGTTATTTAGTTACCATGGTAACTCCATTTTTGTCCTATGTAGGTCAGTACCACTGTTACCTTGACAACATGAATTACTTTTATCAGGATTTTAAGTTACCAGGGAATACTTTTATTAGTTCTTTGGTTACCATAGTAACTTGTGATTTTGTCTTTTATTTGTAGGCCAGCACCACCGTGATCATGACAACATGGACTACTTTTACCAGTTGGAAATATGGAAAGGCAACATCAATGGTGCCTTACGACTGGCACGAGAGCGAGAAGAACTGTCAGATTGGCTAGTTGCTATGGCACCAATGGGTAAGCTTATTGAATGAATTGAAGTTTGGAAATCAGGTATAAATATTGTTGTCAGAATGTATCAATTAGGCATATATAAAAATATACTGTATGAATATCCTGAACCTATAAGTTGTGAAAGATGTTTGCCTTGCATTGCAGTTTTAATTGTGGATTAAGTTAAGGGGATTTTATGTCCCTGTCAAAAATATTTCACTTATAGTGGGATGCGTTGAGTACATGGTCTATAACGCATGAATTATAGTGCCTCTCACTGCCTGGGTTTGAATCACACTTCAGATGGAGAAAGTTTGTCAGTTCTCTTGCCAAAGGTCAGTGGTTGTTTCTGGGGACTCTGGTTTCCTTCACCATCCCTGAACTGACTGCCTTAATTTACCAGTAAGCAAAAAAATCTTATCAGAAACATAAAACTTCATTTCTCCATACTATTCACAGGATAAAGTTTATGTTGGCTAAAATGTTTGTGGTTCTTGCTGTCACATAAATTATTGACAACACAAATATTTACTTCTGGTAATAACCAATATCCTGCAGATATAGGTCAATTTAAGTCAAAGAATGTTTATATGTTACCATGGTTACAAAAAATAATTTTATTGTGAGAAATTATTTTTGAATTATGGGTAACACAACAAATCTATCACTGACATTTGTAATGAATTTTAAACCACTAGGATGGTTTAGTTCATAGAGTGTTTGCTTGGTGTTACAAGGTCAAAAGGAGGGAGGGGGTCAGTCCAGGAGATTGAGTGGTGACAGCTATTTGGTCATTCATGTAACCTGTCATTTAGTTGAGACATTAAGGACATGTATTTTGTCACAATAGGCAAGACAGGAAATTATAACAACAATCGTAAGTCTGTTCTTGCTGCATATATATAAGCATATTGCAAAGCTGTAATTTTCTTAAAATTTATTGAAAGCTGAAGACATCTCAATATAAGTAGAGTTGTCATGACTGTAACGTCAGACTTGCTCACTAAGATCATTTTGTATATAATGGTGTCTTATAAAATTACATATTACATTACATAATAAAGCTTTACTGTACATTTTATATATAAAAACATAAAATTAATGATTAGTTTATAAGTCATAAAAAATGCTCAATTCTGGATAACATAAATTAAAACTAAATCATAAATAACATTTATTTTCCCCGGGAGTGCAGTAAACGTCCATTTTATAGCCATAAGATTTTATATACTTACCATAAATATCAGAAGTTTATTCGATTACATAATTCTAGATAATGTCGATATATAGCTAAACAACATTAACCTGTCAGCTTGACCTTTAATTTAAATATTTATCATGGATCAGTTCATTATGTGTAGGAAACTCAGGTGTCCATTTCATCTACTACATTATGAGTGATAATCACTTCATTGAGTAGGCACTTCCACCTTGATTCCTAACACACCCCATGTATTGGGTGGACCCTCCTATATGAATATTCCTAATGAAAGGTCAAGCTGACAGGTCAATTGTACTTATCTATAGAAATATGTTGAATCTGAAAATAAGTCTGTTATGTTAAAAGTGTTTCAGAATTCTAAAATTCGATTTGTCAGGGTTTTGTCAGTCAATAATAAGATTTAATACACAAAAAATTTCTACAATATCATAATATGGTCTTTTTTTTCTCAAAAAATCCTACAAATCTTGTTTATTGGATTTTGTTGTTTTTTGTTTGTTTTGTTTCCAGTAAATTTTGTTTTGTGGTAATGTAAAAAAATCATTAACGATATTGAAATTGACAGAAAACAGTTATTTTATCGAATTCACTGTCTGAGAGTCTGAAACTGTAAGATTTGTTTTAGTCAAGAGGGATTCTCTTTAGGAAAGACAGACTGTATTTTAAATCTATCGTCTGAGAATTGATAGTTAATAAATGGAACTGTAAGAAATGTTTGAATCAAGGATTCTCTTTGGAATATATAGATAGAATTTTTTAATCATTGTCTGAGAATCGGTAGTTAATAAATGGAACTGTAAGAAAAGTTTGAATCAAGGATTCTCTTTGGAATAGATAGAATTTTTTAATCATTGTCTGGGAATGGGAAGTTGATAAATGGAATTTCAAGAAATTTTTAAATCAAGAAGAATTCTTTTTTTGGATAAGATAGACAGAATTAAGATTTGATTGTAAACTAAAGTTATCAAAGTTTGAATGTATACAGTAAAATCTTTATATAAAGTACATGTAGGAGACCTAAGATAGAGGGGTTCTCTTTGGCTGAAATATCAAGCATAAGTACTTATGATAAAACAGTATTCTTCCAGGACACACAGCCTTGGCAGGGCTCTTGCTGGGTTGTTTTTGAGACTGATATTCTGCCCCATTCACAATTCAAAATCTTATGGTGTTTTCACAATAACTTTGCCAATTTTCACAATTTTGGAAATTTCAGCTGTAAAACCAATATACATGTATAAGGATTTTTCTTCTTCACAATTTTTGTCATTATTATGCTTATTTTCACAATTGCAAGGGACCTAGCCCCATTCACATGAGTATGAGAGAGCCCTACTTGGATGAGTACTGGTATAACCAATCCTGATTAAAAGATTTCTTTCATTTCAGCGGCATTTGATACTTGGATAACAATTTGTGAAGATTATGCTACCCAGCTTGAAGCAGACGGACAATATCACAAGGCAGCTACCTATCTACTGGCTGCTCACAAAGTTTATGGAGCCATTGAACTGTTCAAACGACATCGACTGTTTAAGTATGATGATTTTAAAGTATTTAAATTTTGTAATGGGGTTTGGTATTGTACCACATGATAAACCCTAATGTTTGTGCAGAGCTATTATAGTCCAACCTGCCTTAAAGGCCACCTCTTTATAATGGTCACCTGCTTACAAAGACCAGTAGAATTGTGTCCCAATTGTTCTTAATTCATATTCTTTGAACCTGTATATAAAGTTCATCTTCCTATAAAGACCACCTTTACTGGTTTGACTGTTGGATATGGAATCATATCAACTTATGTTTTCCCGTATAAATGACGTTATTCTGGGAATTTGCAGCATAAATGTTTTCCAAAACGTCTCGCACAAATGTTAAGGGGTGCTGATCATGCGGTACAGAGACTAACCCCATTATTTATTGTTTTTAGCTCAACTGACTATAGCCAACTGAGCTTAAGACATGGTGAAGCAATTGCATCTGTATATCTGTAATCTTACTTCTCGTGATAAACCATAGGGCTGAATTCAACCAAATGTGCTATGAAAAGTCCTTGGATGATTTAGATTGAAAATTTTGTTCAGCATAGCCATCCAGAATCAAAGGTGGTTGCTGTTACTATAATTAGACTTAGTGATTAAATAGATTCTACTGATTTCAGTTTAATAGTATAAGTGTTTTATTCAAGTAGTGCATGAAACTCCACATTTTTGGGGACATATTGTTAAACACTGTGCTATCAGTTTTAGGGAGTATATCAACAATATGATTCCATGTTCAATGGAAGTAATAGAAATTATGTAAATATATATAATTACTTTTATTTTTTTTCATTTTAGGGAAGCTATTGCCATTGCTAAAGTTAGATTATCTCCCTTTGACCCAGTATTAGAGGATCTGTACATGCTCTGGGCTCATCAGCTTACTAAAGATGGAAACTATGAACAAGCTGCTAAATGGTAAAAACTTATACATTTATAATTTTTATGTAAATACCCCCTGTTGTATAGAATTTCCTGCTTTATTAGATGGTTAGATGGGAGGGGTGAGTTTATCAAGCTCAAAGTGAATGGGTTGTCTGTGATGTGCATTTGCATTAAAGTGGAAATAAAATTGTAAAAAAAAAGTTTCACTGAGAACTGATATATTTGTAATTAGATACAACTCTGATTCCTAGGGCAAGTTTATTTGCACCAAGCAATATTCTGGGTGGGGTCCATCGTGTTACCAAAGAGGAAATGTATAATAGAAAATATGCAACGTGAGGGGAAAAAATGATTTTTTTCCCCATAGAAATGATTACTTGTAATCCAGGTAATTAAAGTCTTTCTTTTGCTTCTGGTGGAAGGGTTGGGTTAAAGTGGTTTGGAGAGATTTTTTTAAGTAGGTAGGAAATATAAGGGATGGGTCCATCATGTTACCAAAGATGAAACATATTAAGAACAAGCTGCAACATGAAAAAATTAAATTCTTCATAAAATTAATTATATTTATTTGTAATCAGTGTAATTACCACACACACACACACACACACACACACACACACACACACATTGGAGTTTTATCTGAACCAGGAAATGTCCTTAGCAAACTGAAGATGGAGCTGCAAAAAAAATATAAAAACTCATGTGTCAGTTAATTAGTATTTGCTTTATTTGTAAAATGTTAGGTGACAATCAGTGCAAATGTATCTTGTTGATGAATAATCTTAATACCATTATGTGTGCTTCTCATTATTTCTTGAAATAAAACAGGAAATAAAACAAATGGAAAATAGAAAAAAATTACCCAATTTCCTGTATCTTTTATTTGAAAATTGTGGTACATTTAAATTTTCAGCAAAACCTTACAGAATTGTACACTTTTATGCTGCTAATTTTTTTAAGGTCTGGAAAAAATCTATTTAAATTTTCAGAAAAACCCCACAGGATTTTACAACACTTTTATGCTGATAATTTTTTTAAGCTCTGAACATGCTGGGGAAAAATCCAATTTCCAGTATCTTTTATTTGAAAACTACATTTATGTTTTCAGCAAAACCTAACAGAAGTTCATAACACTGCTTCTCCTCTCCGCTGTTAATTTTTAAGACGCAAAAAAATTAACAAATTTATTAAAGCTTAAACTATCATAAAATATCTAAATAACAATTAGACCATGGAGATTACTGATAATAAACAACTTTTATAGTTTCAAATCTGAAATTAATGTTTTACGTGTTTTACATCTGTTTGTCATTATCCTGTATCCACTGTTTACAAATCTTTGTTTTAAGTAATTAATGCCATTCATCCGGTATCTGCAAATCTTCATTATCTGTGTTCTTGAAACATCTTCAATGCATTTAAATTGAAAATTAATACAAATATGTTGAGTTTTATTAAGACAAAGTGTAATGAATCAGTTTTACTTCTTGAATATATGCCAAATTGATGAAAATAAAAGTCTGCTGCATAAACTGTTAATGTACATCTTGTAATCTCCCACTATTTTCCAGTTAAAATGAAGGTTGATAGCAGTCTTGTGATTTGATTTTTAAGTTGTTTTACATATAGTAGCAAAATTTAAAAATGAAAACAATTTGAATTTTTTTTAAACATTTTAACTGGCATTTAAAAAATCAATTTTACAGTACCAGGAAACCTCCAATCAATAAAAATACCAGATTTGCATGATACGGAAATGAATTAAAAGTTTACTGAGTTTTAGAAAAATCAATTTCAATAATTATTTTCAGGTTTAGCACACACTTTGGACAAATTTAAAAGTAGGAAGAAGGATGGTGTTTTAAATAAATGTTTTACTGATAACATTTTAACCATGATAGTTTCAGGAAGAGAAAAGTTCATTTAAGGCAGATCAAATGTTCTTTAATAAATTCAACATTTACAGTAAAACCTTGATTCATTGCCCTCATTTGTTCAGTCAAATTTTGGCATTATAAAGGGGTTTACTGATCAATTGGGGGAAGCGGATAAAGAAAAACATAGACAAAATGGATTTTTGGACTTCAAAATAGTTTGGCTATAAGCAAGGTGGCAAGTTATCAAGGGGCATTATAACGAGGTTTTACTGTAGTTATAATAAATATAAGGATACATTAATAATGTTATTTCCATCAAGTTACATAAAGCTTATAGTACAAACAGAAAATACAATGAGAAAAATAGTGGTAGTATAAATAACATACCCCGGTAATACAGTGTGTCAAGTTTGACCTGGCTGTTTGACCTTTAATTTGAATATTCAATCGTGTAGTTTAGGGGTCATATACAGTTAATATATACGAATACATGATAGTTATACTGGCTACCGTATGTTTATGGTAATAAAGCATGTTGTCTTACCTAAATCACACAGTCTATTAGTCCAATCTAAAATTCAAATCAAAGGTCACATGGCCAGGTCAAACTGACAAACCGGGTGTGGTAATGAAGCATGCTGTCTTACCTAAATCACACAGTCTATTAGTCCAATCTAAAGTCACATGGCCAGGTCAAACTTGACAAACCGGGGGTGGTAATGAAGCATGCTGTCTTACCTAAATCACACAGTCTATTATTCCAATCTAAAATTAAAATCAAAGGCCACATGGTCAGGTCAAACTTGACACACTATACAGGAAAACATTGTAACACATGACTAGATAGAAATAAAGATACATTACCAAAACAATATGGTTCCTTAATTAATATGTATGTAGTACATATTTAGCTAATTTCAAAAGTGAGTTTTTAGGAAGACAATAAGCATATATTTAGCCAAAAGTTGAGAATAACACAATTTTATTATTCTAATAAAGTATTCAAAACAGGAAATAGAAGTTGTCGCTGTGATTAATGATCTGTGATAAGAAATCTCGTTTGATTGATTATGTCATGATTAAGGCGGTGTTATTAATGTTATTACAGACGACAAAAACAAAAATAAAATGATTTTAATAAATCTCTTTATTTTTAAATTGTTTTCAGAGAGAAAGTTATTTTAATTACATAGGTGGAAGTTTTTATTTTTCCTGTAAAAGTTTTATGTCATATCTACCTTGAAAGTGTCATGTCGTTCGCTCTTTGTTAAGATCATTGTCCAATGTTGAGATAGTCATATCATTGACATATAGATCAGTGCTCAGTGGTATGAGTTTATCATACCAGCAATGACCTAAGAATCAGTTTGGATGAGTTTTGGAAACCTTATGAGTTACTTAGTTAACATGGTACTGAGCTCAGATAAGGTTCTCAGGTCTCAATGAAAGTGAAATAATCTTGACTGTGATATGGAGTTCCCCTCTTGCGCTCTCTCTCTCTCTCTCTCTCTCTCTCTCTCCTCTCTCTCTCTCTCTCTCTCGTAAAAACCATGAAGCAAATGTTTTTCCTATAATAAAATGAGTTATTTTAAATCAATCTTGGGAATAAAAAGGCCTTAGGATAGGGTTTAAAGGAAAATTAAGAGATCTTTTGACATATCATAACTGTTAATAGAATTAATCACTAATCAGACATATTAAAAGGTTGATAATAATTAAATTTCAGACATAATTTTCTTTTTCTTCCAGCCATTTGGCCATGAAACAGGTTCAAGATGCTGCATTGCTATTGGCTAGAAGATACAACCAATCAAGTTTACAGACTGCAGCTAAGATTTCATTAATAGCCAATGAAAAACAACAAGCATTGGTTTATGGACAGAAAGTTATACAGAGCAATTTACTCCAATCTGATTGGGGTGAGGCATACAAGTTTCTGAAAGGCCAAAAGAATTTGCAGGTACTCAATACATATATGAATGAAATACTGTAGGTTGCCATAGAAATGAAGATCTTTCTGCTAGAGGTCTCTACTGGTTGGCTGGGTGCCATTGCAAGTACCATAGGTTGTTGGTTTTCTTCAGGCACTTTGGTTTTCTCCACCTGCCCAAGAATTGACCACCTCAATATAAGGGGAAAAAAACTGGATGGGGGTGGGGTGGGGTGGGGGGTATAAAACCATTACTCCACACCACTCTTACAAATACACATACCATGTTAGCTTGTGTAAAGATAATTACCCTATTTATATGTTGGTTAGTTGAATGTTGCTTAACATCACATCAGCAATTTTTCAGCTATTGGTGACAAGAACTATCTATGAACAATTTCGTGTATGCATGTGAAGTGCAAGTGTGTTGTCTGGTCTGCCTTGTACCAGCGTGCACTCGGGGCAACTTTAAGGTGCTAGCTTACCGAATCAGTACACTGCAGACAAGTGTACCACTCCCCCAGTCATATTATACTGACACTTTGTGAACCAGTAAAGGCCAAACGGCCAGGAAAATTCACTTTCCACCATGTGGTCTGAATTCAGAGCGGTGAGAGACCCAGGATTTGTAGACTGACGTCTTATTCATTAGGCCACCATGGCCTCCCATATTTATATGTGAATAGAAGAAATATGACATTAAATAATACATGAATATACAACCAATGAATGTAAGTAAATAAATTGCTGCATATTTATTTTTCAATTTAACAATTTTCTGTCAAATAGTATAAAATGTTTCATTTTTTATCAGAAATAATCTGATTTTGATTAGAATGGACATTGTGCATAATTTTGGGCGATTTGCGAAAAGTGATATTCAGTGGTTAATTAATTAATTTTAATTTATGTTTTGTAGGCATTGTTGGCAGTTGCTGGAATGCATGAGCTTTTAGTAAAGGAGGTGTCCCAGGGTAACCCTGATCTGTTGTCTGTCAACAAAGATAAATTTACAGCATGGGAAGATTTATCAAGCCAGAAATCTTTTCTTCCAGGTAAGCATGCACCTAATAAACTTATTGAAGAGTGGATACAATAATGTAAAACCTTTTTAGCTTTGCCACCTTATGGCCACAGTACCACTGTGGCAGCTCAATTCGTAAAGTGCTCGCTCCAAAAGTGGGAGGTTGTGGGTTCGAACCTGACTGGGTCTGACCCAAGACTTGAGGGTGGGTAGTGACTGATCTTTTGCCAATCACTCGGTATTACGAATGCCACAAAAGTTTTAAGTTGAAACGTCTTTTCTTTTTCCTCACCACTGTAATAATGAAGCAGGGATATAGAAATAGTAGCCTTGTGTGGGCATGTGTAAGTCCAGATCAAAACTTGTACAAGCAACTCCTACAGTATTTTACGGATTCGTTGTTTTATTGCCATATGAAGATGATCACCTCCTATTGTTGTTACACTGTGGTATTGGAGGACAAGTAGTTCTTGTTGTTGCAGATTAGAATTAAAAACCTACAGATTAAAAATCATCATTAATTATCTAGTAGTGTGGAATATAGGAACATAAGTGACAAACTCTTGGATGGTTTTCTTTATATGTCTTTTTGATATTTCAGATTTCATACTCGATTCTGAAGTAACCGATCCAGTATTACCATGGCAACCACATTTAATTGATGGTCATACATTTCCACACCATGTACTTAGAATATGGTATGGTAACCTAGGAATCACCATGGATACCACAAGTATAGAGGAAATGTACAGAGCATTAAGTGTGTTGCATGCTGGGAGACAAGTTCAATCTGAAATACAGCAGGTAAGTCAGGGGAGATAACTTGACATGTTATCATACCAGATTTGTGTATTGTATAACAAAAAATTATCTGTGTACTAATGTTTGGGGTTGAGGGGTTTATTGTTACCTTGGGACAATAATTGCAGTGAATGTGAAGCTGAAATCAACAAGAAATGATCATGTCCTGACACAGACATTCAAACTATACCAGTATACATCACCTTCCATAAATACAGTTGTTTTATCTCATAAAAATGTTTTGAATGGTTATGAATAGATTAATAATGTACAAAAATGTCTGCAGGCCTCTTACAGACAACCTGACAGCACAAATGTATCAACTCACTTTATAACAGAGAAAAGATTCTATTACTCTTAAATTTATTAAACATATAGTACGATACATGTAGATAAACCCTCTTGTTTCCAAAGTTTAATTGGAGACAGATAGATATATGATTGAGAAAACAATCACATTCATTCCAAAATATAAAAAGTCATTAAAAATGAAACATTTTTCTAATTTTTTTTTCAGTTGTTGGTAGATGTTAGTATTGACTTAGTATTATGTATGTTGTCATTACTGATGTCAGAGACTCCTACGGCTATAACTCACTTACTTCAGGCAGTTAGTAGTCTACATGACGCAGAACATAGTACCATTATGGAAATACTGCTTAGAAGATTTCTACCACAAGGTTAGAATAGAATGATTTTGCAAATTCTAGACTAGAGTTACATAATTTTTTTAGGTCATTTTGGAAATGGTAGGGGAAACAGGAGTGCATGTAAAAAACTTGAAGTAGTTGGTGTAGCAGGTTTAACTGAAACTTAAAAATTGAAGCCCTTTTCAGTGGATAAATAATTATATGTACCTCAAAAAGAAAAATAATTTTGACTGTAAAACAGATATGGACTACTTTTAAGTGGATAAAGATGGTATGATAAAATCCTTTAAAGACATTATAAAACAGCTATGGACTCCTTTTGAAGGGATCAATAAGGAGTAATGTGGATCTTAAGCTTGAAATATATTGACTGTCATCTCTATCATTATTTGGATTTTTAGCTCACCTGAGCCAAAGGCTCAGATGAGCTATTGCAATCTATCACCGTCCGTCGTCCGTCGTGTGTAAACTTTACATTTTAATCTTCTCCTCCAAAACTACTGGGCCATATTTGATGAAACTTAGTGATTATCATGCCTGGGTAGCAGCCTTTCAAAATTATGTTCGGGGTTTGGCCACGCCCAACAAGATGGCCGCTGTTACTAAAAATAGCAAAAAGACAAAAAAATCTTCTTCTCTGAAACCAAAAGGTGCAGGCAAATTTTGATTGGATATTTGGATTCAGCATACCTGGGAACATTAAAATTGTGTTTTTCATGAAAATTAGACGAAAAATAGGTTACGCGTTTTTTGCGTAAAATTACGTAATTTTTAAAATGAGACATTTATTGTTATAACTTCATAACGGCTGAAGATAATTGTATGGAGTTTTCACTGTTGATCTTGTCTTGCAATTTTCTTCCAATTGATGTCAAGGTCGAAGGTCAAGGTCATGTCCCAGTTTTTGACCTTTGATAAAAAATGCTATTTTTTTAACATTTCTCGTGAAAATGGCGTAGGATTTTCAGTTATTTGTAGGTATTAACATGACGATCATTTTGATACATAGATCAGGGTCATGGGTTCAAAGATCAAGGTCACAGATGTCCAAGAATACCAAAATAGTTAATTATCTCAAAAACTATAAACTTTTTGTATAGGCATGTATATTGGAATATTGTAGGTATTGGCCTAACGATAATTTTGATATATAGATAAAGGTCATAGGTTCAAAGGTCAAGGTCATAGACGCGAACGAATACTTAAATGGTTAATTATCTCAAAAACTATAAACTTTTTGTATAGGCATGTATATTGGAATATTGTAGGTATTGGCCTAATGATCATTTTGATATATGAATGAAGGTCATAGGTTCAAAGGTCAAGGTCATAGAATTGAACGAATATTTAAATGGTTAATTATCTCAAAAACTATAAACTTTTTGTATAGGCATGTATATTGGAATATTGTAGGTATTGGTCTAACAATCATTTTTATATATGAATGAACGTCATAGGTTCAAAGGTCAAGGTCATAGCTGCAAACGAATATTTAAATGGTTAATTATCTCAAAAACTATAAACTTTTTGTGTAGGCATGTGTATTAGAATATTGTAGGCATTTGCACAACAATCATTTTGATATATGAACGAAGTTCATAGGTTCAAAGGTCAAGGTCATAGACACGAACGAATACTTAAATGGTTAATTATCTCAAAAACTATAAACTTTTTGTATAGGCATGTATATTAGAATATTGTAGGTATTGGCCTATCGATCATTTTGATATATGAATGAAGGTCATAGGTTCAAAGGTCAAGGTCATAGATGCAAATAAATACTTAAAAGGTTAATTATCTCAAAAACTATAAACTTTTTGTATAGGCATGTATATTGGAATAAGGTATGTATTGGCCTAACGATCATTTTGATATATGAATGAAGGTCATAGGTTCAAAGGTCAAGGTTATAGATGCAAATGAATACTTAAATGGTTAATTATTTCAAAAACTATAAACTTTTTGTATAGGCATGTATATTGGAATAAGGTACGTATTGGCCTAACAATCATTTTGATATATGAATGAAGGTCATAGGTTCAAAGGTCAAGGTCATAGATGCGAACGAATACTTAAATGGTTAATTATCTCAAAAACTATAAACTTTTTGTATAGGCATGTACATTGGAATATTGTAGGCATTTGCACAACAATCATTTTGATATATGAATGAAGGTCATAGGTTTAAAGGTCAAGGTCATAGATGCAAACGAATACTTAAATGGTTAATTATCTCAAAAACTATAAACTCTTTGTATAGGCATGTATATTGGAATACTGTAGGTATTGGCCTAATGCACATTTTAATATACAGATGTTTTAGCTGTTTATAAATAATATATTGTAGCTAGACTTTAAATATGTTATATATAGCATACTTATATAATAATTATTATAATTAATTTGCAAAAAATACTTGCATATTATTGGCCCTTACTGCTGAAAATTTTGATATTCTCTTTTATTAATGTCATTGACCATTGAACCTCTGCATAAGATATGTACTCTTCTTCAGGTGAGCGTTAAGGCCCATGGGCCTCTTGTCTAATCAAGTTACACAATATTCGTTCACTCTATATAACCATTGAACTGTGTAGAAATGGCTTTTATAGTGCTATACCTTCCATTGCCTTTTTTCCAGTTTTTAACTCTGGAAATAAATTTAAATCACTGACTTGTACGACATGAGTTTCCAATCATTGGAACAGCCAACTATGATGTTATGTGTATAGATACAAGCAAGTGTGACATCACTATCAAATATAATTAAAGTCGTATAATTATATTTGGTCTTAAAGTTTCATACTACAGTCCAACTTGCCTTAAGTGCCACTTTTATATAAGGGCTACCTGCTTATAAAGGCCAGTAGAAATGTATCCCGAATTCCCTTTATTCATATTATTTGAACCTGTACATAAAAGCCACCTGCTCATAAAGTCCACTTTTACTAGTTCTCTTTGGTGGCCTTTATAGACTGCATAAGAAAACCACAAATATGAATATAATTGTATATAAATTTAACAGCTATTTGTATTTATAATTGTTTGTTGCTATTTTTAGGACCAAAATACATCTTAAAACTTCAACAGGAAGTGACAGCAACGAGGGTGGTCATCAGTATGGAGAGCAGAAGTAAGATAGATGGCGCTTCAAAGGTTCACACGATTAAACGTTACCTCTCGGAACTTAAGGAAGAAGATTCAGTGTCAAATGGAGGTTTACGATGTCGGGAATTAGACTGTCTTAGAGCTTATTACTACCTGTCTATTCTGTACTTCCTGAGAAAAAGATTACTAGAAAGGGAAACAACTGCTACCAAAGAAAACGATGCGAAAGTTGTTGAGATGATTGAAAAGTTAGATTTAGAAAATAGCGAAATAGGAGAAAAGAATTTAGCTGAAAATCAAATCAAAAGTAGTTGGTTGAAGTTAGATAGTGCAAATAAAGTAAACAACTTGGGTGTTTCCATGGAAACAAGACTGGATTCAAAAACAGTTGATTCATCATCAGAGACAGATAAATCTGATGATAAAAGTGGCCTTAAAGACAGCAATGTGTCAATTAATAGTGAAAAAGATAGTGAGAAATCTCCAATCAAATTGGAGCAAAAAAATGAAAAAAGTAGTTCTAGTGTTGATGCATCTGAAATTCACACGGACGCTGACAGGTTGGCGGAAAATAAGCCCAGTGATACAGGGGCTGCAAGTTGTGATAAAGATGATAGCAAAGTGACCGATGAGAAAGTTGTGCCCAGTGATATAGGGGCATCAGCCTGTGATAAGAGTGATGAAACTCCAATTTTACCGCCTTTTGATATCTCGAAAAATAGTTATGGTAGTTTGAAAAAGCAACTATCTGAGGATAAGAGTGGCTCTGAGAATGACACTTTTATACTAAAATATCATTTAACAATATCAAAGTTGTCTCACTTGTCTCGGGGATTGTTATGGGATATCCAGGGTAAACGTTATGCCTTAACGGAAACTCTTGGATATATCCACAAGGCTATATCACAGTTGTTACTGGCCCAGAGACCAAGTTCTTTGTCTTCATCAGCTCAAAGTGAAAACGCTCCACCAGAACCAAGTACAAATGAAATGCCACAGGCAATGGGAGGCAGTTTGGTTTCAGAGCCAATGTCAGCTGATATCAGAGATATTTCCTCTCCACTTGAACGCTTAGCATTTGATAATAATTTCCCAAGTATTGAGCAACAACATTCTTGTAAAAAACGACATTTAAGTGAACCTGCTGTGTCCCCACCGAAATTGTCTGTAGGTAGTAGTTCCCGTCACCATGATCGCAACTGTCCCATTTACTCCAGATCTGTGTCAGCAGATCCCACGCCAGACAATCAATCGTTTGATATCCATATTCCACATCATGGTCATCTATGTGTTTCATCAACAGACGATTCAGATTCAGGATTATTTGACTTGTGTTCGTCATGTGAGCTCATCACAAAATCACGCAAAGTATTATGGGAAGACGAACCTCGTTTTCCCTTTGAGTCTGTTGATCATGGAAAAGGGAAGTTAACAAGTATTGTTAATCCTGCCAAATATATCAATGTTCCTGATGAGTGGTACAACATGGCTGCTGATCAAAAATACTTTATGCCTTATGTTACCATGGCATTACTGAAGGATGAACAAGAATATATGATGCATGAGTTAAAGAGAGGTCCCGATGCCATACAGGTAAGTGTTGAAGTAAAGCATGGTGAAGCCACTTCACATTTTAGTTTATTTAGGTTAAACTAGAAATTAGATTAATTGAAACATTCTAAGCTTAGGTAATCAAGATTGATTAAAGCATTTCTAGGAAGGTAATATTTAACTTCTTCAAATCTTCCATGGCCGGGTTCCAAACCAGGAAACTAACATTCTTTTTGTAAGTGGTGAGGCCCGTGGGTCTCATGTTTTTGTTGTACATTAACCAGTCAAAATGTAGAAAACTTTATTTGCTGGTAAGAAACTTTACCATTTTGTAATTCACAACATATCTGTAAATATTTTGTTTTTTTTAACAGGAAATTCTCCATGTAAGTTTAAGGTATCACATAATGTGTTAGCAAAGCATGTCCTAAATTACATAAAAAAGTGTAAATTTTCCTAATCCTAACGACAAATCATTGGTTCTCATTTCTATTTACAGGTGCCTTTTCCCAATCCCATGGATTCTGTGAAGATCCTGTTGTCCATGTGTAGTTCTGAGGTCTTTACACAAGCTGAGAGAAACCAGTTCGCAGAAAAAGTTATATCATGGCAATGAATTTTCTGTGTCAACACAACAAAGATGTTTTTATTAGAATCCTTACACAAAATTCAGACGCATGAATAAATCTGCTTCATGGTGCCAGATCTTGGATAGTGCTATATAAATTGGACAGCAGTTCTAAAACTGAACCTCCAAGACTTGAAAATGTACAACCAGGACTTAAAAAAATGCTACTTAATGAGTTACCTAAAATTCCGATACATGCAAGTGGTTTTGGCGCGTTTTGAACAATGTGCTGAAAGATGTTCTTTTGGAATCCCTAAATGAAATTCAGACACAAGAACAATATTTTTTTCTTCCTAGTGTCAGATCTTGCTTGAAAAGTGCTATTTAATTCAAACAACAGTTCTAAAACTGTGCCACCAGAGCTTGGAAAAAGTGCTACTAAATGATTTACTTAAAACTCTGATACAAGCAAATGATTTTGGTGTAATTTGAACAAAGTGCTGCTCTGTTTATGATGTTTTATGCAGATATGAATGATAGTGACAACAAAATTTTGGTGGACTTAATCAAGCGTAACTTATTGATTTACCTGAAACAAGCAAGTGATTTTGGTGCATATTGAACAAAGTGCTGAAGTTTTTAATGCAAACGCAACAGAGAAATGTTTTTTTAATTTTTTACATAAAATTCAGATGCATGAATAAGTCTGCCTCCTGGTGTCAGATCTTGAAAAGTGCTATTTACAATTAAAACAGCAATTTAAAACCTGGAAAACAGTTTAACTAAATTTCTGATACAAGAAATGGTTTTTGGTGCATTTTGAACAAATTCTACTCTCTCTCTCTCTCTCTCTCTCTCTCTCTCTCTCTCTCTCTCTCTGTGACAATGGAATTTTCTGTGTCAACACAACAGAGAGATGTTCTTTTGGTATCTTTATATAAAATTCAGACACATGAATGATAATTCTGATGTCAGATCTTGAAAAGTGTTATATAAATTTGACAATACATGCAGTTCTAAAACTGAACCTGCAGGAATTGAAACTGTACCAAAGATCTAAAAAAAGTGCTAGTCAATGATTTACTGGGTACCTAATATTCTTATACAAGCAAGTGATTTTGGTGCAATTTGAATAAAGTGCTGCTCTGCTTGTTACATTATATGCAGTTATGAATGGCAGTGATTTCAAATTTTTGGAAGATTTGAAAAAGTGCTACTAAATGATTTACCTGAAATTCTGATACAAGCAAGTGATTTTGGTGCAATTGGAACAAAGTGCTACTCTAATTGTTACATTATATGCAGATATGAATGGCAGTGATTTCAAAATTTTGGACGATTTGAAAAAGTGCTACTAAATGAGTTACCTTATATTCTTATACAAGCAAGTGATTTTTGTCCATTTTGAACAAAGTGCTGCTGTATCTGTGTCAATGTTTTTTTAATCTTTACATTAAATTCAGAATGATAATTCTGCGTCATGGTATCAAAAATTTTTGGTGAACTTGGGAAATGCTATAAATGATTAAATGATATACCTAAAACTTGATACAAGCAAGTGATTTTTGTGCAATTTGAACGAAGTGCTGCTCTGCTTGTTAAACTGTATGCAGATATGAATGATAGTAATGTCAAAATTTTGGTTGACTTGAAAAAGTGTTTTTAAACAATTTACCTGAAATTCTGATACAAGCAAGTGATTTTGGTGCAATTTGAACGAAGCACTGCCCTGCTTGTTACACTGTATGCAGATATGAATGATAGTGATGTCAAAATTTTGGTGAACTTGAGAAATGCTACTAAATTACTAAATGATATACTTAAACTTGTTATAAGCAAATGACTTTGGTACAATTTGAACAAAGTGCTGCCCTGCTTGTTACACTGTATGCATATATGAATGATAGTGATGTCAAATGTTATATCTGTTATCATTCAGCCATATACATAGAGAAGTCCTGTTAAAATCTAAACATGTAATAGATCATTTTCCAGTTCCATGAAGAGATTTATTGTCTGCATTATTTGTATCTTCCAGCTTTCAAAGAAAGTAAAATCTTAAAATTCTAGGTTCTTTTAGATGCAACAAGTATTTTGTGTGATATTAAATGTTTTAATTAATTTTTGTTATACGAGTTGTCATGGTATCCACATACTTTGTTTCTGTTTTATACAAGTTGCCATGGTATCCACATACTTTGTTTCTGTTTTATATAAGTTGCCATGGTATCCACATACTTTGTTTCTGTTATTCAGTTTGTTTTAATATTTCAAAAGTTTTAAATGTCTTTTGATAGTACTCCAGACATTGGAGGAAACTTCATAAAAAGAAGACATTGTCAAGTACCCCGATACTATGATATGTTTGTTATAAGCATAAGTGTATATGTTTTGTTTGGTTTTTTTGGTACTTGTCAAACAAGTGTTTTTATGTGTCATTTACTCCATTATTGTGAACAGACAGATAAACCATCATGTTTCTGTGCATTGGTATTCATTCATCTATCATTCATCTATGCTACGTAA
Organism: Anadara kagoshimensis; assembly: GCA_021292105.1. Taxonomy (NCBI): domain Eukaryota; kingdom Metazoa; phylum Mollusca; class Bivalvia; order Arcoida; family Arcidae; genus Anadara; species Anadara kagoshimensis. Next base: position 58,632,430 of record CM037873.1, on the reverse strand, counting down.
CTCATTCTGAATTTTGAGTAAATCAATTCAGACTTCACAAGTTTGTTTTGTTGTAAAACAAGCCACTATTATGGCCATTTCTTCATGTACTAGATAGACCAATAAGTATGTTGCTAAAAGTATTTATCTATTTATCTGTCCATTTTCCGTCTTATCTGATTCTGATTTTGAGCATATCTTTATATGCCCTCTCCATCTGTGTCTGTGTAAAATCCTGTCTGGGCCATATCTCATAGTTGCTTTGGACGACTGTCATAAAACTTCACATGAATAACCTTCATGGTCCAAAGGTGTGTCATGACCAAGGTCATATCATAAAGGTCAAGGTGGGGGGAAACATTAAATGTTGGGGGCAGGGGGTATTTGGCTCTCAAGAGAGTTATAATTTTCAAATTCCATTAGTTCTGTTGTATGTGCCATTTATCAAGTTAATCGACAAACAAATCAACTGATAACTTGCTCTCTTAGTGTGTGTGTGTGTGTGTGTTGTGTGTGTGTGTGACTGACTGTGTGTTACTGTAAAAAATGTGTTTTGCAAATGCAGTTTGTTTATTGTTCAGGAAATGATTATTAATTAATCAATTTGTGTGTTTTAAAATAAACACATCATTGTTATGCTCAATCAGGGCTGGTAAATATTGTCAAGAGGCCAGTACTAATAGGAATTATATTTCATTCATTGGAAATTGTGTTGATTAATTAATTAATTAATTAATACAAAGTTTGGCCATGGTCGTGCTTGCTTAAATCAAAACTTTCCATTATATGAGAGGCATTTCAAAGTAGTGTTTTTGTGTTTAGTATCTTCAGTTAAACTTGGCTTGAAGCAAGTTGAAGGTAAAAACTGAAGATTAAGCATAGATGTAACTTAGAATAGCCTTGTTGAACTCAAACAAATACTCTTATTTTAGGATACTGGAAGTAATAGTGCCTAGTGCCTCAACTATATATCCTGAATAGAAGTATATATATACCTGATGCCAGGTTTACTTATGGCTGGAAAAATTAAAAATTGCTAAACATCACACGAACCTGAAACTGTCCTGGTATTATAGAACCAACCAAAGATCATGTTTTTGTCATATACTAGTATATAGTATTTCAGATTCATTTTGGCTTATTAGATCATTATTTTCAGACCATTAATGTTTCATTGCTACCTGTATCAATCTCATTTTGTCAGAAACATGCTAGAACTAAATGATCCTCGTAAGCCGTTTTTCCAACAGCTCTTGTATGATGCACAAGATGTGCTAGGTTATAAGCAGCTGCGCTGTTAATATTCTGAGGGCCCTTGATTGATGGGCTTGATGTGCAAGATTACTTGAAGCTACACTGTTATTTTTTCAGGGCCTTTGATAAACTAGATTGTCAGGTGAGCTTTGCTGATTTTCTGACATCACTTGTTGATTTTTGTGTTATTTTTCTGTTTTTGGTAATTTTGTTTTACAGATATACATTAACAATGGACATTATTTCAGATAGGGCAAATAAAACTAACATTCATTGAAATAAATACATATAATACAAGCAAAATATACTTTGTTGTTTTGTCTAGAAATGTGAAATGATTGAAGGTTATTTTATTCATTTATATTGAGATGTCACCAGCTGAAACTTTGTTGTTTTGTCTAGAAATGTGAAATGATTCAAGGTTATTTTATTCAATTATATTGAGATGTCACCAGCTATAGGTGGTGTTACAGATATTGATACCAATGCAGTGAGCCAATTTAAAACAACTCCATGCCATACTCTACAAATAAGTTCATGCTGCACAAAGTTTGTTAGCATTATTGTTTAGAACTTTGAGACAGTTGATTGATTGAATGGACTTTATGTCCGAGTCAAGATTATCTACCCGTAACTTATATTGAGATGTTGCCAGCTATATGGCAAGTATTTATACAACTGCAATGAGTCAGTCTAAAACAAATTCCTCCAATGTTCTTAAACTTCATGTTCAAACTTTGTGATCTGTTTTAGTAATGTATTAGAGTCTGTTGATGATGGAATTTTAGTGCTAGTTGTTTGCAGACAAGTGTACCACTCACCCAGTCACATTATACTGACACCGGGCGAACACCAAAGACAAAATTGTATAAATTGTATAAATACTTGCCATATAGCTGTGATCTGTTTTAGTAATGTATTAGAGTCTGTTGATGATGGAATTTTAGTGCTAGTTGTTTGCAGCACCAGCTTATGACTCCTGCTCAGACCACATGTAGGAAAGTGAATTTTCCTTGCCTTTGGTGTTCGCCCGGTGTCAGTATAATGTGACTGGGCGAGTGGTACACTTGTCTGCGACATACTGACTTCATAAGCTAGCACCTTAAGTCACTCCGAGTGTGCCCTGGTACAAGGCAGACCAAAAAACACACTTGCACTTGACATGCATACACAAACTTGTTCATAGATTAATCCATAGAGATTTAAAAGGTCATGAATAGCTGAAAAATTGCTGATGCGACATTAAGCAACATTCAACAACTCCACCAGCTTATGGCTAAAATGCCTCTAACTGCAACTCTATCTCTGCCAGATCCTAGTGTGAACAAGTTAGCTAGGTATTGGAATGGTAGAGAAAATTGGAGTACCCAAAGAAAACCACCAACCTTTAGAAAATGAACTAATGATACTTAATATAATCCTAGAATGACACATATTACTACTGGGAGATTTATTAATGTGCTGTCACACATCAGATAAACAAGCAAATTCAGTGAATTAGGATCTCCCACCAGCAGGTTCTTCTTTGTGTGATTTGCACTTGTGTTCAAAGGGTAATAACTCCCAGGAAAATGAGCAAACCAACTTGGGTTGAAGATATGCGCATCTCCTATTAATGTTGATGCTTTGCACCAAGTTTCATGAAATAGTACTTCATAGTTTTGGAGAACTTGCGCAGACAAGAATTTTATATGGACAGAAAAAAGAAAAGATGAATGGAAATTCGAATTAAATATCCCCCTCTTTCTTCAAAAGGCAGAGGTTTAAACATAATTATGAAATAAGTAACAGGTGCTAGTGTCACTGTAGGACTACACATAAATATAATAACGAAGTTTTAAATTTTATTTTTCAATTTATTTATTTATCCCAATATATTAATAATGTATACATGTATAATATCTACCAGATAGATATGCGTTGCTATATTTAGACATCTGTTTTACCTGTACAACTGTAGCACCATAACTGAAACCAGTGCATTAAATAATGATAACAACAAAATATTGTAAAATGGATGATGGTTGATTAAATAAATACACCTGTATGAGACAAAATATGTATTTTTTCTCTTCCATGTCAGGAGTGGGTGTCACTAAGTTCACAGTAAACTTACTCCAGACAATACATTCAACTGACTGTTCTTTAAGCCTACGGAACAGATTGTTGCCAGCATTCAAAATTGAGATCTGTCAAATGGTCTGAAGACATGTAACCTCTGGTCAGACCCATACTATTTTGACAATTCCCTTACAAGTTTCAATAAAAAACATTTATTTTACATTCAATCTGGTAAAATTTCTGGCTTATTTTGGCCTTTTCCATAATGATGAAACAGTTTGAACATTTTGATATATGAAATACATCCAAAATACTTTAATGTTCCAAGGGAAATAACTCTTCACCCTTTGAAATATGCATTGGTATTATTGAAAAACATTACAAGATAAAAACAATAAACATATATGAAAATATCAATATCTGTTTTAATATGCAAGACATTTAAGCAGTTTAACTCTGAAAAGCATAATTCATCTACATGGAATGTATAAAAATAACAACCATGAAATCGAAAACAAAATTTCAAAATGCAATTATAAATGCAGCAGCGAAACAGTGTGACCTGTGTAAACCAAAAACCTGTTATCCATAGCTTCTGTTAAAATTAGACAAGTACTCTGTATATACAGAAAAGGGTTTCAAGCAACATCAGCAGAATGTTCTAATAGTCAATCAGAATAGACAGGTTTTTTATTATTTATTGTACTTGGTGGTCGATTTACAAAGGTTCCACTGTATCAACATGTAACAGATAGAGGTGATCGATAGCCTTTTCAAAAATGTAATATCAAGTCAAGATGATTTATTTTTACATTTTAGCTCCCAGTCCTCACTTTCCTTTTGTTGTTCATGTTTCGCCTAATTTGAAAGATTTTTTTTTGCTTTTTGGATTTAAATTTTAACATGGATCAGTATACATTTTATTTGATTTAATGAAATTGTAGGAATTTTTCTGAAGATAACACATCCAAAAAGTTTAGAATTTTACCTACCCGAGCAACATCAGTTATTTTACCATACATGGATTTCTGAAAATTGTATATATATATATACACATACAACATACATGTAAATTGTTTAGGACTTACCAGATGACACATGGGAATAAATAATAAAATATATGTAAACAAAAAATGCAATGTAAATATTGCGAGCAACAATCGCTGTTTGATATTGTGATCATTTTTACCACAAGCGTATATTTAGCATTAAGGCTGTACTCTTAACATACTTCTGATTACATAAATATTCTCAAGCATATGTATATGGCACTAATAAAATAGTTAAGCATATATAAAAATATATAAATAACACAGAGATATTACCAAGTGCACTTGAATAAATGCTGTACACACAGACACACAAACATAAGATCCTTCTTACTGCACTTGAATAAAAGTTTACTCAGGGTTCAATTTGCACTGTCTAATTTTAAAATATTAAATGTTTTGGAATGATGGCATTATTCAGTATTTTTAATGTCATGGCAAGATGGCAAATACAGTAAAACTTACATGTACTATAGTGAGCACCTCTATATAAAGACCATCTATCTACTGATACAAAGTAATTTAATACCCAATTCTGTTCACAATTTCAGCCAAATAGAACCTGTATAATGACAGCATGTCTTAATGCCCACATTGGTTAGGTTACATGGATGGAGTTAGTATACAGTACTATATAATGACAACTTGTTTTTTAGAACGACCTGTCTTTTAATGTCCAATTAGTTAGGTCACATGACTTTTCTTACATTATTACATGAATGGTCTTTATATATAGGTTACACTGTACCAAGTTAACCAGCAATAAATGTATTCATCTGATGTCATAAATAACTGTATATGATTGATAACTCTATTTCAGTTGTAATAATAAATTTTATGCTTAAATTATAAATGTTATATAAGGCACAACTAAATTTGCCTTCTGCAAACAGCTTTGCTTCAGATTTAGTTTATTTTGTTGTGCAGGATAACTGTGTCTTGGATATAAGCCTTACGAATAAAAATGAAAAGGTTGATGGCTGTTGAACACATGTAGTACTTTAGAATTTCAATTATCACCACACTACCTGCAAAATTTAGACTAGAAATTTACACTACCTGTAAATGATGTGGTTTAAATTTGCAACTTTCACAATAAAAACTCAAAAATTGCCATTATCACTTTTTACCTATACATGCAAATATTTATAGTGTATGCCATATTGTAAAAAAGAATATGATGATGAATATGCATCATACATTAACGTCGGCAAAAAACGGCAAGTAGATTATGTAAGGGAGGTAACTCATTTTCAAATTTTCAGTTAGATACAAATATGTAAATCATTAAAATATACATGTTTATCATATACAATGTAATTAATTAATAACTTAAATCCAGATTGTAAAAACAAAAGTAATTCCCACTAATATCAAAGACCCATAACCCTTGAAATAAAGGGCTATTGCTAAAATTTGTGCACGTGACGTAACAAGTTTTTATAAATAATTCTTAACAACATAATTATGACTTTATCAGAATAATGTATCATATTGCTAAGATTAGTGATGGACTAGACTCTGATAAAAATCAACATCTGAGGTAAAATTCCAAACTTGTTTACTAGTATCCGATACATCAACTTCTGGGGTTGGGTGTAATAATTATAAATTTTACAACCAGAACTATTGTCTTCATGTAGGTATCACACGTGTAAACATATGTAAGGCAGAAATAATCTATTATTAAAATAAAGCAAGATTCCAGTGGAGAATTTTCAGATCCCTTTTGTAGAGACGAGATTTTTCATATTTACAAAAATACTAAGTCGGTCATATCGATGATGACCCACGAACTACTAATTTAAACTCTGTAAAAATGTTCCTAATTTACTTTCCAGAACTTGTATCTTTTTCTTCAATCATCTGGTTATGTAAAACCATTAAATCTTTGAAGTATTTGACAGTTTTGACCTTGAGCTCTAAGGTCGCATCTTCATCACATAAAAATATGGTACGTGGATGTTGCTGGAATGCGGATACGGTCCACATGTGGCTGACTCCCTCCTCTATAGCTTTGTGTAGAGCATATGACTTGTGTGCTCCAGTAATTAATATCATCACCTTTGAATAAATAAATAAATAGATAAATAAATAAATAAATAAATAAATAAATAAATAAATAAATAAATACATGTAAATAAATAAATTTGAATTATCATTTAATGTAATTGATAAACCTCATTAATGGAACATTAAGTAGTTAAATTTTTAAGAAGCTTAATTTGGGAAGATTATCCTTTGTGGAAATATGCCAGCTTACTGATCACAGCACCTCACCAAAAAGAGTCACCATCTAGGTTAGAACAGATCTCTAAAGAGTGGAAGCGCGTGGCCTAGTGGTTAAGGCGTTGGACTCATGATTCGAAGGTCGTGGGTTTGATCCCTGGACCGGGCGATGTGTTGTGTCCTTGAGCAAGACACTTAATTTCACGTTGTTCCAGTTCACTCAGCTGAAAAATAAATGAGTACCAGCAAAATGCTGGGGGTTAACCCTGCGATGGACCGGCGTCCCATTCAGGGGGGGAGTCTTGTACTCTCAGTCGCTTAACACCACCGAAACCGGGATAAGCTCCGGCCTCATGGGCCTAATGGCTCGGGACAGACTTTAACTTAACTAACTTTAACTTCTCTGGGCACTCTGGTTTCCTTCACCATCTCCCTGGGGGTTAACTATATAATGGACTGAAACCACATCTTTGAGGGGTCTTGTACTCTGTGAGTTGGACACTAAGACTTTAAAGATTAAAATATAAATATCAACAGAATTACCTCCCTTGCATCCATGACAGTTCCAACTCCAACAGTTAAAGCTCTGCTAGGAACTTGAGACAGGTCTCCACCAAAGAATCTGGCATTAGCTACAATTGTGTCTTTAGCCAATGTTTTGATACGAGTCCGAGATACCAGACTAGATCCAGGCTCGTTAAATGCTATGTGACCATCTGGTCCGATACCTAAAATAAATCTAACTCTAGTTTTTGTAAAGGAAAAAGATAACTTACCTAGCAGATAATTTTGAAATGATTTTACAAACAAGAGCCCAACAAATCTTATCAATTACTAGAAGTATGCCAAATCACTCATACATTTAAAGGTGCCTCGTCTGATTTTTGCAATTTTGGACCCAAGAGCTATTATTTGTGCTTAAGGATGCTAAGAGTACAAAATATTAAACATATGTGTTACATACTTTTATGAGGGCTGTCTCCTTTGTAAAAAGCGACAAAATTAGCTGAATACTGAAACTTTAAAGAAATATGGTAGAATTGAATAAAAAAAACACAGAAGTTTTGCTTTTAATTTTTGATAAGAAAACTCAAACTTTAAACGAACATTCATATATATAAATTATGATATAAACACCAATATCAATATAGAGCAAACACAAGTGTAATTACAATATAACAACCAGTGGCTGGTTGTTCAAACCTCAATTTGCTTAACCAGTTAGTTAGCCAAAATTTGTATTTTGTTTTTTAACCAATTATTCTGAAATTGCTGTTCAAAGGTTAATGCACACAATTGTTACGATCACTTATCAAATAGAAGAAGCTATAGTCAAAGCTATATTTCTATATCAAACATTTTTAATTCAAAGAACATTTTAATTTTCACTAACCATTTGGTTAAGTTAGCAGAGTTTTGAACATTAAATCCCAGGTTACTGTAAAAGAAGCAAATTCATATAACTGATGTGTATTTATTACAAACCTCCTACAAACAGTTCAATGCCACCAGCCTCTGCAATCTTCTGCTCATAATCTTCACATTCTTTATTGATATCTTCAGCATTACCATCAAGTATGTGAGCGTTTTCTGGAACGATGTCAATGTGTTTAAAGAAATTGTTCCACATAAAGGAATGATAGCTTTCTGGATGATCTCTGGATAGTGCTACAATAAAATCAAATAAATACAGTCACACCTGTCCATAACAACTAGAAATGCTAATGAACCTGACTTATACTCCTACATAGGTTTTGTAAGGGTTATGACCCTTGACCCATACACCTGATTTTGGTATGTGACATATTGTCTTATGTTGGTTTATATTTGTGCAAAACTTGATTGAAATCCATCAATAGACATGGAAGACATGCAACAGACAGGATAAGTAATTAGATAGATGGACTGAAGTTTTTTTTGCATCATTCCTGAACTCTAATTTTAATGTTTTATATAAAAACATATAAAGAGAATGTACAAAATATAACAGGTCTAACTGAAAAGTTACAGGTCTCAGACTGGCCAACAGGCCCAAATTTTGGACCATGGACATGCACAGAATTCTTCTTCAACAAATTCATTTACTTAAGAGCAGCAATATAACATGTACACTACAGACATGTCAAAAGTTTAACAATGAGCTAATTGATGTCAAATCGACAGCTTATATCGGTCCCTCATTAGCTAGAGTTCTACCATATATCTCTCTGTAGCTTTTTTTAGTAACTATAGCTTCTCATATCTCAGTCATTCAGCGGCTGGGCTTCAATTCCTTTTCCAAATTAGCTTAGTGGAAGACTTTTATCAGGTCTGTATTTTATAAATGCACTATAAGCCTACAACATACCTACATATTCATCCATGTTGAATGTTTTGACATATTTGAAGGATATTTTTCCAGCTTTATAAAATTCTATCAACTTCTTATAGGTACCAAGTGGTGTGCTGCCTGTAACAGAGAAAAGTCATGACATCATAATTGCAAGAATTTCATACGGTATCTCTCCTAACTAGCTGGTACCAATTTCAAATTTACTATATAACAAGTCTGACTGAAATTAGTTACAGGTCTTAAACCTGCACACTGGCCTATGTTTCAAACCCTCAGTCACCATAACAAGAGGCCCATGGGCCTGATACGCTCACCTGATAACTAATGGCTAGCTGATAGATTTAAAGAACACATAAATACTAAACCCCAAGCCTTTTTTCTTTACATCATGATAACCAGTGTATCAATACCTACAACATTCTAATATACATGCCTATACAAAAATTTTATAGTATTCGAGATAATTAACCATTTTGGTATTGTTTTGCATGTGACCTTGACCTTTGAACCCATGACCTTTTTCTATACATCAAAATGATTCTTGTATTGATACCTACAACATTCTAATATACATTCCTATACAAAAAGTTTATAGTTTTCGAGATAATTAACCATTTCGGTATTGTTTCACATCAGTGACCTTGACCTTTGAACCCATGTCCTTTTTCTATACATCAAAATGATCGTTGTATCGATACCTACAACATTCTAATATACATGCCTAAACAAAAAGTTTATAGTTTTCGAGATAATTAAACATTTCCGTATTGTTTCGCATATGTGACCTTGACCTTAGAACTCATAACCTTTTTCTATATATCAAAATGATTGTTGTATCAATACCTACAACATTCTAATATAAATGCCTATACAAAAAGTTTATAGTTTTCGAGATAATTAACCATTTCGATATTGTTTTGCATCTGTGACCTTGACCTTTGAACTCATGACCTTTTTCTATACATCAAAATGATCGTTGTATCAATACCTACAACATTCTAATATATATGCCTATACAAAAAGTTTATAGTTTTTGAGATAATTAACCATTTTGGTATTGTTTTGCATCTGTGACCTTGACCTTTGAACCCATGACCTTTTTCTATACATCAAAATGATCGTTGTATCAATACCTACAACATTCTAATATACATGCCTATACAAAAAGATTATAGTTTTTTAGATAATTAACCATTTCAGTATTGTTTCACATCTGTGACCTTGACCTTTGAACCCATGACCTTTTTCTATACATCGAAATGATTGCTGTGTCAATACCTACAACATTCTAATATACATGCCTATACAAAATGTTTATAGTTTTAGAGATAATTAACCATTTCGGTATTGTTTCACATCAGTGACCTTGACCTTTGAACCCATGTCCTTTTTCTATACATCAAAATGATCGTTGTATCGATACCTACAACATTCTAATATACATGCCTAAACAAAAAGTTTATAGTTTTCGAGATAATTAAACATTTCCGTATTGTTTCGCATATGTGACCTTGACCTTAGAACTCATAACCTTTTTCTATATATCAAAATGATTGTTGTGTCAATACCTACAACATTCTAATATAAATGCCTATACAAAAAATTTATAGTTTTCGAGATAATTAACCATTTCGATATTGTTTTGCATCTGTGACCTTGACCTTTGAACTCATGACCTTTTTCTATACATCAAAATGATCGTTGTATCAATACCTACAACATTCTAATATATATGCCTATACAAAAAGTTTATAGTTTTTGAGATAATTAACCATTTTGGTATTGTTTCGCATCTGTGACCTTGACCTTTGAACCCATGACCTTTTTCTATATATCAAAATGATTGTTGTGTCAATACCTACAACATTCTAATATAAATGCCTATACAAAAAATTTATAGTTTTCGAGATAATTAACCATTTCGATATTGTTTTGCATCTGTGACCTTGACCTTTGAACTCATGACCTTTTTCTATACATCAAAATGATCGTTGTATCAATACCTACAACATTCTAATATATATGCCTATACAAAAAGTTTATAGTTTTTGAGATAATTAACCATTTTGGTATTGTTTCGCATCTGTGACCTTGACCTTTGAACCCATGACCTTTTTCTATACATCAAAATGATCGTTGTATCAATACCTACAACATTCTAATATACATGCCTATACAAAAAGTTTATAGTTTTTTAGATAATTAACCATTTCAGTATTGTTTCACATCTGTGACCTTGACCTTTGAACCCATGACCTTTTTCTATACATCGAAATAATTGCTGTGTCAATACCTACAACATTCTAATATACATGCCTATACAAAATGTTTATAGTTTTCGAGATAATTAACCATTTCGGTATTGTTTCGCATCTGTGACCTTGACCTTTGAACCCATGACCTTTTTCTATACATCGAAATGATTGCTGTGTCAATACCTACAACATTCTAATATACATGCCTATACAAAATGTTTATAGTTTTCGAGATAATTAACCATTTCGGTATTGTTTCGCATCTGTGACCTTGACCTTTGAACCCATGACCTTTTTCTAGACATCAAAATGATCGTTGTATCGATACCTACAACATTCTAATATACATGCCTATACAAAATGTTTATAGTTTTCGAGATAATTAACCATTTCGGTATTGTTTTGCATCTGTGACCTTGACCTTTGAACCCATGACCTTTTTCTATACATCAAAATGATCGTTGTATCAATACCTACAACATTCTAATGTACATGCCTATACAAAAAGATTATAGTTTTCGAGAAATTTAACCATTTCAGTATTGTTTCACATCCGTGACCTTGACCTTTGAACCCATGACCTTTTTCTATACATCAAAATGATCATTGTATCAATACCTACAACATTCTAATATACATGCCTAAACAAAAAGTTTATAGTTTTCGAGATAATTAACCATTTAGGTATTGTTTCACATCTGTGACCTTGACCTTTGAACACATGACCTTTTTTTATACATCAAAATGATCGTTGTATCAATACCTACAACATTCTAATATACATGCCTATACAAAATGTTTATAGTTTTCGAGATAATTAACCATTTCGATATTGTTTCACATCCGTGACCTTGACCTTTGAACCCATGACCTTTTTCTATACATCAAAATGATCATTGTATCAATACCTACAACATTCTAATATACATGCCTATACAAAAAGTTTATAGTTTTCGAGATAATTAACCATTTAGGTATTGTTTCACATCTGTGACCTTGACCTTTGAACACATGACCTTTTTTTATACATCAAAATGATCGTTGTATCAATACCTACAACATTCTAATATACATTCCTATACAAAATGTTTATAGTTTTCGAGATAATTAACCATTTCGGTATTGTTTCGCATCTGTAACCTTGACCTTTGAACCCATGACCTTTTTCTATACATCAAAATGATCGTTGTATAGATACCTACAACATTCTAATATACATGCCTATACAAAAAGTTTATAGTTTTCGAGATAATAATTATAATTAGAGGTAAAAAAAAATTAGGTCACGACCTTCACAATCGACCTTGACCTCATTTTGAAGATACTAACAAGAAGATGTCAAAACTGAAAACCCCATGTCATTATCTGGTCAAATAGTCAAGTTATAACAATTTGAAGCTATTTTACGATTTTTTCAAAATTAAACGCAAAAACGCGTAACCTATTTTTTATCCGAATTTCACAAAATGAACAAACTATAGGCTTAAGACCCTAGAGAAGCCAAATATCACATCAGATTTTTTCTCCAATCAGTACTTTCGGAGAAGAAGATTTTTTAAGATTTTTGCACCCCTAGGTCACCTTGACCTAGTTATGGTAGCCATAGCAACGCCACGAACAAATCTGAATTGCACCGGCCCATATATACTTCTGACAAAGTTTCATCAAAAACTGTCCAGTAGTTTCAGAGGAGAAGTCGAAAATAGGTGTTAACGACGCACACACGCACACACGCACACACGCACACACGCACACACACACGCTGCGCTATGCCATAAGCTCACATGACCTTCGGTCAGGTGAGCTAAAAATGACTTCCATGTTCTTAGTTGCTGACTACATTTTGACAATGGAAATGATGAAAAACACATATTTGCCTCATAGGGATTGTAGTTTACAAGTGGATCAAAAAAGAGAGATTACTCTTGATAACAAAATGTGTGTTGTATAACAACAATACATTAGAGAAATCATTGGCTAGTTTTCCTTAATACATGTATTGCTGTCAAAAGAACAGTTTATCCTGCACATACATGTATAGTCCATCAAAAGACAAAAACCATTAATACAGAGACTTAACCTGATGCTGACCAGGGCCCTGCAGTCCTGCTTAAAAATTAAACTACGAGCTGGCATTTTATTCTTTTATTTTATATTTATATAATACCTGTAGGAAGTCCGAGTGTAAAATATTTGTCTGGACCTGGTTTAAAATCCAGAATTCTCCTTCGTATATACTTGGCTGACCATTCGCTGACCTTGTCATAATCATCCAGGATAACTAACCGCATCTGTTATGAGACAAATAATAAATCAAAGTACTGAAAGTACTCAAATAAGGACCAAAATGTGGACAAACAAATAACACAATCAACTGTGACAACATCTATTACATGTATAGGCAAACAACATACACCTGTCTCCTTAATCTTACATTAGAAATATGCATACAGTCAATCCTGTAAACCTATAAAGGCCACCTAAGGGAACCAGTAAAAGTGGTCTTTCGGGGCAGGTGGCCCTTATATACAGGTTCAAATAACATGAATAAACAGCAACTGGGATAAATTTTATTGACCTTTAAAGCAGGTGACCCTTATATAGGTGGCCTTTAACACAGGTTTGACTGTATATGATGATCCACCCAATATATAGGTAGCGTTGAGATTCACAGTTAATACATAAACAATGCCCGTTTCACCAAGATGACATAGCTAAAATAAATGCATACATGCGTTCCTTATACATAAACACTAGTCCACTATAAATAGTATGTAAAGGTCAACCAGACATGTCGATGTTGTTTACATATAGGTGACTAACCACATATGTTGTAGACAAATAAATAACAACAATCAATATCAGGTTTGTTTTGATTCAGTAGGTTTAAAAGTTGAAAATCTTATATAGTTTTCATTAATATCAAGATGTCACCAGCTTCTACTTTGAAATTGGTTCAAATTTCTTTTCTAGCCTGAAAAATGTATACTGGTATTATGGCCCCATTTCCACAATAATTTCTTAACTAAGATTTTCCTTAAATACAACATAAAATCTGACTAGCTTGTAATCTTGAGAATGCAGCCTGGTTTTTTTCTTTTAACAATTAAACACCCATCAAAATATGATAGACAACTTCACAAGTAGGCAATATTTGATTATTTCCTTATATAGCTCTACTTAATTCAACAGTTTGTCCAAAATATGGAAATCCACATCCAAAAGTTTTATTCCTCATTTAAGATTTTAATTACTTGAATAAATGGAGAAAGTCAGTTCTCAGATGATGGAGGAAACCAGAGTACCTGGAGTAAAGCACCAACCTTTGGCTTATCTCTAAGGAACTACTGGTAAACACTTGTTCAATGTTTGTCAAAAATTGAATTACCAAAATGCAAATTTTGGGGTTCATCAAAACATTAAGGGTAGTAGAATGTAAACAAACATTCTTGTTTTTCAGGTCTAATTTCAAGATGTAAATCTGTGATATTAACAAGAGGCCCATGGGCCTAAATGCTCACCTGAGGCTGAGTACATATCTCATGCAGAGGTTCAATGGTCAATGAGATTAATAAAAGAGAATGTCAAAATTTTCAGCAGTAAAGGCCAATTATATGCAAGTATTTTTGCAAATTAATTATAATTATAATACCGGTAATTATTATATAAGAATGCTACATATAACATATCTAAAGTCTAGTTCCAATATATTATTTATAAACAGCTAAAACATCTATATATCAAAATGTTCATCTGAGCCTATGGCTCAGGTGAGCTAAAAACTGTTATTACACCATACAGATATCAATATTTCTTTATTTAAATATTCAAACTTTAAATTGTAAAATTCTAAGTTGTATATTGATTGTTGAAGTTATACATTTATGTATTCTTAAAGATGCACTTAATGTTATCTGTAGTTTTAAGTGCTATAAAAAGATAAAACACTTTTTTATTTATTTATTTTTTTTTTTCTTCTGCATTTCTGTAACAACCAAGACATTTCCAATGTCTTATAAAAATCTAGCACTAAATTTTAAAAACAATCATCTAAGCTAACACACTATATCATATTATTACCTTTATTGGTTCTCTAGACTGTTATCATTTAACAAGTCAAAACTAGGACATGGTCAAATTTATAGAGATAACATCATTAAAACTGGTTAATTTTATTACTTTTATATCTTGCCATATAAAGTATATCAATGACTCAAGAAAGTTCTATTATATTTAAATCTGCAGTGAAACCTACCTTTCTGACCAAGACCCTTATGTAATTTAAAGGGTCAGCAAGACTAAATATATTACACAGTTTGTCTGAGTACAAATCAATGCAAAACAGTATCATGAATTAGACTGAAATTCTAACCACAAATTCACTGATTTCTAGCATTGACATAACATATGATAGGGAATTTCCTAGACCCCTGAAAAGGACAGGGTAAGAAACTATAAAAGAACATGAAGACGCATTAAACTTGATCCAATTTGCAAACGCATGAAACTTGCTTTAAATGACATGATTCCATCATTAAATCTGATAAATTCAATTTATTCTAGGTAGTAAGGTCCCCGATCTCATCCCAAGATAACTAAAGAATTTACAATAATTTGCAGCTCTTACTTTTAAGTAACAGGTAACAGGCCCAAGGCTGGAGGACTGGTCAATATTTTGAACCTTGTCAACACCAGTCAATTCTAAGTTGACCACCAGCATTTCTGTCAATACTCATACTCTAACATTGCATACTGGAGAGAAACATTGACTTTTTGATAATATACTTCGTACAAGATGTCACATTGCTCAGAACATAAATTAATTTGACCTTTATTAATTAGCTTCTAAACACTTTAGGATTACTTTAGGATTACTTAACACATGAAATTCTAAATTGATGAAGAAGTGTAGTGACAAAATGGTGTTATATGTCAAAATTCTTTCATTTTATACCACAGTCAGTTCAGAAAGGGGCTCTGTAGGTGAGTGGGTAAGGCATTAACTTTAAACCCAAGGCATCACATTGCTGTAGGTTCTACCCCCTATTCAACTGCAAGTAAGAAATAGTTTTTGCTTGTCATAAGCCTCTACATGATTTGAACCATACTGGTACTCTTTTTGGTGGATATGGCCGAGTGGTATTGTCACTTGCTATCAAAGTCAAGGGTTGTGGGTTCAAACCTCACTCAGGACTTGGAAATTGTCCAAGATGATTTTCATTTCCTATCCATACTAGAGCTGTTAAAAGCTTGTTACTCAGTAGTCTGTGGTCCTGTGTAATGGCTGTGTTGCAATGCACACTAAAGACACCTCTGTAGAGTTCGAAAAAGAGTAGGCCACTTGTTGCGGCTACTGGGGACACTTACAATGGAGTTTACCAGAGTAACTTGATCCATACCCCTTACTATTGTACAGAACTTTTTAGACAATGTGTCTAAATTGCTCTGAATAAAGTCATTTTACAGGAAAATATGAATTTCCAATGGAAATAATTGTTACACATGAAAGTTAAGGGGTATCACATGGTACATTGATGGCAAACCCCATTAGAAGTGACTGAATCAGACTAAACTGTAAACAACATTAACTAAACAAAACTTGGATAAAGAGGCTTCATGATTGAGTGGTCTAAAGAAAAGACTCGTGGATCACATCATCTCTTGCTGCCTTCTGTAGCTTCTAATCCCACTTGTGTGAATCCTAGTGTGAGAAAGTTTGTCAGTTCTCTTGCCTAAGCTAAGGTCAGGGGTTTTCTCTGGGTACTGTTCTCAGGTTTCTCTGTAACCCATGAACTAACTGCCTTGATATATATGAAAGAATCCTAACTGGGGTGTAGAACCTATAACTCCTTAGGTATAAGGTCCAACAATCTTCCAAATAATCATATTACCTCAAATCTGTGTATAAATTTGTGTACAAATCTGTGTACAAATAAATTCCTAAAAAGATAAGTATGGTCATAGCCTAACAGGTGTGAAATTTATGATATTGCAAGAACAGCTGAAAATAATGCCAATATACCACACTAAACATTTCACTGTGAAGTTTCAAATGATAATGTAATGGACTACAGGAGGTTTTCTAACAACATCAATTAATGTCATGACTAGTGACGTACTACTAAACTTGTGCTAAATACATATTGACAGAATTTTATAATGGCCTTATCATAAAATCGTTAGTTAAATATTATTTTAGATGGATTATTTTCTTCAATTTTGAATTCCTTTTCTAAGACAGCGACACTCACAATGACATGTCCTACTTGCAGTGAAAGGGTTAAAGTTGAACACAAAACAATGTGCAAAAAGCTATAATTAATTAATGTTGGAATGGATATCTATTGCAAGAGAACTATAAAATTACTCTTAATGTGAGTGTTAAAGCTGTTGGTGTATTTTGCAATTATTGACAAAGCTAAATTTACATATTTACGTCGCATTACCTAATTAACAAAGGATACATTTGGAAAATAAAAGTTCAACTGTTCAAATCAGTAATCAGCTTGTTGACCAACCAAAGAACTGTCAAGAGACAATGTATTAAAGAAAGTGAAGTTCTTAAATAAAAAATACAAATAAAACACAATTAGTAAAAGTTTGTAAGTAAAAGCTTGCCTTTAACCTGATCTCTTCTACCTGTATACCAGCTGGAGAACAATGTGAAAGTTGATTCAGAAACAGCTGATAACACTTAACGTAAAGCAGTATGTAGTATACTTTTGCGACATAACATTAAGATGAATACATTAAAATATTAGCTCCAAAATAATTTTTGAGTGAGTAATTTTTGTTAAAATTTATGCATGAAACTAAAGTGTAAACAATAAGTATTATAATAGAAATTTGTAAAATTACGACAAGTAGAATTACGAACCAGTGTAAATCTGTACCCATAATATTAGGCCAGAATCAGTCAAAACTATTTGAGAAAATACGACAATAAATAACAAACTGTTAACATACTAATCCATGTCTGAATCACAATCCAGAAGCAAAGTAAAAACTTTGAAATTGACAAGTTAGGTTAAACACCTGAAAATTCATCAGGGACGTTAGACCGGGTGTTCCAGAACTGTAAGCATTCCCTGTTTAGCTAACTATATCCCGACAAGTATGTAATCAAAATTGGGTGAAAGGAACATGGAACTATGCCATGGAACATCAATTATATCCAGGTTAATTCTGGACAGAGACATAAAACGTATCTACAATACTGTGATGACGGCCATAAAACTTTTAGATAAGTTTAAGCTTGCGGTATCCCTGGGTCACATCATTGGTAGAAAAAAAAAACCCAAACAAACACGTATTAGGACCACTTGTTATTATTTTGTTCGTTTGTTGTAACGATCTTTTGTTCTTTGTCTATTGTCAGGTATATGTTTTCAGCTATGTACAGGTTTTTTTTACATGATGTCCGACACCGAAAATTAAAACAAAAACTACATTAATATGTAATATAAATTTATTGAAAATGTTATTCGTTTATTTGTCTATTTAAAAACAACACTGATGAAATAACATTACAATTCTTACTAAGTCACTGGTTCGCTAGTGTACCATGTTATAGATACCCTCAACGTTTATGTGAACCACGCCACGACGTCATTTTTGTGGGAAAACGTCAACTCACATGGTTCCATCTCCGATGAATATAATTTATTCACATACACACGTTAGGGGGGTTCACGAGTTACGCTCGCAAACCTCATTTACAAAATTAATGTCAATATAGCTTGAAAACAAAAGGGATACTAATCAATTTTCAGGCAACTTTACACATTTATTGGTCTCGATATCTTGTCTCTACTTTAGTTACACTAAATAATAATATCCATGCAATGACAGTCTAGTATAATGTCAATCTTTACTTAATCGTGGGTATTTAAAATCACACATGCTTTCCGGTAGAAATCTGTGTTTGATGGCGGTAACAGCACACGAAGGAATAATCTTTTCCTTATACTTTCGTCCGAACACCCTCCAGATCCATCCAACAAATCTTCTGTAAGCAAGTTCACGGTATAACCTGGAACAAACAAATGGTTGAAACAAGTTAAAAATAAAAACTTATTTTTCCCGCATTACCTCATTGAAAGTTTTCAGAACCATGATTGTAAACAAACCATGGGTTTTGTAATAAACCGAAATTTATTGATAACGTATAATTAACTTATGCTGGTTGTTTGCTGATAAGTGCATAAATTAGTTGGTTTCTAGTATTTCTCTTTTTCAAAATCACAATATTCTTGTCCCAACGCGCGCAAAATGAATCAAGTGCTATGAAAATGTATATCTATAAACTCAAAGGTCAAAGTAAAAACTTACATACGGTTAATAAGATCGTTTTGAATCGAATTCCTCGATGCGATGAGGGTCTCGGTCGCCGAGTGGACTAAAGCGTGGGCTGACTTATCATAACTCCTAGGTTCGAATCCTACCGAGCAGATGCTTGTTTAAGAAAGTTTGTATATTCGTTTGCTGAAGATGGTTGCTTCCCTCCGGGTATTCCAACTTTCTCCATCAAGCCAGAACTGACACTCAATATGCAAGCAAGTGAAAGAATCTTGGCTGGGGTACAAAAACAAAATATTCGCTCTATGCGCTGTTCCTTGTACCTTGAACAGTTACAGTAATGAAGATGTATTAAAATACTACCAAATATGCGTCATAGTTTATATATTAAACGGACATGCTATATGGGAGAAAGTAAGTGCGGTGTACATACTCGTGTATTTTCTTCTTGCTTTCGTCTGAGCCGTTCTTTTCTACATATTTATAATAGTCGACCTGTAACACATGGATATTCAGACAGTTGACAATAAACGCTTCATGTTCAATAATACACTTCAGTCCAGATATTCCAACCTCGATGTCGACGTCATCGGTTGTCTGACAACACTTGCATTCTCGTTTGGTTGACATAGTAATGCAATTACTACAGGAACACCTAGAAATAAATGATTTAACGAAATACAATTAAATGTTGATAGTGCTAAATACTCATGCTCAGCAGGTACCACAGTTAATGTTCAACATTTCAAGCAATCGCACGTCATACTTGCATGAATAGTAATTGACGTCATTTAACAGTCGCTTAGTAAATACGTAATTTTAATCAATTATTACTGTTTACGATGCCATTATAATTTATCCGATGACCGTTGTGAAGGCAGAACAAAAAGTCTGTAATATTAAAAAACCCAAAGTATTTTGAATTAAATTTTAGTTTTCAAAAATGAGTTTTTCCCTCGTTATATCCATTGATTCGTATAAGTATGAATAACCATTACATTTTGAGTTACTTATTGGTCTTTGGTTAACAGGTTAATATCACTAGATTTCTGTTTAACAATTATCGATCATCACAAATGTTTTAATGAAGAGCTTATTTATTTATTTATTTATTTATTTATTTATTTATTTATTTATTACCAACAATATAATAATCCGTTAACAAAGTTTTTACAAACAATCCAATAACTTTCTCTTTGATAGTCCTTATCAGTTAATTGTTCCCACGATGTTATCATTTTCTCTACGCCTCAAAGAAACCGTATCTACACTAGACAAACTACTGTTTCGTAGCTGCAAGCGGTAAGAGGTGTTAGCTGACCACATCTCTTAGTCACAGGTGTTGTAATTAACGAATTAGCTTTGATTCATCGATATGGCTTCATTCAAAGTGTCACTTATCTAAACAACATATTACACACCTGACAGTCATATCAGACCTAGGTTTTCTCAATTTTAGACCAAATTTACAAAATATGTGGAAATTATAGTCCTTTTAAAAACATTTTTCACAAATGTTCTATATTGGGTTACTTTTTGAAAGAATTTTCCAGAAATGTCTCGATTTTGGATACCAGAAATGGAAACATATTTGTGCCTTTTTCATGCTTGATTCTGATCTTTCATTCCAAATCAAATAATAATTACTTCTATTTTGCACAATTTTTACTAAATTTATTATGTATTTTGAAAAACCCCAAAAGTAAATATTATTTTTTGATATAAAAAAGGTAACCGTAAATAATACAAGAAAAAATCTCTCCTCACCAATCCATATTTTCGGGTAATTCTAGATCGGTACCATCGTGGCTTTCGTCGCTCTCACTTGATTGTTCACTTTCTTCCTCATCACTGTCAGTATTTTCTTCAGAGGAACTTGGATTATCATTATCTGAGATCGTGGGCTCGAACATATACGGTCGTATTGGTCCTGGGTAGTTCATAAAGCTCATATCAACTTCGTCAGAATCGGAATCGTCGTAGTAATTCATTGTATTGTAGTATTGTACAAAGTGACTGCGCCCTAGTATTGTGTCTAAGAATATGTGTCAGGAAAGCAAATTGTCTCGTATGACGTCACATACACTATCACCACGTTGAACATCACGTGACTATGATAATTATTGCTTGGTAATCTTTACTCTTAAGAAAACAGACGATGCCAGATCAAAAACTTTCCGACTAAACTTTAATTACAAGAGAGACATATAAATATATATTTTATTACCATATACACGATATATTTTTTAATGAATATTTTTTGTAATTTTGATTTAAATCTTTATTTTTGTTGGAACACTATAATTTCACATTACAGAATAACAGACATAATATACACTTTTACAATATATCCGATCAATTTAAAAGGATTTTGAAAATTAACTTTATTAACTCTGATAGGGACATTGGCGCTGGTTTTCAACATCCAACGACCCTAAATACTAGCGGTCTAGCGCTGGTTGTACCAAAGTTGGTAAACATTTGTTGGGTACGATTACTGTATGCACCGACAATCGTATGTCACTTTCATTGAAAAGCATGGCGAGCAGACAGCTTTTTCGTAAAGCGATTCTGTGCCATCTTAAGGGAAACAATGTAACCCGAACACAAGTAAAGAAAATCAAGATTTCAACAGATCACAGAAAAGTTTTAAATGGTGTTCAGAAACCGTTCATACCGTTGTATTTCACAAAACACAACCCCAGACCTAGATCGACAACATCTGGTTTGGTTCTTGGTGGTGTACTTTCGTTTGGTGGAGTGGCTTATTGCCTGAGTGGTAACAGTATGTGATATTTTCTGATATTTTAAACAATTTATATACAACGTCTAAATGTGCATTTATCTGTTTCTGACTGTCCAGCATGTCATTTAGATTTATTGCATCAGAAAAAAGTTTAGGAGAAAAGGGAGATAACTTTATCTTATATAAGTGTCATTAACTAGCATCTTGCATTAGGTCCATTCAAGATTTATGTTGCACAACAATGAAAGCTAAGTTGGTCAATTATTGCTCTGTATTTTGTGAATATCCTGGTCAGGTCTGACAACGACTTGAAAAAGGTAGTGATTATTCTTTTGCTAAGCACTTGGTGTTTAGAACTTAAAGACATGGTTCAGAAGAGACCTTAATAGCCAATTCATGGCATAATTAAAAATTTCTGCCATTGCGCTTCTCTAGCTTGTGATGTCCTGTTACAAGATATATTTTAGAGTGGGACGTAAAACCCCATTTAATAACTAACTCCCTCACTAACCCATCGTTCACTCACTCATGCACACACACACACACTCGTCACTCACTTGCTCATTCATACATTGTTCACTCACTCACCCATTCACTTGCTTGCTCACTCACTTGCACTCACTCACTTGCGCTCACTCATTCATCACTTGATCACTCACTACTCATTAGTCGCTTACTAATTCGCTCACACTCGCCCATTCATTCACTCACTCACTCATCATTCTCTCATTCATTGCTTTATCACTCATCACTCACTCATTCATTTATTGTTCACCACTCACTCACTCACTCACTCACTCACTCACTCACTCACTCACTCACTCACTCACTCACTGATCACTCACTACTCATTAGTCGCTTACTAATTCGCTCACACTCGCCCATTCATTCACTCACTCACTCATCATTCTCTCATTCATTGCTTTATCACTCATCACTCACTCATTCATTTATTGTTCACCACTCACTCACTCACTCACTCACTCACTCACTCACTCACTCACTCACTCACTCACTCACTCACTCACTCACTCACTCACTCACTCACTCACTCACTCACTCACTCACTCACTCACTCACTCACTCACTCACTCACTCACTCACTCACTCACTCACTCACTCACTCACTCCACTCACTCACTCACTCACTCACTCACTCACTCACTCACTCACTCACTCACTCACTCACTCACTCACTCACTCACTCACTCACTCACTTCACTCACTCACTCACTCACTCACTCACTCACTCACTCACTCACTCACTCACTCACTCACTCACTCACTCACTCACTCACTCACTCACTCACTCACTCACTCACTCACTCACTCACTCACTCACTCACTCACTCACTCACTCACTCACTCACTCACTCACTCACTCACTCACTCAATCACTCACTCACTCACTCACTCACTCACTCACTCACTCACTCACTCACTCACTCACTCACTCACTCACTCACTCACTCACTCACTCACTCACTCACTCACTCACTCACTCACTCACTTCACTCACTCACTCACTCACTCACTCACTCACTCACTCACTCACTCACTCACTCCACTCACTCACTCACTCACTCACTCACTCACTCACTCACTCCTCACTCACTCACTCACTCACTCACTCACTCACTCACTCTATTTTTCTTTCTTTATATTGATTATCTGTATTTGACATGTGTCAGTTGATTATTTTCAAGAGTGTAGTATAATGGGTGTTTGGCTGTGTGATAATTTTGCTGTTTTATTTCTTAACAGGAGATGATAAATTTTTCCAAGCTGTCAAAAATCAAGAGCATTTTATAGTACAAAGGTAAGCTTTGACTGTTGGTGATTGAGCCTAGAGCTGTGTGGAGAATTTCACTAGTTTTGGGTCAGATACCATAAATTTTATGCATCCATTTTAACTCAACTGGCAAAACATGTTTGCCAATTTATAGGAAGTCAACTTTTTAATTTATTCCAAATTTTCACATAACCACAATTATGTGATGTCTATTGACACAATATTTCCTAAATTACACAAAAGAAGAAAGAAGTTTAATATGGGTGTCTGTGCAATAAAGGAATCAACTCTCCATTGTGGCAAATATAAGAAGCCAAAAATAAAAATAAAAATAATAAAAAAAATACAAAAACAAAAAACTAACACATTCCGAGAAGTAGCTGAGTAGATATTTTAATTCTAAGTCTTTCTTTCTGACACTAAATGCTAAGACTGAAGAAATCTTATTTCATTACTGTATGGAACAGAGGCAAGTGATTCAGTTTTTAAACCTGAGTCAAAATTCTTATACTTATATCAAGGTAGTCAGATCTGGGATGGTGAGGGCAACTGGAGTATCTGGAAAAAATCATGGTTCATTAGTAAGCCAATTGACAAACTTTTGCATACTTGGTTCGGCTAGAGTATGATTTAGATCTTGACAGTGAGAAGCCCTGTGAGTCATAAGCTACTAGCTAGTTCTTTAGACTACATGGCCACTAAAGCTTCAACTAGGATTGGCCAGTGTATGATTCAAACCTAGGTATTATGAACCTCTGTAAGTCATTATAACCTAGTCTTTAGACCACACAGTCACCAAAGCCCTACCAGGATTGGCCATTGTGGGATTCAATCTTAGGTGTTATGAAGCCTTGTGAGCCATTATAAGCTGGTTCTTAAGACCAAACAACCACCAAAGCCCCACTAGAATCGGCCATTGTGGGCGTCCAACCTAGGACGAGGATAGGTGTTATGAAGCACTACAAGCCATTATAAGGTACGTTAGACCACAGTCACCAAACCCCATGATCATGATTTGAATGGTTTCTGTTTTAGCTTCATTGAGAGCGGTTTTGATGTTAATTCCAAACATACCTTAGGATGGACAGCATTACATGTAGCAGCAATACAAGGAGATGAAAGGTAGGTGTAGCAATGAACAAAAATAATTGTCTTTGCTGTATTTAGGGACCACTATGTCTAAAACAAGTGGTATGGTTTGGGGCCCCTTCTGTTTATTTTGAATTGCTATTCCTGACTCGCTCATAATACTGATTGAAAACAGTATCATCTTGATCACAATATGATGTGTTCATTGATAACAGTGTTGTAAAATATAATCTTTGTATAAGTTGGAGCCAAGTGGATTAATGGTGTTTTACACCCCAGACAAATATGTTTCACTTATAAAGAGACAGACAGTTCTGGGATGGTTGAGGAATTTGGATGAATAGTCAATGAGAGAGGTTATGGTCTGTAAGCATACACTTCAGACTACTTTGCCACCGAGATCCCCTGTCTAAATTTGGACTTGATTTTTATTCCCTCTAAACACATAACTATATACATACATAAGATTTATGGACCTATCCTGAAAAATATTCCTGCATGGTGATGTGTAATAGTTTACATAATGCATTATTGTCACAAAGTTAT